>VIBL01000235.1:0-604167 GCA_008271625.1 Lutraria rhynchaena | reverse complement strand
AAGAAAATAACACAATCAAATATTCACCTTGCTGGAAGTGTTTTAAACACGTGTTTGACTGATAGGTAAATTTCTGTCTGTTATGGAAAATATTTACAAATTCCCCCTGATCATTCGATAAATTCGTTCAGTGTATTATTCAAACAGTTCGCGAGAGCGCTGCTGATATATATAGAACAATCATTTCATTTTATACAAACACATATTTCACCACGTACCTAACAGATATCCTCAAATTCATAGTTAAAATTGTAAAGCGAAAAAAAAATTTTGTTTCTGGTTACCCCACTTACCTAATTTTCCCCGCGATCCTAGACTTTTTTATAGGCCACTTCTTTACCTTCCGGCACAAAATAGTCACAACAGTAGCTTCAAAGAATGATAAAAAATCTCTACCTACCTACCTACCCTGTTTTTAATGAGAATGTAACCAGAAACAAACGATTTTTTACGTCTAAACTTATTTTTTTCCTTATTGCATACCTTTATTATGCTCCCCAAACTACCATAAATGAATCTTAATGTACATAATAACTGCTGATATCTACTATTTACATGATTTTCAAACCGGAAGTAGCGTTAAAAGTTTCGATAATTTACAAAATAAAAAAAACATTTTTCTACTCAGTAATGTCTGGTCGTACCTAAAAGTGGGATGAATTTTGCAAAATAAATAAACAAAAATCTTTCCATCAGTTAGATAATCTTCCTGACGATTTGCTGAAAACAATTTTTACGTGCCCAAATATACTGAAGTACAAGGACGGAATTCTGAAATTCTCGTAGTTTGTTTGTTTGTTTTTGTTTGTTTTTATGTGACTTATTGTCATGGGGGGTTAACGCCGTTTTTCAACAATTTTTCAGTTATATACTTATATATACGATTCACCTAACTAGTTTTCATGGACTGAATACTAACCAGTCCTAACTTACCCTTCCACAAGGAGCAGGCAACTTCTCCACATATGGAGGAAAATCGACATTTTTGTCAAATTTTCAAAGAAGGGTATGACCTGCCGCGACCGGGATTCGAACCCGGATCTCTGGGTAACAAGTCCAGCGCACTAACCACTGGACCACGGCCATCAATTCTCGTAGACGATAATAATACACAAACATTACAAAACAAGAGGGTCATGGTGCGATTTATCAACAATTGGAATACATAACATTGACCCAAAACGCCATTTGATGAAAGCAATTACATTTTACAAACAACACCCCTTGGTATTCAATACATGGTTTTGTTGAAGAAGTGAAATATATACAACGATCGTAATTGCCGATCACAAATCGATAAAATTTCATAATCAAAGTGTGGATAAACAGTCTCCCTTTGAAACTTTGTGATTAAACGAAATAACACTCACTGCATGGGTCTTAGTGACTTTTATTCATCTCATCCAGAATAATTAAATTAATGTGATATGTGTTGAAAATGAGATTAAACTCAATGATTATATTTATTCTCACCAAATGAAATACATTTAAACAGATGAAAAGCCCAAATTATAATTTTTTATTATCATTGGTAAAGAATGTATTCTATTACACTTGTATAGGATCACATATAACGATCACACAAGACAGAAACAATAGCGATTATTGTGTCTTCAGTCGTACAAAATTGTTGTTTTTAATATTATATCACCGTTATTCCTCTGTATAATAAAGTATGGTTTTTGAGAAAAAAACTTTTACGCCTAGCGGAATACATAATTCATTATAACACAATCCGGAAGCCCTGGCTGACGTGGAATTAGAGATGATAGAAGTCAATAAATAAAGATTTCTTCAGCACATTCCGAATATGAATAAATATGATCTCCCGTGAGATATGAAATGGTTTTTACTTGATGAAATATTGCAAGCTCTCATATTTAGTTTTATAATGAATTTGTCCAGAAAATATCCTGCTGTGTATTAAATCTGATACATTTCAACGATTTTAAGCGAAATGTGACATTATCTAAAAGGAATAAGTTATACTCGCTTTTACCAATCAATATGCATACACTTACGAAATCATTAGAACAAATCAAAGGGTTTTTGCCCAGTCTAATTACAAAACAGCGTGATTGACATATCTGTATCATTTTAAACATCTCACATTAGGCTTACAGAATAGTATTAACCTAGTAGCGTCAGGAAGTATGCTATTCACTCTTAAGGACTTTCATTGACCCTATCAAATTGTTATCACAAAATGTTCCGGGTAATCTGGCATTAAATTACTTCCATTTGTGGTAAACAGGTACATGGTAATTATATGCATAATTTAATTTATTAACATTTTACTATCTAAGTTAACATATGTTTTGTATAACCACCAAGCACAATAGTAGCCTCTCACCTCACAATTGTCTCCATAATTATGAACGACTGTTATTCGGGTTGATAATAACATGAATAGCTCACGGAACATGATACAATACACATAAAAATTCGCAATATAACTGTATGGTCAACACTCTACTGGACTTTCAAAATACGCAACACTTACCTGAAATATGAAGTCGTTAGCGATGATTTCTGGATTTGGGCAGACGTTCCTATCCGCGGACACTGCCATTTGAATCTGGTCGCCGTACGTGAAGAAAGAGATAGTTAGCGCCATCTTTTGGACTGGTGGGAACCAATAGAAAACTGTTCTAATCCGCTTCGAAGATATGCGCAACTCTATTTCCGGTCCTGGCAAAGACGAAACAATACACGTGCATTTTTCTAAAAGATAAATCCACATTTTGTTCCACACAGATTCTGTCAATAGATGATGGGTTAATTTGAATAAACGTCTAGTGAGCGAAAACAAAGATGCTCCACGAATTTCGTTCATGCGGCCCTTCATCTGCCAAAGTCTTGGCACGACCCCTTCTGTATTCGTTGGAAGTGTAACATTCATAAGCATGACGTCATTACCTAGACCGGAAATATGTTTATTAGCACCATAATATACTGGAATGCTGGACTGAATGTCGTATGGGTTTTGAACGCCACTAAGAATTAAATAATTCCTGATGCTGCCGGCAGCAACAGACATAAACACTTCATTAAGCGTGCTTCGTGTAACTTGTTTTATTTTCATAGCAGACGACAAACTAAAAGGTTCAGACCACGTGATAACCTTCTTCCCTGAGAGATGAATATGCTGACCATGCAAGAGATTAAAATCGTTCTTTCTTGTTAATAACTTTGTAACAAACTTTATTGGACCATCAACAATGGATTTTAAGCTATCCAAGCAACTTTCTTTTCCAAGACAAGGTGATATTGTTGTCACGGAGTCGACGTCTGCTAAAGATTTGTATAGTATCTTTACCATGGATACGCCATCGGTAAGACACGGATGCATCCGAAATAATATCACAGTATCTCGGACATCGCCAAAGTCCGTGAGAACCTGTACTTCCCAAAGTGGTCGCGTAAAAAGAATTGGCTTCGATGCTAAATCCGATATATAGTCTTGTAGATCTTCCAATGACTCAATACCTTTTGGCATGGCAAACACGTGGTTGTGAATAAAAAAGTTACTATCCTCTTTCCAGATAAAATCCGAACATGATCGAAGTACTTTTTGTGAAAATCTTGGGTACATTCGCGATCCATCCTCATCCCTCTTAGCTAGCACTAATCTGTTATTTATTAGATTAATGATTTGAGGCACTGATAATCCGTATTCTAGAATAACTAAACTTTGCACAACCTGTGGGGCGCGCACTTCGTTTCTTACCCAGAATCGTTCGGTCAAAGACAAACGCTGTCCACACTCACAACAACCCTTACCTTCAATTTGATCTTGAACACAGCAGCACGAACAGCAACATTTGGTGAACAATTTTATAAAAAAGCAAATCGGAAATATCACAAAAAAGATTGCAAGTACAGGACAAAACACTATAAACGCTATAACAGAATAAACAAATAACCCTAATATTCGAACCCATGTTTTCTGTATCACAGGTGTTTTGAGGCGGTAATAAGGAGAGCTTGGAAAATTATATTTAAGGCCATGTTTTCGGTAGCCTTCCCCAGCTGGAAAAGTACTATACCAGCTTTCTTCAGTATCTGACAAGTCAATTGAAACACTTTCAGCCGAGTATCTATTTTTAGTTTTTTGTTTTGATTTAGGTGGCAGAATAGCAGAGGTGTCGTTAGGAGTTACATCCGGGGAAATCGAGTTCAGATTCAAACTCAGCTTCCTTTCGTTCTGAACAGGCTTTGGACTGGAATGTCGCTTTGTAGGAACGGGCGTAGGAAAAGCATTCCTGTTTTCATTTGCTATATTGTTTATATTCGACAGATTCAGTGTAGTAGGTCTTGACCCTAAACTACCACTTCTCTGTGGCTCCCTTTGTTGTTGTTTTTGTTGTTGTTTTTCGCTTTTCTTAATTGCTTCTTGAACTGCTATTAAATTTTCTTCAATCTCTTTCTTCTTCTTGCTACGTTTACCTTTCTTTTTCCTATTTAACTCACCAACGTCTATAGAAGCGCATCTACGCATTGGAATTTTTCCTGGTTTGATGGCGCTTTGGTTAGAAGCATCCCCCGTTTTGGCCTTAGGAGTGGCGGTTGCCTCTCTCTTCTTGTCCGGTTTCTTCTCTGTTGCATAATTATTGATATTGGTTTTAATAGGCGTGACTTCATCTCGATATCGTGGTTCTTGTCGTCTTTCTCCATTTATATTATTCCTTGATCGTGTATTATTAGGCAGCACCTTTAAAGTTTCTACATTTCCAGTTTGAAATGCATTTGACGATGCATTTTTCTGTGACCTTGAATTGTGGTCACCTTTTGATTTGGAATTGGATTCACTTTTGGCGGCAGATATCTTGATATGTGGAACGGCGGCTTTCTTGTTACTACCATTGCTTTGTCCACCTGTTCTTCGCTTGCTTTCCATTAGACCAGCAACTTAATTAGTGATAGCTCCATGTCTGAAAAGATATGATTCAAGTACAAATTATTATCTGCTCGACAATGCATCGGGATACTGAATGAAAATTACACGTTAGTTAATGATTAATAACACCCTCGTTTCCATGCTTTTATTTTTGCATCATAACAACACAGCATTGAGTAGGAGAAGCACATTTGTTACATGTTTTTTTCCTCCACTGGTGTTTTCATTATCTGTATCGGACATAATTGTCTTGAGTATGTGAGGCACATGACCTAATTAAATAGCATTCGCTTTGGAACATTTTTTCATACCATTGATAACCATTTGAAATTAGCCTGTATTTCATGAAACGTCTCGCTTCGGGGATAGTTATTTGATAATTTGTCAAATTTATGCTGATGAAAATGTGTATAATATCAAGTCAGACCTGTACCACTTGCCCCAATTAGGCGAGTCGTCACTACTAAATAACTGTGCGTTAGTTCATCAAAGCGTTTCATCAAAGTCTTCTCATGCTATTTGTTCAAATGACAAATTCCTGTTTAAATTTTCTCTCTGATACAAAATTCCAGATCCCGCACAATTAAATTAGGAAAACAGTGAAGTCAATTACTCTCTTGAAGAACTCCAAGCTTGGCAAAAGGGCGTTCGTAATTCTCCAGACTAAAAAAAGATAATGAGTTTAGAAAATCACTCGGTGCCCGCTTGTACCTCGATGCTTCTCAAACATTATAAAGTTAATACAATCTCCATTTAAAATGAGCAGAGCTGTGACAGGAATTTGAAACACATACTGCAATAATTGAAAGTATTTGGGATCAAACACATTGGGAAAATCTGCGATGGGGTGGCGACCACCGATGTTTATAGTAGTGTTTTAAACGTTTAAACAAGATGGATTGTCTAACTGCTATGAATAATGAAACGAAATACGATATTAATTACAGTTTGTTGTGCTTTTTTAAACGACCTAGGAAGGTAAGAGATTGAGTTATGCCCATAACAACATTGAAGCTAAACGTTGTATTTGTCTCTCTATGTGTGTGTATAATCAGAAAAAAGAAAACACCAAGGAATTCTAGATTGGATGCCAAAAGATGTACGCAGCTTCAAAAATAAGAACATATGTGTGATCAATCATGAGTCTGTTAAATGCAGGTATACAGTATATATAATATAAGTATAGATTGGATATATACTGGAAACATGCGGCTAATAAACATTGTACATACCTGTCTATACGAACCGATAAGATATATGCCCAGTCTGCTCTTAGAGTATTTTTTTACCAATGTTTACAGCTGGCATGATCATGCGCTAATCATATGAGTATGAGATAAAGTTTGTCATTCTATGAACCATAAAAAATATCAACTTTTTTATCCTGGGGTGATATTGAATATCATACTCTATATTTCATCACCACATCCCAAAAAGCAAGGTATTGTAAGCCAATTTCTATCTCACAGATGCAATTACAGACTAGCTTCATTTGATGAAATGGGAAAACGTGATGAGATGAATGATTATATTTCAAAAAAAATATTTTATTACAATATCATTGATATAAGACTAATCTGTAATGTTTCCGTATCATTTGATTGTTGAAATCAACTGAAAAGAAGCTTTTTCTTCTTGCTGTTGATGTTGTTGTATATATTGTTGTTGATGATGATGTTGTATATATTGTTGTTGATTATGATGTTGTATATGTATTGTTGTTGACGATGATGTTGTATATATTGTTGATGATGGTGTTGTTTATATTGTTGTCGTTGATGATGTTGTTTATATTGTTGTTGACGATGATATTGTATATATTGTTGTTGACGATGATGTTGTATATATTGTTGTTGACGATGATGTTGTATATATTGTTGTTGATAATGATGTTGCATATATTGTTGTTGATGATGTTGTATATATTGTTGTTGATGATGATGCTGTTTATATTGTTGTTGACGATGATGTTGTTTATATTGTGGTTTAGGATGATGTTGTATATGTTGTTGTTGTTGATGATGTTGTTTATATTGTTGTTGAGGATGATGTTGTATATATTGTTGTTGATGATGATGTTGTATATATTGTTGTTGATGATGTTGTTTATATTGTTGTTGAGGATGATGTTGTATATATTGTTGTTGATGATGATGTTGTTTATATTGTTGTTGATGATGATGTTGTATATGTTGTTGTTGTTGATGATGTTGTATATATTGTTGTTGACGATGATGTTGTATATGTTGTTGTCGTTGATGATGTTGTGTATATTGTTGTTGACGATGATGTTGCATAATTATATTGTTGTTGATGATGATGTTGTATATATTGTTGTTGACGATGATGCTGCGTATATTGTTGTTGATGATGATGTTGTTTATATTGTTGTTGATGGTATTGTTGACGAAAACATTGCCGTTGTTATTTATGTTGTTCATTATGTTGTTGTTATTGGTGTTATTGTTTTTTTCATTCAAGGCTTGCCATGCCCAAGGTTCAAGATGTATTTTGTTTGTGGCCCAAAGTCAGTGATCTTAAAATTGACTTCAAACCCAAACCCTGGTTCTTGGTGTAACCTTGATATTGACCAATGGTAAGACTATATCTGAAGTCGGGATTTGAACCTCATTTTATTACATGTACAGTCAAACTAAATATATAGAAGTTTGGCTAAACAATTTCTTGAAAATGCATTGTTTGGCTGACCTAAAATCAATCTCTGTCCTGAGTTGTCGTTCGTTATCCATCACATATTTCTCTGACAACGTCTGGAAAGTAGATTAAAATAT
Source organism: Lutraria rhynchaena (assembly GCA_008271625.1). Taxonomy (NCBI): domain Eukaryota; kingdom Metazoa; phylum Mollusca; class Bivalvia; order Venerida; family Mactridae; genus Lutraria; species Lutraria rhynchaena. Next base: position 596,475 of record VIBL01000235.1, on the reverse strand, counting down.
GTGTCAGAGTCTCCTTTCGTTTCTATCTGATGCACAGAATCACGCTTTGGTTTTCTCTAAATGTACATTGGTTCTCCTAACTTTACACGATCACCTTCGACTTCTGCGTTTCGTTTCCATTAAAGCGATTAACTTTATGACCTAATTACCAAAAGTAGACAAACACTCTACGTCGGGAAATAGTGCGATTGATAATTAAAATAATTTCTCTGATTTTCTGGTAATTATAACATCTTTTGTCTCGAATGTATGGTGCGAAAGAATTGTTTCACTTGGTTTTAAATTTTGTACCATTTGTGGCTGTACTTCCTGTTTTACAAGAATCTTGTAAAAAGCTGAGACGATGGCATAGATGTATGTGAGGGATAACGAACGACAAATCTGGAGAGAGATTGACTTAAACTAGGAAAGGTAATTCCCAATTCGTATGTAAGGGGGTAGAAAACATATCACACCAAACCCGACTTTTATGGATTTGTTTACTTATTTTGATTGTTTTAAATATAAAGGGAGATGCTTCAACTCGATTAAGTTGAAAAAAAAGAGAACTTTGTTCTTTTTTGTTTTGTGATTATGCTAATCAAGTAGTGAATAAAATGGGTTAAAGCCAACGCATGTGTGTTTGAATCAATCAATTAAATGGTGGTGGCAAATACTTATCTTTGGTGGAAGCAATGGGCAAATGGAGATTGCACAGAAAGATTACCACATTAGTTTCACTCAATTTGATCATTTAAATTCAGTCATATGCATGTATATAATTATGGTAGTAACGTGGATTGTGAGTGTAATGATTGTGGAGAGTTACCATTCTTAGGAATGACAGTGACAGGTTGTTTTTTGGATTCTTTCTTATTTCTTGAACGAATAGGCAAAGTCCAAAACAAGAGCCACATGTGAAAGACGGATGACTTCGAGGAAACACGAAAATACCACTTTAACCATATTCAAGATAAAATAAATGTCTACCAGACGTTTTATGAAATCACTAACCTACTTATAATAGTGAGCCGTTTAATCAAAACGGGCATAATGTGCCCAAAATCAATACGTTCCGGCACGTATTTTCGATAAAATTGAATGCATTGCTGAGCTATTTTATGACTACATTAATTTCCCCGAACGTTTTATCCAACAGCACGGAAATATAAGCTTTAAATCATTTCTTATCGAAATTGGAAACCTTTTAAGAGAAGAGCTTCCTAAAAATAAGAACAGCACACCGTCTGATCGATGAAATCATACGTAGCGAAGCTTACAATACAAACGTATACTGGCCATCATAAGAAAGTAACCATCATAAAAATTCTTCTATTTTGGCGTAATGTACTGACCTTGAAATTTTAATGGTATACAGCAATTTTATGGATTATTTAAATGGATAACAATAAACCATATCATGAAATGTTTCAGCTATTTCCAGAATTGAATTCATCACGAATACTTGCGCTTTGCCTATTTCATACCAACATCACTTTCTGGTTACTTTCTTATGACGGCCAGTATATATAAAACTCAACGCTAGTACCTCGATAAGACTTAGCATATACAATTGTAATCACCAAAACATACCTTATCTTATTTCTTCTGTTCATTGGTACTTTTTTCCTCTTAATTAACTTATATTGAGGTATTGTACCTTTTAGATAACTCCAAAGAATAAACGTTCAGAGCTATGTATGCTACATTTATAAACAACAGACCGGAATGCTGCCAATTAAACAATTAATGGTTATCCGTGTTGAAAATAACGAAACTAAATCGTCTTTAATAGTAGACGTGTCTTTTCACTGATAATGAAACGTGTGTTTTGAAAGTTTTATTTATTATTCTCGATGACCGCATCCTGTAGCACTAAACAGGATCCGAGGTTATAAAACTAGAGATCGATTTTCAAACTCTAACCTTTCATGTTTTCTATAAGTTAACTATATAATGAGATTATATATTACTATGCAAACATAATTCTGTATACAAATCAATTAATAAAACCTACTTACACAGATTGCATACAAATAACTTGGTCTGATATAGGATGAGAGCAAAAATTAGATTTGAGCACAAATACCTATCTCAAGTTTAAAAACTTCGGACCCAGGTGCCAAAATTCGGCGGTTTTTTCTCGAGACAAATATTTTGTTTCTTGTAAAATTGAAATTAAGCCTCAAAATGGATTGAGATGGTTTTATACCCAATTTCTGTAACACTAACTATACGGGCCTTAAAATCTGAGTAGCAGACAGATCTTAATTGGATTTGTTTATTTAATCGAATCCAGAGGCCCTAAAACTTTGAGCGGTCTCCAAGCACAAATCTCAAACAGTGTTTTTGTTGAAATGATAATTCCGTTTAATATTCAAATACATATTTAGATCCAAACTGATAGAATAATGAATAATTAATACCAACATTATATTATAGTTATTAACTTAGGATCATTAAAAGACAAAACATGAGTTTCAAGCCTGGAGACTAATCTCAACTTGGAAAATGTACTGGGTCAGTTCCAGAACCAATTTAGGATTTTGTACACTTTGGAAACAGCTACAAAGAAAATAGTGTGTCTGATACGATCTACTAAGCTACGAAGCCTCCCGAATGTAACTGCATGTATTATGTAATTGGCTAATTTGTTACAATCATACATCAAAAGCCTATTAGACCTGAAGCACTCATGAAATTACAATCAAGCAGATTTTCAATCATGATAAAAAAACGTCCTGGTATCAAAGGGATGTCATCTAGTACATCTTGTCATACTTTCTGTTTTTTTCTAATGAGTTTTATATCTTAAATATCATAATTCAATCAGTATCTAGGGTACATAGATCTAATGCGTAATTAACCTAAGATATTAATTTGAGAAATGTGAACAAAATAAGCCGGGCAATCTTACTTAATGTACATGGTCAGGTCAGGTTGATATACGTAATTCTGGAATCCTATTCATAATATTGATTTATTCGGATTACAGTACACACTATGACATAATTCAGTGTAACTGTATGTAATTCGGTGTAATTTCATGTTATTCAGTTTAACTTCATATAATTCAGTGTAACTTCATATAATTCAGTGTAACTTCATATAATTCAGTGTAACTTCATGTAATTCAGTGTAACTACATGTATTTCAGTGTAATTTAACGTAACAATATGTAATTCAGTGTAACTTCATGTATTTCAGTGTAACTTCATGTAATTTAGTATAACAATATATTATTCAGTATAATTGTTAGTATAACTGAATGGAATTCAATGTAATTACACTTAATTCGGTGTAACTACATGTTATTCGGCATCGCAGTTTATATAACTGAATGTAATTCAATGTAACTACATGTAATTCTGTGTAAGTAAATGTTATTCAGTGTATCATTTTTGTCTTGGCAGGTAGGTCGTTCAAGAAGAAACTTTATGACTCGAGTTAATTATGATACCTGCCCATAATACTAACATTAATTCGGGTAGAAATATTACACATCTCTATATACTTGAAAATAATTGAGTTCAACGCAACCCAACAATATGTATTTACCAGGTAATCTAGGCCATTCAAGGTGATATGTTTATACTAATCAGCATGAAAGATAATAGAATTCGTGTGTACAGAGGAATAAATTGTATACATATAGAATACATAAATGCCTACATGTATGATAACATACGTTACCTCTCAAAGCGGCACAGGCTGGTGAAAGACGCATTCAGCGATTTTGTAAGTACACATGTTCTTAATACTAGGCAATTAAACAAATGATTTGCATTACCGTACCCTTCCATTTCTAAATGTTTAACTACTTCCATATTTCCTTTTTAGTTTTACGCTTCCAATAGCCGTCCAAAGTTTTGATGATATTTTAGATATTTCTATGTTGAGAGTTATGCCGTTTTCCAGTGTATTTCATTGACACCAAAAGTCTTCAGAACCAAGTACATGACCAAAGAACATTCAATTTTCAGAAATCACTCTCATTATCTCATTAATTCGCCACTTAATGAGAAAGAATGCATGATTTCCTAGCAATTAATAGATAAAAGCCTAAATGAGGTTATCTAAAATAAAGTATAGAACTAAATTTTATCGTATGATTGCGTGCAAGTTATTCGCGTGCTATCTCTGTGATGTGGAATCACGGTAAAGAACAACCCAAACATTAGAGTGCTCTTTGTATTGAGCTGAATTCTGTAGATACGCCGATGAAATTGTCACATTTATATAAGTCTGTCTTCTTATGTGAAGAAAAGGCTATTTTTGATGAGAAAACTGTTTTTTTTTCGGTAAAACAAGGTGGTAATGTTATTGACAAAAACTAATAATAATCCTAATTGATATACAATGTACATATCTTTCAATCAATCGACTGATCAATCGGTTTTAAAATCACTTTCATATTCAATCGCAGGCATAAATAATGTCCTGCGAGAATTGTATTGCTTTACACTATTTCTAATTCAAGGGGAAGATTAAGTTCTGAATAATTAATGAGCATCAATTATCGTCTGCAAGCTTTGTGTTATATTTAGCTTCCGGTTAAAGACGAGATGTGATGTGGAAATAATAGTACGAACCCACTGGCACTCTGGGAAGTCTTTTATCATTTAAGATAAAATTACGAGGTGTCCAACAGAAATGAATAAACCGTTTTCCAAAGATTGTGGACGATAAAATATATATTCTTCAGCTCCTATTCATACCTAGAGAACCATGACAAACCTCACGGTAGACTTATCAAATTTGATCAATTTTGAGCGAAGATTTCAAACGTAAAAGTTTGTTAGCGCCAAAGATAAAAACACTCTTTAACAACTGCGAAAAATATACTTGCTGATCAATTTTGTTCTTCGTAATTAACCATAATACAAGCGGAAGTTCATCATCAAAATGTTGTAAGAATATTTCAGGCGCGGTTAGTGTGGTTAGTAAAAATGATGAAGCATGTGTGAAGCTCTTAGAAGAAACATACGAGATGTACGCTGCATTGTACAAATAGCAAATCTGTCTGATGTTTTTATTTCTCTATTTATACCAAGAAGCAATGTTTTAATTGGAACACTTCCTTATAGCTATGTATATGTTTATGCACTATGTATAAAACAATGTGAGATTTGTCTCACACATCTTTATTTTATTACTACGGATCAACTTTAAACAGTTTATATCAGTTATCTTTCATTCTTATTAATTTATTATCCTGTTACACGGTAAATATTTGTTTTCTTTACCTTTATATTTAAATACATGACCACTAGTTGTCGATTCTCCATATAACACCATTAAACTATGGAACCAAAAATTTCATACTTTGTAGCGGATAGTATTACAGTATCTTATACATACCTTTATATAGATTAAATATTCCCCTTTTTTTACTCCAAAATGATAGGATGTTAATAAAACTCCATCAAGTCTAAATCCTCCTAATGACTGGATATTCACAATTTATTATCTTTTCCGAATATTTAAGACCAGAAAAAAATGTCCCGTTATTGACTTACTCCAGAACTGCTTTCGACTTGAACACAACACGCGCGAGCATCGTTCAGTATCGTCTGTTACAGCCACGCGCTATTATCCAACCAGCTATAGAGAGATTGTTGTCTCATCAATCTATTTCTACCTCTATTGTAGAGAGAGCACCGACGTGAACATCTGGTAAAGATGTATTCAATTGTAGTCAACATAACAAATAATTGTAAGACATTAAGTGTGGTGAAATAACACAAAATGTAGTGATTCGCATGATGTCGAGATAGAAGAAGTGTTGCTCTGGAAGGTGGTCTGTATGGTGTACATATATATTTAACGCATCGATTCGAACGTTGACAGACTCCCCAGAAAATGTATGAATAAAAGCCGCCAGCAGATAAACAAATATTGGTATTTTTGTTGCGATCATTACAATGATGAAAAACAAGGATGTCAGTTATGGATTAAATTGACGTTCTCATTGGTCAGAACACTGGACTAAATGGCACACTTTAGGCCATACTTAAAGAGTTTTTGGTTTGCTTTTATGCGACTAGCTCATTTACAAAATCCCCCGACACAAAAACTTCTCAGCGATTTTGACAAAAAACGTTTTTCTTTTTTTATTCTAGTTTTTCGTTTTAAGTACAAGCAAATAATGTTAAAAAAGCCTACCTACCCACTATTAAAAGTTTGGGTCACCTAACCGCGAGCAAACATCTTTTTACGGATGGCATTCATGATAATCATTCTACAGGAAGGTTTCCAAAAAGGTCATACATACTAATTGAAGGCCAATGTTGCAAACTTAGAATGTCAAGAACTATATTGGATGCCATACCACAATATTGAAAACACTCATTTTTTGTTAAGATGTACTATGTATGATGTATGAACTGATGTACGCAGTGTTCTTCTGATACAATTTTATCAGGTAATATCTTGCGTTCTCATTGGTGATAAGTATGTACATGTATCCATAATTCGAACAAAATCGCATCTCATAACAGTACGCCCATGCAATAATTAAATATATCGACCTACATGTAATTTGTATTAAAATGACAGTTTAATGCAGCGCTTTGTATGTTACACAAATTATGCCTGTAAGTTTGTATAAATACCAAAAAACAGTTTTAGTATCTAGGTGGTTTCATTATCAAGTTGAAATATAAAAGAAATATTGATACAAGTCCGAAATTAATTGTTCGTTATAATGAAGCAGTCTTAGTTTTGAAGTGGTCTCCAGACCATTTATTTGACCATTTATTCGCAGCAAGTCGGCATATATAATATACCATTGGCCATTCACAAATTAAAGAAAAATGACCAAGGGTCACAATTGACTGCAAAATGATAAATAATGTACAATATAAACACAATTTTAAGTATCACACCAGATAATATATTTAGATAACTTGCGTAGCAGTAATCCTGAAAGTTTTTCCTGTCTAATTTTCATTGTATTATGAATAAAATTTGCTGTAATAAAAATAACTTTAGAGCTATTTGGCGACATTATGTTATAAAAGCGATCGAATGAAGCCCATGATGATTGGTTAGAATATTTTGTTCTGAGATTTCTGTAAAGCGGACATCAAGGTAGGAAACGATACTCAGATTCGTCTCAATGCGAGATTTTTGCTGTTCGTGTAAACTGCTAATAATAACGGCAATTCTCTTCCTATAGAAGCATGTAAGTGTGAGAGCATTGTCAAATTATTCACCAATTTCCTGTAGCATTCATCTTGTGACTGATCTTCTCCGTAATTAGACGACAAAAGGTCAAGCTTCTTGTTACGTCTTTATTGTACATGGTATTATCTTCCATTACCCACGAGGACAGATCAACTGTAATCGTAGATATCACAAGATTGGCTGCAGTAAAGTTACACAACGTAAATCGACGTCACTGTGTTGATACAAAACGTCGGAATAAGTTCGAAATTGTGTCTGTCGCTGTGGCTTCAGTTACGCTGTCTCTCAGTGCTTTGATTTAACCCTTTTTTACTAGGTTATAACTCTATCGTATCGAAATGGCTAACTGTCTCACAAGCGGAAAAAGTGAACGTTTGAACGAAATAAACGCAGCGTCACATTAGAGAGTGTACAACAATAGATGCCTAGCGATATTACGGCGCATTTCAATGATTACGTAACATGTTAACAAACCTTTGAACTTGTTTTAATTCAAATTGTTTATTTATTATCTAAGTTAATTCTTGGTGAGTGGATGGTATTTCATGTACATGTACAAGTACATATATATATATTATAATGTTAAATGATCTTGTAATACCATTGAATTATTGTATTTCAATATTACTGGATATTTATTTACTCCTTGCAATGATAGAAACGTTTATTTCTAAAGAACCACACTGTCCTTCTTTGATTGGTAGCGATATTTTGTCCATGAACCGTTTCAGTTCGATTTACCAGCGGGAGAGAATGAGATTAAAATAGACCTCTTTTTTAACAGACAATGGTTCCAAGTTGATTTTTATGTCGTAAAATTCAGAAAAGTGGCAGACTTAAGAGCCCGGATGTTTTATTGGCAATGACATTTAAAGTATAAACAAAGTGACGTGAATATTCCCTTGATCATTATGTACATCGATAGATGACCGAATAGTTTAAACAGACTCCCTAAGGTTGTAATATGTGAATCTATTTTGAGCAAACACATACGTTTATGAAGTGTTCGATTTTATCTTAACATCAATCAAAATGGTTAATGATGTTTGAACATTTGAAGAATCGTGGTTTATGAATGACACCAGTACACGTAATGCGGTTACTGTTGTTACACCTACATAATCAGCCATAATAATTGTTTTAACTAAACCTGGTTACCCAATGTAAAAATAATGATATTTGTTTTATTCTGAGCCAGGCGACCAGTAAAATGTTTTTATTTCTGAATGGTGATCTCTGTTCGCAGTCATAGAATTGACTAATCACAGAGCTGTAATTTTTTAACATTTCTCAAATTGCCTGATTGATTAAATTAGATACAGGCTTCAGTTGTAATTACATTTTACTGGATTAATTTCAGGTAAAAGAATTTATAGCTTAAGAATAAGACATATGTATTTATATCCTACATAACATCTAGTGGTTTCTATTTATAAACAAGAATATATCAATTAAGCGTGTAACAAAAACTGCATAATTCCTGTAAAATAAACATACACATCTACGTTAGGTACATCTGTTTAACGGACCGATCACATATTATCTCGCAGACGAAAAACAATACATGATAACATGTTGTTAATTGCCGCGCGTATAATTACATTAATATAAGATATTACCTGGATCTCATTATAAGATCATGTACTGCTGAACGTAGGATTAACAGTTTTGGCGTTCCGTGCTAGTTACCAAGGCAACCTGACGTAACAATTTACAAGACTGAACAATTTGTTTTAAATATTGTGATGGCAAAGATTTAGACTAGTAGACAGTATCTATATAAATGTATTTCTTCGATCCGATTCGATTTTGTTTCTTTTCTTTTTGTCCATTGTTTTAATTTCGTCCGGAGGAGAATTAAACCCTACATACAACAACTTACACCACGGATACAGAAAACAATCGAAGCCTAGAGTAATACATCTACATTTTGAGGCCAGTTTGATACTTGATCCTGGCTCTGATTGGACAACCCTCAAATAAACCAATGGCATTGCAGCAATCTAGCCTCATATTCAAACTCAGTTTTATAACCTAAACCTTGTGACAGAAGTCGAACAAATGTGTGAATCCATAAGCTTCATCGTGGTTAGGTAATATAACATCGGGAAACGCCACATAGTGACTACTTCAATCGCATTAAAGGCCACAGATTTTCGGACTGGTATATTTTCTATACATGTATTTTAATATGATTATGAGATCATCTCTAAAAACGACATTTGGTCCAAAAGGTGGTCTTGATTTAAGTCTGACAGTATGCACCAATTCACACACATTTACATATATATGCATATTGGAAAAACGTATCTCTTTAATTGTTACTCTATATTATACCTCAAGCGTTTTTTGTTTCATTTTCGTGAAAACAATGCAAAAAGATTGATTAGCTGTCACGAATAGAGTGTGCATTTGTTATTTGAACACAGTCATTTTCACAAATCATATCAATAAAACGTCAGAGATGATTGCGAGGTCTGTGAACGCATCAGGTTTGACATACATTGAACAAAATCATGGTGATGACATCAAAAGAAATAGTTGATAGGGACATTCATGGTCGAGAGATTATGGTCTCTGATTAGTGATCACTAACCCCTCACCACTGTGAGTTCGAATCCCACTGAGACCAGAAAAAGTTCACATGTGAGAAAGATGTTCAGGCTAGCTTACGGAAGGTCGATGGTTCTATCTAGGTGTATACCTGGGTTCTTCCTCTACCGTTAAAGTTGTAGAAGTCGCTAAAAAATGAACCTGGCTGTTAATGTAACGTTAAACTCCAATTAACTTAGTCTATACAGATATAGTCAATAGGCGTGCACCTGATACAGCTCCTATGACTTTTGACTAAAATGCTGAAGATTTAAACGGCTATAAATTATATACGTATTATTATGTTCATCTCAATACTGGAACATATAATAAGGGTTTAACCCTCTTCTCCACCCACCACTGTGGATTGATATAACGCTTTAAGTAACATCATGCATTTGTTATTTTCATATTTGCATACAGTGTCATTTTAGTACATTACATTCAAAGACATGCCCTGTTGTTTATGATTTACTAATCCAACATATGATCATGGTACAAGACACTAAGTTGTTTTTTTTTTGGTGGGCTGGTGGATTCAAAATGTTTTTCATTCTACGCTGTTGTGTAAATGTATTCATCATACACTCTCTGATTAGCACCATTCCATTCATGTCTACAATTAACCGCATCTGAAAATAATGACGTAATCGTCAATCAAGGTAACCAAATGTTTTTATACCTCTGAATATCTCAAAGCGTCTGTCTATAGAATCCTTAAACATGTATGGAGCATAAACGAGCATTTATTTCTGATTAGGCAAAAATACAAATATAAATAAATGCCGTATTTCCGCTAACATCCTGCTAAATAGATAGAATAAATAGGTCGACGGAACTTTATTAAAACATATTTTTGTTAAGTTCGGGGATACAGTTCAAATGAAAATATGAACAAAAAATGGCTGAGACTGAAAAGAAGTCAACGGTCTGCCGAAAAAATAGGATCGATGGGGTTTGTGGAAATAAGGAAGTTTTTACGCCAATGAGAGTAAAATGAGAGTAAAATTATTATAGTTTAGAATGTTTATGAAAAGTTTGAAACTATGCCATTACGATGCAAGAATGAAAATAAATAAGTTCATAACATTCCAAACGTATTCGAAGATTGGCAGACAGAAGTATGAGAAATTGTGATACGTAGATACACACGAAATAAGCACAATAATACAAATCTCGATCGTATTTCAGCAATTTTCCAGCAATAATCCAAGCGTTTATTGATATCGATACAATTATGTATTCAAGCGTCTCCATGATAACGATCGTGTGTTTTTCATATTGCCGAGAATATTTCACTGATAGAAAAAAACGCCAGAAATCTCTTTGCAGTAGCTTGTGTAAATATTGAATCAATTTATTTTCTATACATTCTATATTTTTATGTACCTATCTTCATTTATTTGGCAACAATTTCTCTTTGATCTTGCAGAAAATCTCTGTAAATATTTCCCTCGATATATCGAAATAAAATTATTGCCAATTCACACGTCTGTGTCATAACTTTTTTAAAACTTAGTGGTAACTGATATTAGTAAATTTCGTGTTTAGATTTGATACTGCACTATAGCTGCCTTCAGTGGTTCAACTATGAGCGCAACTCATTTATTCATGGAATTAATTAATCCACGCGGCGCCATGGCAACAATATATAACTTTAGATACAAACTTGACGATTGCCTGAGCGGAGTTCATCGCCAGAATAAAACAATAAAGCTATAAAACACATCATTTTACTGAGTGTGAATACATCCGCACATATTACAAGTAATTTTGATATACGTTTTTATGCGACATAAAAATATACAAAATGTACGTTTTATTCACGTCTTACTTTCCATTTAAGTGACTCTTCGGCGTAAGTATTTCATAGATTACGCTTGTATTTTTTCGATATCTTGGTGATAAATAAAAGTTGGCATACATCTATAAAGGCGTGTATTTTTTCGTTAAGAGAAATGACATAATAAAACAAAGTCAAATCGGAATATGTTAATCAACTTGCGCTGGTAAAAATGGGTCTTTCTATTTCTCAAATCTTACTTCAAACCTTCCAAAAATGAACGAAATTACATTATACATTACATTAAGACTGTACACTATTGAACTGGATTCTCTCAGACAAATCTCTCAAGCTCTTCAGCTTATACATGTACATGCAATGTGTTCCACTTTAAGCTTTAGAAACTGTCTGAGTGTCCGAAGTTGTAAAAGTCAGTTGTTGCTTTGTGTATGTTGCTGCATTTTTAAACTCATAATCCCGAATTTTAAAATTCTCTTATTTAACAATATGTGTAAACGTATTGAGCAAAATCGCAACCTCGAGCTTTTCAAAGGCAAGACTACATGTCACAGACGTCGGGGAAGTGGTCCGGTCTTTGTTTATACGATTATAGCTTTCTCTTGTACAATTGCAAATTAATCCACAAAATGTACCGGAATGATAAATGTTTGTACCTCAAATAGTGGCTATTTCAATATTAAAACCATTTATTAATAACCACTAAATTACTTTCATACCGACTTTTCAATACATTTGAACAGCTCCAGTTACCGGGACGTTCGAATTCACTAGGTTCCAGCCAACGAGTGTTCGTTGTACTTCTTAATTTCAAAATTCGATAATGAAACCATTTCAGTATGTAGATCGTTTTTAGTCCCAAAGGTGGTCTTAATATCGGTGTTTTAATGTAATATATACACAAGTACATGTGGAATATTGATGTTTCAGTTGTAGGTGATAACGCTTCAAAACAACAAGCAAGTACTTGAGAAATTCTTCACCCAATATAACGCTCATAACATTGCATTAGTGCTGCAATCATTCTTAACGTACTGTCATGAACACAAATGAAGTGAGGTATGCTGATATTGTTTATGAAGTGTTGCTTCACTTACATGATTGTATTAGCACTGCGCCAACATTTAATTAAGAATTTTCTAAATATAGCTTCCCTATGTTAAAGGAGCATCCTTTGCGTTTGTTCTTGTGTAATAAAACATACCAATATCCACTGTAAGTGACTTAAGGATTGATGTCTTGACGTCACACTATGACAATCCTATAATGAATGACAGAGTCATACCGACCAGGCTCAGAATAATAAAGTTCTGCGCTTACCCGCGTGAATAAATGAATTATTCTCAATAATTAGCCATACGACACAAATAAGGTCTTTTTCTGGTGTGGGTATAAAACGCAGACGCAATACTTAGACAGTGTAGAAATAGAGAGAAACGCAGACAAAAAAGAAACAGAAGGATAGTGAAAAGCGCAAACAACAAAGACCCATTTTCTTCCATACTTGGACAGTTGTATAATGTCAAGTACTTGGTTGTATTTCCGTGTTATTGATTGCTGACTTTGTATCATTTTATTCCCAAGATAATTTAAAATCATGTAGGAGCATGTGCGTTGATTTACAAGTATTTATTGGGAATGTGTCAGATTTGAGATTCCTCGTACCGAATATGCTTGAATTATTCGGTAATCTTATATTTTTCAGGGCGAAAATTAATCTGTTCTCAAAATAAAACAAAACTTTTATTTCATTTTGAATCTGTCATGTGATTCTTATGACAATAAATAAATGGATTAATAGATAGATAATACAAGCATTATACACCGTCCATTTTAATGTAAATCCGTAACAACATCACAGTGTTCAGCATAGGGCTTTTCAAACTCGACCGACTTCACTTAATGAAGGTATGGAATCGGCCGAGATGTGCCGAAAGTTCCGAATCAGTCCGAAGAAATGGTTTCCGTGCAATGTCGCAATACCAACGGCACTGTATAGAGTCAACGTGGACCAATTTATCAGCCGTACCGTGCCTTCGGTTTCGACTAGGTAATAAAGTTTGAAAAGAATGCTATGGATTTTTGTACATCGCCTATTACAATGAGCTTTATCATTGAATCCATCGGGATTTTTCAGGGACCTTTCATTCAAAATGGCGGCATTTATGGCTATACTAAATAATGAACTAACACCCACAGAATGGTCTCGTTGTAAGTACGTGCCTGAGATTTATCCATGATACAACATACATTCTGGTTAATAGATAAATGTCCTCACAAAAAGGCAACTATTTAATCATAACGTGTACCTAATCACTTAGATCTAAGGGTAAATTTCGTTACTAATTACAGATGCAGAAAAAAGTCCACCGTCATAGCGATATGGTCGTACTTAGATTTCCTCACAATATCATTTTTTCTTTGCATATTCTCTGGTTAAAAAACACGCCTATAATTAGGCTTTCATCATTCTCAACCGAATTTCTGTTCCTATTCGTAATAAAACATGTTGCATTGCCGCAGCATTTTTTCATGGACTTTGGTTATTTTTAAAGGTATCCTTTCCACGTATCCAAGTTCAATTTTGTGTGCAGAAAGATTCAACGGGAAAATTTAGTATGTTATATTCAAAGGGAGGTAAATATTGTGGCACTTACTTAAACTGGTTCCAGTGTTGCAGTCCACGGAGTCGACGGGAACAAGTTTAGCACTTACTATCATTAGGCCTAAACAAAACAAGTTTTGTTTCCGGTTACATGGGTAGGTAGGTAGGGATTTTTTTTCTTTTATGCTTTTTACATATATTGGCAACATGTTGTGAAAGTTAACTGTAGCACTAAAATTTGGATGTCGTAAAAACTTATGAGTCAGCAAGTAAAAGATGGGTTGGTCGGGTAACCGGAAACAAACCTTTTTAAGCCTTATGCAATAAAGCTGAGCGCAAAGTCCAGTCACAGAAGGATGCAATCAATTCTGTATGGGACTCTACACTACACAAATTATGTGATATAGTGTCCCTGCTTCTGACTACAAAGACCTCATTCGGTACAGTAAGACAATGGCCTTCATTGGAGTTGAGACCATTATAAAAGTGTAGACGGAGGCAGCCTTAATCCGACGGTTAAAATAGACTACAAAAGTTTGTACAGGAGATAAAACGGAATTCTGTTAAAACATGGGATGAACAAAATGAAACAGACATTGACAAGCTGCTGATCGATAATTATTAAATGCTCACACTTGAAGAGTAGAAGCAACAAGACGTATTCAGTTTCAAAAATGAATTGGTCCAAACGGGCAAATTTTGCATGATATATTTAGCTTAATTGTAGCAACGAAAATGTATCAACACTAATATTACATTATCTTACAGCAGATGTGTGGCATAGGTCTTTGATATTGCAGTGTAGAGTCCCTAGTTGTATGAAGAGAATGTGTTACTAGTATGTTATTGACTAGAAAGTCAAATATGCTAATGGTGCATGAACTGATCATTTTATTACAATGAAATCTTGTCACAAGCCAGGCTTGTTTTCAAACTGATGTAGACATTCTAGTCAGCAGTATCATCAATCAAGTGTACAAAATTCTTTATCACCAGCATTTAAATGTGCGATACATGTATTTAACAACAATGATAAACAATGATATTTTCAGGACCTTGGATTGGTGCTGAAGATGTTCAGAAATGTGAAGGTCTGACTCAAGAATCCCACGACCTAACACAAGATTTTTGGTCATTTTGACATTTTTTTCAGTTTTTATTCTAGCTTTTTGTTTTCAGTACGTTGATAAAAATGCCTACCTGCTTACCCAGTGCTAAAATTGGTTCATGTAACCGCAAACCAACATTTTTTTGAGGACGGCCTAAGCTGGTACTTTGATGCAGTGTTCCTGTAGAACATAAGCTTTGTAGATATTGCAATGTTACCTTAGTTGTAACACATATGATCAAGTTCAGCTTTCATTATGACGAATTTCACTTATATGATCAATATCCCGAAAGAAAATAGACTATGTAAATTAAGGTATTTTTATTTTTAGCTCTAGCTCTCCTAATAGCTCACCCTCACCTGAGCTAAAAAGTACAGCTACCTACCTATCCTATTTTTTGGTCAAGTAACTATAAACACAGGGGTTCAAGCAGAAAATTTCTAAAAAATGGAAAATATTGCTAGGGGCCTTCACATGAGAATGCTTCATTTGGAAAAACTATCCTTAGACCCCTTCAATAACCGGAAATCAGGTATATACCAGAAAACTTGAACCCCTGTAAACATAACTACTTTTTCTTGCATTGTGTAATAACTGGAATATGAAAACAACAACAACAGACAACCAGGATTAACAAATATTGTATTTTTCCGTATAATTTACATATATGGTCATGTAAACATTGTTCCATACTGTAATAAATAACAACATAAAATCACTAAGTCTGTACTTAACAACTTCTACAAACAGAGCACTACATTCAGTATAAAACAAAATAAAACATTTCTGAAAGATTTCATCAAACGATATCCTGTATACAATAGTACCACTGTAAACAAACTTAGAATTATGCTTGAAACTTACAAGTCACTTGCACTTAATAACATGTTTCCAACAATTTAAGTTTTTGCTGTTCATAATGAATTGACTGATCTAACAAAAAAAACAGCTGTTCACTGTTAAAACAAATCATTCATGAAAAACAACAACCTGCAAGGGAAATAACTCTTAACGCAACTCCATTTCTGTGATCTTAACAAAACTGTCCATTACAGCACATAAACCATTTTCACCAAAGCAATGCATTACACCATTAGTTTCCAATATTAAATAACAAAATAAAGCTGAAATGAGATTCAATATTAAGCACTTTTACCAAGCATCAGCAAGACATAATAAAATAGTGTTCCAACTAAATATTCGGAGTTTTTGTGTAACCTTCTGCCAGATAATGAAGGTGAGTAGATTTAATCAGTTTTATATATAATGTATAAGTTTTGTTAGCCATCTTGTTTAATAAGTACAATATTAATTCAATTCTGAACAGTTTAATATGATAACACTTCCAAATTCAAGCCGTGAATAAATACTTATATAATGTGCAAATATGTTTTTTTTCAATCAAGATTAACTTGTATTATGTATGTATTAACCCTTTGCCTCATAAGCATACTTTGGACTATTCCAATTTCAAAGCAAATGTACAAAACATCAATTTATTCAAGAAAATTGGGTAATTTCTCTCTGTCAGAGTAAAAAAGCATTGTGGCAAAAGAAGACATTGCCCATTACACATAATGGCTTCTTTTGCCACAATGTTTTCAAAAGTCATCTGCTTCAGATGCAGGGAAATGCGCTAAAATTAGGCAGTGTTACGTATTGGTAGCATGAATTTAGAGTAAACAGAATCTTGCAATGACAAACTATATTGAACATCTATTTAAAATATTATGTTAACTCAATGTCCTCATTTCACACACAACTTTCATGACTTGGTCAGAATTAACTCAATTCTTTCAAAGACAGTTTGATAATATCAGGCTTCTAGAAACTGCTGGAATACTTGCCTGACATTTGGTCAGGCAAAGCTAGTATTTCTGTCTGACAAAATGAAAATTGTCTAACCGAGTATATTATAAATAAGTGATAAATGCTGTAAGTCGTGCCGGACTGCCAGACATCTGGTCCGGTGCTCGCCAAAAAGTTATTGGACTTGCTCATAATTTGTCTCACAAAACTGCAGAATAAGAATTCAACGTTTTTGATGAAAAATATATACTAAAAACTTCAATGGCACTGCATTAATGACAAAACTCAAAAGGAGGGTGATTTAAAACATTTCAATGTTTGAGACATATTTGAAGGGCAAAAAAGAACAGTATTCTAGACTAAGTGCAATTTATGAACTAAAATCAAAACAAAAATCATTTGAATATTCTGCAACTGAAGTAAAAAACTATTTTTTTTTATTCACTATTATAAATAACCCATTCAATTCAACAAAGCCCCCAATGTTTTGACTTAGAAAGATAAATTTAAATCAACTTATCAATGTGCCAATCTAAAAGTTCCTCAAACAAATTCAAGTAAAAGACACAACATCTGAATCGCTACAAGCAGTAATCTCAATGTCTTATGCTGTTGTTTTAGCCTGTATTGACAAATCACATCCTCTAACTAGCATATCAGCTGGTGGATCTACAAAGATAGCATTGTATAACTCCTCTAAAGGAAGTTCTGGATCTGTTTTGGCCTTGTTAGCAGCTTCATCTACTTGTTTCCTTACATCTTGCTCAATTTTCTGCAATGAAATTTTGATACATGAAAAAATGTAAGTGATTTTTTTCCTTCTTTGTTTGGGTCCAGTAACGAGCTGTTCTTTTCTGGCCTTATCAAACCACAAAAGTGTTTACAAGCGATAAACTGTTCTAGTAAAATTGATAACCTTATTTTCAAACTCTTCCATATTGAAGGTACAAAAATTAATTACACATAAACTTCAAAACTGAAGATAAAAGATTAAAGAGAACTATACCTTTAACTCATCAGCATCAGCAAGATTTGCCTCCAGTAATCTGTTTTTGAGATTAATTATAGGATCTCTTTTTTCTCTGACATCCTGAATTTCATCTCGAGTACGATAACTAAAATACATTGATGTAAACATATTGTTAGAGATCACATCTGCCAATAAAATCATGGAAGCACTATTTTAGGCAACATTTATGCGCAGATAGGGTGTTCAAAATGCTTATTTCAGTACCACATCATATACTAAGATCTTACAGTAAATCTATATCTATGTTAAAAATGACCAAACATTCTAATACCTAATATCATTACTCCAGTGTATTTCTAGTTAAAATCAGATACTTTGGTAAAAAATTTTCCACCGCATGTCAAATAACTGTCGAGTGATATGCATATTTTGTAAATCCATTAATGACCACAGGAAAGCCAGACATTTCAGAGACACAAAACAGCAAACTCAACTTCTATGAGTCTGTCTTCATCCAAAATTAACGAGACAAAACTTACCTTGTACCAGGATCACTCATACTGTGACCATGATATCTGTATGTTGCGCAATCAATAACAAGAGGTCCATGCTTCAAAACATACTCCTTTGCAAACTTGGTAGCTTCTTTAACAGCCAATATATCCATACCATCAACCTGAAGTTCAAACAATGAACAGTGTTCTCATTAGGAAATTGCTAAATAGGCCTAAATAGAAAAGTAACAGGCTTTCTATGAGGGTTTGACATCTGTTCCAGCACTTGCTGAAAAGTTATTGGACCTGCTCAAAACTTGCCTGACATGTTCGACGGTCCAGCAACTTTTGGGAAGCCTGTTTAGAATAAAAAGGATATCAAACTCACTAGGACAAAAAAAATAAATACCTGGTTTCCCCTAACATCCCCCCAAAATATACAGTTGTTGCTTCAGCAATTTTTCAAGCATATTTTTTTAGGTTTGAAGATAAAGGTCATATGAAAATGAAAGTTTGGCAAGAAAAAAATTTAAAGAGACCAAATAACGTCTAGGGTAAATAGTAAAGTATACTTTTGGTCAGGCAGCAA
This sequence comes from Lutraria rhynchaena, assembly GCA_008271625.1. Classification (NCBI taxonomy): domain Eukaryota; kingdom Metazoa; phylum Mollusca; class Bivalvia; order Venerida; family Mactridae; genus Lutraria; species Lutraria rhynchaena. The sequence goes on along the minus strand of VIBL01000235.1, from coordinate 577,339 downwards.
AAACCAAAAACTTTTTTAATGATATTGTACATTTCATACAATGTAAGATAAATTGTTTACACAAAACAAGAATATCTTTCATATATTCCTTAACTCCAACTAATCAGAATATAATAATTAGTTGGTGCTAATTAATATATAATTGTACATAATCAACACAGTATCAGTTCATCCATAATAATGTCAGTACGGAATATCAGTAGAATACTGAATTTCCGATAGGTCATGTTTTCATATCTCTTTAAGCTCAATCCTCACCATGACTTTGGAACCTCTGAATACACAAGAAGCAGATAAATATACCTTATTAGCAAAAAAACTTAAAAACTTTCATTTAAAAGAGGTTTTGTAGTATAGGGGTAGAGTTAAGCTCCTGATCCAAACAGAGAGGGGGTGGGTGAGATTGAATACCATCTTAAGCAAGGTTGACCACATCTTAACAAACCTTTGTTCGTACTGGTTAGTACCCTAGAAAGCACACATCTTAACAAACCTTTGTTCGTACTGGTAAGTACCCTAGAAAGCAATTATCCAGCATTAGTTAATGTAGGTAGTAAGAAAAAATTTCAATAATGCTTAACCCAACAATCTGAAATTAAAATAACATAAAACTCACCCATAATCCAGGAATGTAATCTCCCCTTGTGTAATAATCGGTGCATGCTGACGCTCTGGACACGCTGGTACCCATTCCATACCCATTATTTTCACATACAAATATACAGGGCAAATTCCAGAGTTTAGCAATGTTGTATGCTTCGAAAATTTGGCCTTGGTTAGCAGCACCATCACCATACAATGTCAGACATATGTTTGGCTTCTCCTCATATTGTAAGGCAAGGGCAATGCCTGCACCTAGAGGAACCTTTGAAATAGAACATGACACTGTGTATAACACCTAGATTTGACTTGAATCAGGCAATTATACAGATGAACAAATCTTTTTTGTGTCTATTTGTAATTAATATTTAATCATATATAATAAAAATATCTTCACTCATCATATTCGGAACAAAAAACAATATAAGAATTTTACTATTAAAACAGAAAACATCAACACTAGCTAATCGTCTAATTTCTGTACATGAAATCAAGATCACTGAATCAAAAGTAATTTATTTAAACTCAAAAAAGTAAAATGTGATCATACCTGTGCACCAACTATACCATTTCCACCATAGAAATTTGGAGCATACATGTGCATTGAACCACCTTTTCCACGTGCACAACCAGACATTCTCCCTAAAGTGAAATATGCAAATATGCTCAGTGCATGATTAGTAAAAAACACTCACCAAATTAGTAAAATAATGTTCTGATAATTAGAGTTATCTAGTTATTCTCTTTAACATAAAAATAATAAAATAACAATCATTGTAGTTTAAACATTAGTATCTCCAGACAAAATACTCAAGAAATATTCATTGTAATTTATAATCTTCCATTAATATCTACACTCTTGTAACTGGCGTATAATGAAAATAATAGTTTGGTAAGTTTGACATTAAAGATATGCATATTGTAAGTATTTTATATCAATATTTGGCTTTTGAGTGGAAGAGTTGCTTGAGGTAAACACTATCAGCCATGATACGGACATCGATGAATGTACCTGTAAGTTCAGCTAATACTCCGAGAAGACTTATTCCACGAATATAAGCCCAACCGTGAGCTCTGTATGCAGTTATAACAGCATCATCCTTAGTTAAAGCAGCTTCCATACCAACACAGCAGGCTTCCTATACAAAAAAAATAGAAAAAAATATCATGAATAAATTATGTCACAATATGAGTATCTTTTCTGCTTACAAGATGAATTCAGTTGCTTAAGTGTCATAACACAGGTGCGAATTCATGGCTGAAATATACCAATATCATTAATTTGAACATATACATATGCATAACACTAACATACCTCTGAGACCATCAATAAAAGTATACAAAAAACAATTGGCACAGCCAAGAAGAGATGTTTGTTTGTTTTTATGAGACTTATTGTCACTGGAGTTTAACGCCGTTTTTCAACAATTTTTCAGTTATATACAGCAACTGGTTCACCTAACCAGTTTTCCTACACTGTATACCAACCAGTACTAACTTACCCTTCTATAAGGAGCTGTCAACTTCACTACAAACGAAGGAAAAATTTTCATAGAAGCGTATGTCCTGCTGCGACTGGGATTCAAACCCAGATCTCTGGGTTACAAGTCCAGCGCACTAACCACTGGACTATGGCCGCGGCCTGCCAAGAAGAGAAGACACCTCATACCTTGTACATAAAACTTATAGTGAAATGGAGTTACGATGTATTTTATATTCTGCCTCAAAAAATAGCATATAACATAATGTCAACTCAGGTATTCACATATAAAAATTAACAATAACAAACCTGTCCTGAATAAAGATGACAGAACCCACGAATGGCCTTCGATTTATATAAGTTTGAAGCAACAGTCTCCATTCTCCTGATCATAACCAAATCTGTGTAATATTTTAGACCTTCATCTCTGGTGAGGGACACATGTGTACTTGGGCCTTCATCCAATCTATGCAGTTTGTATGGCTTGAATGAGAAAATGATGCATATTTTAAATGCTACACTACAACAGACTATGACACAATAATTCAAATTAATTAATCAGCCTGCCAACATATTACACTTTTATCTACAACAATTACCACAGCTGAGCAAATTGTTAGATTATATAAAATAAATAAATCTTTTTATTGCCTCCCTTCTCATGCTCTTGAAAATATCTTTTACTTTATCTATTTCATTCAAGTATATGGATATTTATTTAATATGTAACACAAGGTATTTAATAACAGCAAGAAAAATGAAATGTTTATAGGATTACCTGAGTAGTGAAAGTTGCTTCAGTAGCATAATTGCTTGCCTGGACAATACCTGATATGAACTGAAAGTACACAAACGTTAGGATTAACTTTTGGCAACAGGGTTGAGTGTCCATCTACAGCGGTAAGGGTCCTTAGTTCAATCCTGTGTTAGGACTAAGGATTTTTCTTGCTCCTAATTTACTATAATAGTGTGAGAAGTGTGTTACAAACCCATGCGGAAACATGTGGTATCAAATTGGAAATCTAGAGCTGGTCAACTCTAAAGAGTAAAAGGGGAGAAGTGTAGTGATTGTAGGAATACAGGCCACTTTCAACAGCCCCGCTTCTGCTGCATTAACTGTTTAGTGACGTGATTGAGTGTCCACCTACTGTGGTAAGGGTCCGGGGTCCAATCCCCAGTGGGACCATGGATTTTTCTCACTAATAATTTAGTATAATAATATGCAGAAGATGAAAACAAAGATAGTGTGCCGACATGTTTAAGAAAAGCTTAAGCACTAGGGGTATCACGATTCATCACAATACACTGCGGTAACTGCAGAATGGCACCTAACAGTTCAATCCACAGTATGAAGTTTCAAATGTGTGTGGTACTGGTATGGTGTTTTTTTTTACCAACTTTATCCAATACTCAACTTCATGCTACACTAGCAATAACTGTATACTTTGAAATTTACATCTGAAATTGTTTTCAACTAGTTATTAGATTTATTTATAGCTTTTATATGAATATTTGTTTACCATGCAACCATGACTGGAATCAATTTATTTACTTTACATATACTGTGTAAAGCTATATCATGCGTAACCAGTCAAAGCACATGTTTTGATTTCATTTACAATATAAATAATGTGGCTGAAAATATGGAGAGGCCACAGTTAGAAAAGCCTCCCGCTTCATTTAAATCGAAGGTGTGGGATTTCTGCAGGTTCCGGTTTTCAATCAATAATGGTGGCGAAACTTCTAATAGAAACAACTGTCTGTAGACTGATATTCTAATCATGTGGATATTTTTTGTTGCTGTTTATTTCAGTTACTTTTCTAGTCATGTCATGTCATGCCAAAAATTGATAAATTTTACAGAAGGGTACTAATACAAAACTCAGGTTTTCTAGTGATTTTGATCTTGTTTCTGTTTGCCAGCGTTGTTTTCATTTATTTCCCAATTATGTCAAGTTATGATTACATTACAAATGAATACAAAGCAGTAATTTGAACATCAAAAAATGTTTTGTCTTTGCTAACTTCAATAATTGCCTGGTTCCCTATTGTGACAGATCTATAAAGCCCACATAATTTTGACAGGCTAACAAATGGATATTACAAATGACCTTATGACATAATCACAATAAATCCAAAAACGATAACAAGAACAGATGCTATGCAAAACAACAGAGTAGTATCACCAACCAAAACATGGAAATGAAAGTGTTATGACATATCGCATTCACTATAAGAGCGGTTTATTACAAATATTGAATGGACATATTGGGTAACTTATGATTAATCCATCTCAGCGCTAACTAGATAAAGTACACGTATCAACTTTATATGTACTGGCGCTCTGCTGACCATCCAAATTGAACGTATCCGACAAATGGTACACTTGAAATGTAAAGCTTGATGCAATGGCCAACATTAGCAATGCAATATTCAAAACGATAATTATAAAGAAATAATTACATTCTTTGGATTAAGACCAATTCGGACCAATTTTAAAGTTGACAACATCCTGAGTTCGTATGTAGATGTCGGGACAAGGTCAACACAAAATTCGACTTGATCAATGTATCGAAAGAGCTTGACACGATACTCGGTTAAAAATCTCAAGAACAAGAACGCTATTTCTGTGATGGTGATATTTAGCCCACGTTATAAAAATTTCACTTTTATTATAAAAATTAACACGCATATATCTAGTTTAGTGAAGTAATGCAAATTGAAGATTTATTTTAGCGTAAACTTATTTTCAATCGATTAATATTTTTTCATATTGTTTTACATAATGTCGAGCGCAGACAAGTGCAAGCGTTTGTGTTCCTGCGATTTTGTCACCAAGGTAAACAAGATGGCTTCCGTAAGACTAGAAGTGTATGGTTTGGTCAATGATATTAATTTTCAGAGAGCCAGATTCTGCGCTCAGGTAATAAAATACCATATATATATTAACAAATTTTCCGATGTGTTGACGTCCGTATAAAAATCATCTAGCTTTCATCTTAAAAAATATAAACAAGATTTCAGTGTTGTTTTCCTCTTTACCATGTTCATCATTTTCCAGACAATATTGTAATTTGTATCTACTGTTTGATGTGACAATAGCTCAATATGTATTTGTAAATCAGTATGTTTCAAGGGGATGAAAACTTCCCTGCCAAAGTATTTCATTCTGTTTGATAGAAAAAATAAATTATAGATATGATTGAACCAAATAGCAATGTCAACAAATAGCTATACATGAGGGGGTGTAGAAATGTTTCCATGTAGCCGGTAAGCTTCTAAAGTAGAAGGGGGCCTGGGGGTTCAATGCAGTATTGTGTCTGATGTTTTGGAAAAAGTAGCCGGCTGGAATGCTCAGATAGCTGGTTGAATTTTTCTGGCTCATTTTGCATCCAAAAGGGCCATTGTCCCATTAAGAAAATTTCCTTCCCGAACACTGTGACTGACACATTTTTTGCATCAAATATTTTTTTTGATATTGTATAGTGTAGTATGCATCGCTTAGCTAAAAATTTTACCAAGCATATTAACAATTAACATAATTATTATTATGGAATAAGTATATTATGATTTTACCTTTTCTAAAATATGACCATGAATCAGCATAAATTTAGAACAAAAACACTGTGTGATTATTTGGTCATACTGCTGATAGAACTGTCCATTTAATCAGTTGATATCTTGTTATTTAGATATTTAGAAGTTATGTCAGAACGAATTCAAAATTAAGCCACACATTATTTAGTGAACATATCATTGTATGGTATTTTGATACCACATTATGGTTACATATATTTATTTGCATTTATTTATTTTTGTATTTAAGGACCTATGCAACAAATCCCCAAAGACTTTTCCAGACCCAGTTGTTGATGGTATGGTAGAATTTGAATGGGATCTCTATATTGATGCCAAGAAGAAGGTAACTCAAATATACCACTTCATTCTATATTGCTTCAAATGTTTAATTATACCTATAGAATGTTGTATAAATGATTAATAAATTTCAAGTTAAATAAATTGGACCAAAGGCTCATGAACTAATGTTTGATTTTAATAATCAGCTTTATTTTATTTATTATAAAGATTTGAACCAGTTTAACTTTTTTCAACTTATGATTGTACCACTCCTCTGAAAATCTGTCCATGGTCCATTATACATGTATATATTGTTACGAATGTGTTAAAAAAAGAACATTTTTCAATCTGTGTAGAATTTGATACAATTTTCTGTAAGTCTTCATTCAGAGGTAATTGATGTATATTATGCATTTAAGGAACTCAGAGGAGAAACTTGGACTTTCCAAGAAAAAGCAATCACATTTCAAAATGGTAAACTTATAGGAGGCCCTGAGGACTTCTTAAAATGGGCAACTGATAATTATAACTATGAAGAATACAGACCTGCACCACTTTTACAGTGTCTTACAGAACAGTCATATAAATCATGTTTAAATGAGAAAAATGTAAGTGTATAAAGTTCATTAATTATTTTAAAATTTGGAAATAAAATGTATTTTTGCACAATTGTTTCGTAATGGCTCCTTAACAAAATTTTCTTAAATTCCTACATATGAAGCTGAATTTATCATATGGTGAATCAGCATAATTTGTCTGCATTTGTCTTTGAACACCATATTCTTTGAATGAATAATATTACGTTTCTGACAAAATTAAATGACAAATTTATATGCTCTATCAATAGCAATGCAATTCACCATCTTGGTCAAATATTCACACAATTTTCATTAATATTGTTATGCAGAATTTTGAAATGAAAATAATACTTCTTGTTTAATAAGCAAGCATTAAAAAAATGTGTTTTAATGTTTTGATACAGCATGATTTTGTATACATGGATATTGTAATTGGTGAAGAACCTGCTGGTCGACTTGTATTTGAGGTAAGTTTATCTGAAATGTGCATGGAACTGATCTTTAGTCAAATAGATACATTTCACATTCATTGATTCCTCTTTCCTTTGCATGATAGATTTCAGGAAGTTGACTCATTTGTAACTGTGAAAGATTTAGTCAAAAAACTCCTAGTTATTAATATTTAATGCAAGCTTTTGTTTATGAGCATAAAAGAATGTAGACTGATTTCAGTACTGGTCATTGTACTAAAACTAAAAAGATGCTTCTTAAACCTATGGTGTAGTTAGGTTGTTTGACAATGAGAGTTTTTAAAGAAATCTTTTTTGGAATCAGATGTTTTGCAACTGAGGGCGTGGTCCAGTTGTTGGTGTGCTGGACTTGTTACCTGGAGATCCGGGTTCAAATCCCGGTCGAGGCAAGTCATATCCTCCTATGAAAATTTGACAAAATATCAATTTTTCTCCATGTGTGGAGAAGTTGCGGGCTCCTTGTGGAAGGGTAACTTAGTACTGGTTAGTATACGGTCCAGGAAAACTGGTAAGGTGAACTTGTTGCCATATATATAATGGAACAATTGTTGAAAAATGGCGTTAATCCCCAGTAACAATAAGACACAGAAAAACAAAACAAACAAACATGTATTTTGTCCCTTTTTTCAGTTATTCTCAGATGTTGTCCCAAAAACTTGTGCGAATTTTAAAGCATTGATAACTGGTGAAAAAGGTAAATCTGAGACCAGTGATTATGACCTCAAGTACAAAGGTTCATTGTTCCATAGAATTGTACGCAATGGCTGGATACAAGGAGGAGGTAAGAATGAAGTTACCAGATTTTGAGAACTAAAATGCCAACCTTTTTTGCTCAATAGATATGGCATTTAAGTCAACAAACTTCATGTTTGTAACTTCTAACCCTGCGCTCGTCACTTGTTCTCTTTTTTGTTTGGTTTAAAAAATTGTATCTATGACAATTTGCCTCTACTAATGTGTTGTATGGTAATTTTAACTGTCAGAGTTAAGATTGTTGCTTATCAGCAGTTTAGTTTGTTATATATCTAATTCAATGAATCCTTTTCAAACCCTGTAAGTTAAATTGGCTGTGAGATAAACTGACTTAAATGCAGGGGTGTACAAATATTTTCATGTAGCCAGTAGGATACTAAATGTGGGAGGGGGATCTGGGGGATTCAAAGCAGTATTGTGATTGTTGTTTCAGAATAAGTAGCCTGCAGGAATGCTCAAATAGCTGGTTGATTTTTCTGCCTTCTGGTTCATTTCTACACCCCTGAAATGGACTTAAAACCAGTTTATTTAATTGTAGAAAACTTCAAAACAGTATTTTAAGTATGGAAAAAATATTACAATTCTATCTCTTCTATTTGAAACTCATGTTCTATGACATCTAAGCATTCAGTATATTTTATTGTGTCCAATTGATTATTTTTTATTTCAGATATCTATCATGGTAGAGGAAATGGAGGGGAATCTATTTTTGGTCCAGTGTTCGAAGGTAAGACAACTGGTACAACTATTGTTATACTATGTGTATTTTTGTTGTCTTACTAACGCAGCATGCATCTTCAAGCTCTAATATGATGCCTTTAACTTTGTGAATTTGTTAATCTTCTACCTATGTGCATCTGGTAAAGAATGCCTTGGACAAATGCAAACTTTTGTACAATAAGTATGCAGTGAAATTACAGAATTGCATTATTATTTTGTACCACCCATTTCAACAGCTCAGTGTATACACTGATATGTGAAGAAATGGTAATCTAATAATGCTTGATATTTCAATCATTGTTTTCTGCTAGGTGTGTTAGATCTGGCTAATACTGTTGACAGATAATGTATTGGAATGAATTAAGTCTATAGAATCATTGTCTGAGCTAAATGATTTTTCATTGTGAGCAAATTTCTGGTATTGCTTTCTGTGCAGTTTTCTAACATTATTTGAGGCATAAATATTAGTGAATTAAAAATAACTACAAGGTACTATTTGTGACCCCCCCCCCCAAAAAAAAATCATAATGCTGATGTCATTCTTTCAATAAGGTATTTTTATGTAATTTTGTACTTCCTATCCATTTTATTCAAGATATTATGATACAAGTTACCAATTCTTCCTTATTAAATATCCATAATTTAAGCTTTTCCTCTATTGGATAAAAAGCCAAAAATTATTCACCATAAATGTATTATTATCCTTCAAAATGAAAGCGTCAAAATATTGTTTAAACAAAAACTTGCTAAAAAGTTCTAAAAGTCTGTAAAATGTACCGGTAATGCCCCTGGGAGTGTTTATTAGGAAGTATGCAGTTTAAATTTATTTCCGTTGTTTTAGATGAGAATTATGCTGTGCCTCATTCAAGACGTGGTGTTATTGGTATGGCGAACAAAGGACGACATACAAATGGTTCTCAGTTCTATATTTCACTCCAACCCTCACAATGGATGAATACAAAATATGTTGCATTTGGGTAAGATATTTTAAATAGATTTTAATAACCCTTAACCCTTTGTCTCATAATACCACATTTCCCTGCATTTGACGCAGATGACTTTTGAAAATACTGTGGTAAAAGAAGCCATTGCTTGTAATGAGTAATGACTTCTTTTGCCTCAATGTTTACCGCTCTGTCAGAGAGAAATAACTCAATTTGCTTTGATAGATTGATTCTTTGTATATTCGCTTTGAATTTGGAAGAGTTCAAAATATGCTTATGAGACAAAGGGTTAAACAATTTAAAGGCAACCAAAATGAATCATGTGAAAGGATATGTTCATCTAGAGACAGTTTCGTGAAGTTTTACTTCCGGTCCCAATAATGTTTGATATGCTTATTTTATCATTTTTAATTCTTCAAAAAATGTATTAAATATAATTGATTACTTTAATACCAGTCAATGGAACTATTGCTGGTCCTTAGTTCCAGATTGACCGAAGAGGATTCAGGCTGGCAAAATGTTAGCTTTATCACCATCTTTTAAATGATCCCAGACCTTATTATACCTCAAAATTCTGATCATGAAATGAAATAAAAGTATAACTGAAGAACTTTAGTTTCGAATAATAACCAACGCTTTAGCCAATTTTTATTGGTAAAAATACTTCTAGTTAATCCAGAATAAATTTAATGTTACAAATTTTTTTGTATATTCCTGACTTCAGACAAATAATTGAAGGAACAGAAACACTGGAAAAAATGGAGAAGGTGGAGACAATGAATGAACGACCGAATGAGGAGATTAAAATAGCTGACTGTGGTGTCTGTACCTACGAGTTCTGAACTAACTAAAGTTAATATATAATACAATATAAAATATAAAGACCTTCAATAACCTGCAGATGTGATAAGTGCGATGTGAGAATGACCATAAAAAACAGTACTGCCCTCTGTATCTGTGATGATGCTTATTCATTTCTATAAAAGTTGTGAGTTATCTTCAGAGTTAACTTGAAAATCTGTTAACTTATATTCTCTTATTGTTTCCATATATTCATGTTTATGTTTTTATCATATTTACATAAATTATCATTTTTTTCATGAAATAAAATAGTATTTTTACCTGACATTTATTTTTGTTATCTTTTAATGATCTTAAGCATGATATAAATCACAGGTACTTGACAATTTTAGCTGCATAGATTACCTATACCTAATAACAAGGGTCTTAATATTAGGTTTAAGTAGCCTATGGAGCTAAAATTTGGTTTTGTGTCAAGTGCCCGTGATATAAATATATTCACTAGCATTCCTGTGTTTAGACTGTGTTTGTTGACCATTTATATATAATTTGTCATAGAGTGATATTTGCTCTGATTGGTTTATGTTGTAAGCAGCTTGCAAACAGAAATTCTGTAATGTTTGGCAGTCTGTTGACCCAGCTAATGCTTCTGTTTACAAACCTGTCACAATCAACTGATTTTAAGTAACACAAGCCCCTGTGTAATCCATAGATCTTTGAATAAACATCTAACAGTTATTTTAGCATTCAGAATCATTTATGAATACAATTTCATGACAAACACCAGTTCCATCAACAACATCACATAGGAACCACAGAGAGAGGGAGACCTGCAGAGACGCAATAAACTGGTTTCTGTTCTCTGTTGCTGAACACCAAAGAGCCAACGAAGACCAGATTATGTACCCTAATCTTTTAATTTACTGGTAAACTGCCGTAAAAATACAGTGATCATTTACTGGTATTTTTGTCTGTTTATTTATCCATTCACTGAAATATGTTCATATATCTGAACTACTTACACAATACAGGTCTAAATATATAACAAAATTACTGATCAAATACGTACCTGTTGTACTATTTTGTCAGGGGAGTGAACCTATGTCGCACTGTCAACTCTATTATAATCAGTTACTTCCCTTGATAAAGATTGGTGAATTTTATTGCTTTCATTATCGTGCTGATGGATCAATTAGTTAATAACAAAAATTGATTATTACTCGATGTCGTACGTTCTATTATACTGACATAATAGCGACAGTGAAGTGGGTTCTAATTCATTTCCTTTTTTATTGATTTTGATGTTTGGCTGAACCAGGATTTATTAGATCTGGGACCAATATACAAAACGTTCTTATAGCTTATGCATAGCTTATTTATCAATAAATGTCTCATAAAAATGATAGGATTTATTACTTGAAAGAATTCATTATTGACTGTTCGGTATTTATGTGTTCTGTTTGTTTTATGTGATTTATTGTCACTGGGGTTTAACGCCGTTTTTCAACAATTTTTCAGTTATATACGACGACCGGTCCACCTAACCAGTTTTCCTGGACTGTATACTAACCAGTACTAACTTACCCTTCCTCAAGGAGCCGGTGACTTCTCCACATGTGAGACCACACAATGGTTTCAGTCCACATGTAGAGGAAAATCGACATTTTGTCAATTTTTTATAGAAGGGTATGACCTGCCGCGACCAGGATTCGAACCCGGATCTCCGGGTTACAAGTCCAGCGCACTAACCACTGGACCACGGTCGCGGCCCCTCGATATTCATAATATAGTGACAGCTGAATGTTACCACACCTTGACTCAGAGACATATTGCCACCCGACACGACTATACGTCCATAATCGAAGCAAACATGTACCTGATGTTTACATACGTTTATTAATAAAGCAAAAATCAATCTGCTCACATGCTAACTACATGATATATTCAATTATTCGATACTCGATATCGGTATACGTGTATTCAATAAGCCTTCAGTGAGTCAGTGACTGAAGATGTAAAAATGCTCAGAGCATTCCTCGATCAAAATTATTACAAATAATGTGGGTATAGATACCAAGGGGGTTTTTTTTGGGGGGACGACTGATATTCGGTCGCGTTCCCAATGGCAAAAAGTACGTTTTTTTCCAAATTGTAAGGCGAAAATACCCAAATTCAAATGAGAAAAAAAAAAACGAAAAATTAATCTACAGCAGTTCAAATGTTTATTGAATTTCTGAATAATTAAGTACAAACAGTATACAACACAAACTACAAATGTGTTCCACGCAGACCTCAGACAGGATTATCTTATTTGATCATAATAAACAAATGAACTACACAGACGGCTGGTTAAAATCTTATCTACCGCATACTTACTTTCAGTATCTATTGAATTTTGTTCATGAAGTAATATAGTACGATATATACTCATAGGGGATGTAGCTCAGTGGTAGAGCGCTCGCTTCGCATGTGAGAGGCCCCGGGTTCAATCCCCGGCATCTCCAAATATTTTACCTATCAGTCGAGACTTTTCTTTATGATACAGTTGAACAGCATGACACTAACAGTGAAATTGATTTCATGATTACGAACAGAAATTTCTATTTTCTTATCTCCAAACCAGTATTTTTTTGATTCTGTAAATTCTCACTGCTGTGTCAATGTATAACGAAGAAAACACCACAAAACATCAGTTCATTTCAAATTCACCAGAGTCGTACTACTGATTGACCTACAAATGTTCTTTGGGCGACTCTATTGAGCCATTTGTGTGTACGAATGACCTTGTATGATGATAAGGGTTCGAGTTGTTGAACTTTTATCACTGATAACAGAACTCATGTTCAGACAATTTGTAAACAAAGGCCACCATAGGAGAGGGGTGGAGGGAGAGAATTGGATAGAGAGAGGGGCAGAAGGGGAGGGGTGGAGAGAGAGAGAGAGAGAGGGGAAGGTGGAGAGTGGGGGCAGAGGGGAGGGGTGGAGAGGGGGAGATGTTCGTGGAAGAAATACGGTCCTTATACACAGTCTTTAAGAAGTTTAATTTTACTATTAAATGAACAAATGCATTCTGAAGTATGGCTGTAGAATGCAGGAGACACTTAAATCAAGTTTGACGGTATTTTAATTTTTCTTTTCACTGGGATTTAACGTCGTACCAACAGCCAAAATAAGTTAGAATTAGACTTTTCCAACTTTAACGATGGAGGAAGACCCGGGCGTGCACCTTAGTAGAACCACCGACCATCTGTATGCTGGGTGACTGTCTGGCTGGAATTTCCTCTAGTCCCGGATGGGATTCGAACGTACAGCGGTGATGAGCCAGTGATCACTAGTCAGTGACCAAAACTACTCCACAATGAAGGCCCATACAGTGTAGTTTAAAAAACAAACAAAGTACTTGCTTTATTACTTCTTCGGTTTTACCATTTTAACATTAATTTTACCAAATAAATTGTTTTTATATCTTCACTGTAAGTCTATTATACAGCGGTTTTATCCAAGATCGTAATTCTAAAATCAATTATTAATACAAAGATCGATTAACCTCTATTTATGCATAAATAAATGAATCGTTTTACCGTCTTAGACAGTGAGAATTTATTAAGCTATTAGCATTCCTAAGAGAAATTTGTTATGCTGTCGATATGAAGTACATAAAACAAATGTATATCCTGAATACAGACGCGATAAATCCTTGATTACCGAATCTTACGTTGCTATAGCATTAAATCCTAATTTATCGAATTATCATAGGAGTACTTATTATATTATATATAATATTATACATTTGAAAAAACGAAACATGTAAGGTGGAGTTTTTGTGTCAAAATGTCTGTACAATATTCCAATATATCCTCTTGGATAACTTAACTTAACAAAAATACTTAATGTAATAATATATTCAATCACGTTATGCCACTAATATCAGGACCGCTACAAGACCAAAATAAGTGTGCTGGCTCTTTTTTGTGTGTAATCGTAGGTATTAGAAAGCCCGTTTTGGTTCTTAATTCAAATTATTGTTTTTGTCTTTTAAATTTTGTGCTAAAATCAACCTCTTTTATGTAATTTTTCTGTAATGTATGTTATGAATTACATGTAGTATGCGTATCTATGCCGAAATAAATATATCTATTTATCTATAACAGCAATCAAACATGTCTGCATACGGACACTTGACTACTGCAGTCGGAACTATACTATCACTGTCAAAAGTAAACAGAGCGAACTCGACCTTTCAACATCACGATTTACAGGAAAATAGCGGAAAAGATGGATTCCAGAGGTCAGACCATCTGGGAGCACCTGATAGCCCTTCTTGAGGCTAGGTTTGAACCACGTGTAGTATGGCATCGTATCTCACTGTCACAAACCCCGAATTGGATATGCCTTATTATTTACAAACGTAGTTGATTTAAAAACTGTCATTGAGGGTTATAAATATATGTTAAGTCTCTTTCACGAAGTCAAATTTATATGAAGACGAAAAAACTAACTGCAGCTAAATCCGACAAGCTCAAATTTGTCTCCATAGGGTTTAATGCCCGTCCATATAACCAGTGCAATGCTGATACCTATTTCAAAATTAATTTTCTGCGCTTTAGTATCTTAGTCAAAATTTTGACATGTTTGTGATAAGCACCTGAGCATTTTTGAACAACAAGTAGAAAGACGTATTTATTCATGATAACCTCAGTGCCGCCTTCACAACTTTGCGCAGACTAAGTGGTCGTCCGTATCAAAAAGGTACCAGACGCGAATAAATATTGTTCAAATATTTATAGTAAAAAGCTGCGGTCTCATAGGAAGCAATCTAATAATGATTAAACTGTGCCAATACTGTGCCAATTATTGCGGCACGGTAGCTTTTCATAGAGTTATACAATTTATCTATAAAGTAAATATGTGGGGAAGAATTTCTATACCGAGATCTATTTTAATTTGAAAAAGTATTACGCAGAATTCAATACGGAGCGAATTGAAAAAGATAAAAACCTTGATTCGTACATTAAACTACCAGTTAACCTGTAAATGGTTTAGCGGTTACACGAAAATAAAATAAAGTGAAGTGGTATTTTTTTGTTATTAATTGCTTTGTATTTGCGGTAGATGGCATTCTCAACGTATAACTTTAAAGTGGACTGTAATTTCTGTCCTCTTTGTACAGAAATGTAAATAGGGATAATTGTGAGCAAATAAAAAATGTGGATCGATTATTGCTTACTTTTATAGTCAGATGCAAATGTCAACCATTTATCAAATAAAAACTTCAAGAACTTTTAACACCAGTGCGAAGTTCGGATATAATTACAAGCCGCAATAGATCCAAGGTTGGTATACTTTCGATTATTTTCAATAATGGTATTTTTCAACAGTCAGTTAAATTTCGATGGTTTCTTGTTTGGGGATTATATATATATATCGAATAGTTTTACGTAAATGGTAGCTGTAAAGTAAAGTTATACACATTGTGATTTGTAGTTTTGGGATATCCAAGTCCTTACCACTGTATGAACAAGATGTTAAGTATTGTTGCTTATTTGGTTACAGGTCAGCACATTAATTAAGGCTTGATACATTCCACTGTAAGATGTACAAAAACGAATTTTCTTCACATCAATATTTGTCTGTGATAACTGATTTTTAGATTCAGAAATGTTAATTATTTTGACATTCAAACCTGTAGCTTTGAGCGACTATAGTTTTAGTCTTAGCGGCATTTTGTGAGTAGAACTTGCCTGTTTAATCCAACAAATATGAATTCGAACCAAATAAAGATCAAGGTCACAACTCATCATGGGGCACTGACACAGGGAAATCCGGAAAACTAACTGTACAGTTGGTCCGAATAAATGTTGCTTTCAGCGTACATGATTGTACTTATGTTAATATACATTATGTATAATGAATAAAATTATGAAAGCAAAACTGCTTGAAATATTCTTGGGGCGACAAAAATTTAAAACCTTGAACAAATATTGTTTTTGAAGCGACTGCTTGTGCTTGAATTCGAAAATAGAACTCTATAATCCCTACAACTTTTCAATGTAGTTTAAATTAAGAAATGGGATATTGAATGAATTTAATGTGTACGTATAATAAGGTAAAGCAACCATAGTATAGTTAATTATCTAAATCAAATTTACTTCATACGTAACTTGGGCTAGATTAATATGAAACACGAGAAGTTTTCAATTTTGATCATAAAAGTATCCATCATTACACGCTAGCTATCAAAGTATATAATCTTAATTGAATGAATTGTGTTATAAAGAAATATGAAAACTCCTGTACATAAGCAAAGATTTCAAATAAAAATTCAATAACTCAATTATTGGTCTTTCTGTTGAACTACATGTATTTCTGTTTTGACTATTATTCACATCCGGGTGCTTTCCAAGAACATCATAAGGATGAGTCTGGTCGTTACGTCCTGCCATCCTTGATTGATTTAGCTGCTCCATTGACTGCAGGACAAAATAAGTTTCTATAATATTCTTATAATTTCTTGAATAAACCCATAATCATTTTAATTAAAGCTGTTAATATTGCCATATGACCCTAGCTTTGTCAATCAAGCCAAATTAACTTGCTGATATTGTTTGAGACAAACATGAGGGGGATTTTATTTGGCACATTTTTTTTCGGTCCGGTAAAACAGAAAAGCTGGGGTCTATATTAATCTTCAGCTGCATGTTTTCACATAAACTGTATATGTCCGTATAGAGTCCTTTTATGCAAACATGCCCGAGATTTTTTTCAGAGTCATTTATCTAATCAATTATACAGTATTGATACGAAGTCAGGCTTGTGTAAACTACAAGATTATCTAACATCGTGAATGGGGCCAGTTTCAAAAACATTCATCCAATTTTAATGTAAAGTTTATAAATTCAAACTCATATCAACTACAATCGTAAGGAAAACACTTCAAAGCTATCGGCAAAATTCTAACAGATAAAGAAGATTCTATAAAACTTACTGTATATGTTGAATGTAATGAAAGCGAGAATATAATTGACGAACTAACTGTAAAAATAAGATTTAAAATTTGAATTTGATTGGCATTGTAATACCATTTCTGATCTCTGGTTCAGATATGGAAAGTTTAAAGGGACTGTCAAGGTTTAGTTTTCACAGTCTGGTAATTACTTAGAAGTAATAAGATATATAATAAAATGTGAAATCAAGGTTTAAGAAATATTTAATTATTGCGTTTATTGACTATAATTATGACTATAGTTTTTACCGATGTATTCAGGTCCAGAAATGGAGAGAAGTGTTGCGCAGCGTTAATCACACAATAGCAATATACTGTAATTTATGTCTGAATTTAGTCATACTGTTTTTTTTTCAGGCTGATTGCAAGAACAAAAAACAGAATGTTTTCTACAGTAAAAAGACCTAGAAAACCGTTGGGTCATTTTATTCCAAGTAGTCGCCTAGAATTGCAGATGGAGAAGGCAACATTTCGGATGCATTCGGAAATATTAAGGAACATGTGTGATAAGAAATTAAAACAAAGACAAATGCAACAAATGATTGAAAATGGGGATGTACCGCGGCTCACCCAAGTTTCTCAATTGAATATGTCCGAACATTGGAAATCCCCGGGAATTTCAGGGAACGCCGTTCCGATTCCATCCGAAATCCGGTGGCTCTTAACACGAAGTGCCCGGATGCAAAGAGCAAACAATGCGGGGTACTCAAAGTTTCGCAATCCCGTTAAAAATCGCGTAGTGTCAGCTAGTGGACGTAGAGCGAAGAACACAATGTCCTTGGAAAGACAGCGATCAATGTGCAACCGATTCGAAACATTCGACGTGTCTGACGAACAGAAACTGCAGTGTGACGTATTAGGTCCGGACTTTTGCACGGACTGTACAAAAATAAATAGCAAAGAAACAGTGATTCGAAAACAGAGAAAAGATTTTCCTAGAATTGAGGTACATACACGATCTTTAGTTGCCCCAGAAAGAGTTGAAAAGCTTTACCTGTCGCACCCAAAGGTATTGTTCCACCAGGAAAAGAAATACGCGTGTGGGTGTCCGGTGGATCCGCGATTCGAAATCACCACGCCAATTGTGTACACGCCGCACGAGGTGTTCGAAAGGATTCGTCGGAAAAAGAACATTGAACGAGGAAATGAGTTGATTCGTCGCGAGAATGAAGTGGTTCGCAAACATAATAACACGCCAACAAAATTAACGCTGCAAGATGAAAAAACAGAAGAACCTTTAGACATGAAAGTGTCCGTAACTTTCCGAAATGACGGCCCGAGTTCGTGATTAGCCACGCGGTTTCCGCGTTGCCAACATTTTTAAGCAGCTTGTCAGTAATTGCTTACAATAGAAATCATTAGAAGTGCATTTTTTAAGATAGATTTGTCAAATCGCGCTTTAACACATGCTGGAAGTCCAGTGCATCCCTTTCAAGCAATGAATTGTCGGATGAAAGCACATAGGAACGGTGTGACCAGCGATAGATTTTCCCGTACGCTTTATCATAGCGAGGCAGGTTCTTTGTATCAGCGCGTATTCTTATAAAGTTGCCGTTCTTGTTTTTAAAAAATGTGGACATTTTCATTTGAAATTGAACAGATTGTGGTCTGGTATCATTCCATTTACTGCGTATTTGTTAGTGTTCCAGCAAGGACGACTTAAAAGAGGAAGTGACATAGCGCAAAGAGCCGGCCACAAGACAATCGTTAGGTAATTGAACAACATTAAACGTTACAGCAAACAGTGGCGGTCAGTTAGTATCATCATTCTACTGTGAAATTGTTCTCAACTTCCGGGATTAGAGTAAGAAACCAAGAAAAAAGACAGAAGTTTATATTTTTATATATGCATATTTTTTATATATGTATATTTTTATACATGTATATGTATATTTTTATATGTGTATGTATAGTTTTATGTTCAAGTACGGATGTTTCTTTAAAATAAACATGAATGACTAATATATTTTTCGAAGTACTTCATGTTTGTAAAATAAATGTATAACGCCAACACTAATTTCACTAAATGTTCCATTTTCAGCCAAAAATGTTCAATTTCAATGCTTCTGAGAAATACACTATATTTTGGATATTTTTGAGAATACGGAATATTAATGACACATTATTTCAGTCAAAATGTTCTATATATGTAAATGACGTTTCATATTCCTCCCATGTTATACTATGGGAACACTTCTTTCATAAAAGTAACTTAATACATCAACAGTTTTTAGAAACGCATACACAAACATAATTGTATAACGATTGTACAGGGATCAAACAGCCATTAAAGGAAGTAACATACGCAAATAAAATTGGAATTTAATTAAATCTTCACAGCGCTTATCTTCCTTTAAGTTACAGTTTAAAGGGAGATCACTCTGACGGTGTTATAATTTAAATATACAGTTGTTTCCCTTGTCGACACTGTATCCTTGTAGAAGCATATTCATGTGTTTCTTTGTTTTGGTCGCGTGTCATCTGACTTAGTGGAATAATTATATTTCTATTGATTTTTAGGCAACTATTCTACTGGTTTATCCAATTTAGAATCGTCTGTTGGTAAAATATAAATAATTTGAACTAATACATGCGTCTGATTTTGTCATTCGTCAAAATAGAATTAATGCATTTTTATACAAATACAATCATTCATCAATCAAGTATGTACAAATTTATGTACATAAGCAAATGTTGTGATTAATTACAAAAGTGACAAATGTTCCTCAACTTATAAAAAAAATCGTCTGGCATAAGTTTTCAATCGAACGCTTCATGGTACTACATGTTCCGATGAACCAACAAAATTGTGTAATGCGTATTATTTTTTTTTTACAAATAAATAATAACGCATACAAAGAAGACATCACGTGATCATTGTCATGACAGACGAGAAGCGGGACATTATAAACACTTTTGAGGGACTCGAAAATGAGAACTAATTCGATGCATTCGACAGTATACACAATCAACCACAATGGATCACTCTACAAGCTTTACAAGTCGTTTTAAAACCATTATATTCAAGATTAAATACACATTTATGGGAATGTTTTGTTTGCATTGTTTTCTAACTGCAGGTTTCTTGGCGCGAATAGTTGATATCATATTTCGACGTAAAAAAACCATTTTGTCTATCTTGTCTGATTCAGTCATTACGATCGAACATAGAAAATAAACAATGCACGGGTATACGCGTCAACAAGTTTTGTCACGGCTAGAAAAAAATATTTAATAGCGAATTTACTGACAGCAGAATGGTGATTTTAAGCCTGGTAATAAGTAATACAATACTCAAATGATTAATAGTTACAACACGAAGTATGTTAGAAGAACACAGTAAGACGCTCTGTTAATAGAGCCCATCTGGGAAGAGAGACTATCTGTGAATAGAGACCATCTGTAAATAGAGACCATCTGTGAATAGAGACCATCTGTGAATAGAGACCATCTGTAAATAGAGACCATCTGTGAATAGAGACCATCTGTGAATAGAGACCATCTGTGAATAGAGACCATCTGTAAATAGAGACTATTTGTAAATAGAGACTATCTGTAAATTGAGACCATCTGTAAATAGAGACCATCTGTCAATAGAGACCATCTGTCAATAGAGACCATCGGGCTTCAATATTCTCTTTAATCATTTGCGGTTAATTTTTATCTATTAGAAATGACCTCCACCGATATTGTCCAATATAGGCAACTCTCTATTAGGCGTTTTTAGAGAGAAGTTTGTCTGTATGTAGCCTATTAGCAACGCAAAATAAGAAATGTTTCTAAAGGTATTATGGAACTATTCATAGCGATTACACGGTTCAACAGACACGTTGGAGATCTAAATTCATTCTAATGTCAAAAATTATATACAAAATGTTTATCGATTTAAATTTCTGAAGTCTGCTTTCAAGTAATTTCCGTGCAAACAAAGAAACACGATCCATGTCATGGTGTAAAAGATCAAGGATACGCAATGGTTTATCACAGAATCATTCTAAATGTTATTGTACGCCATATTAAGACTATTTGATTACCTTGATAAATATTATAGGACGGCTGAACAGATGTATAGATAAGCCAGTTTTATCGGCAGTGACTCAAGCGACTTTGACACAGGGACATTGCACAATTTCTGATATTTAAGACTGAATAAACCTATGGAAAAAGCCGAACTTGCATAAAGTCGATATTTAATTCAACACTTAGTGGCTTTGTTTCATAGCTTTAACTGTACATGCGCAGAGTATCGTGCAAAAATAATGCATAATTAACTAACCGATTTTGTTCTCGCAAGAACTACGGCTAAAAATAGTTATATTAACGATTACTTAGCCACGAAGTAGATTAGGTAAGTTGCAAAACTTTTCTTTTTCGTTTCTAAACATACCTATCGTACTTTGGAGATACAATTCGTCCCCAAATATGTTCGTACGCTGGATTTTGCTGTTAGAAATATTAAGGTCGGTACAAAAAAGTAGGGTCAGTCGGGTGACCGTAAACACGTCTATTTTTCTGGCCTAGTATATATGCACTTAAAGAGCATATATAAGATTAAAGAAACAACAATTCGTAAAAATTCGTAAAAAAGTGGACCAGTGACCATTCCTGAGTGCTGGTCGCTTGTAACTTGTAACCCGACGATCCGGTTCCAGTCGCGGAAGGTCATACCATTCTATGAAAATTTGAAAAAAATGTTTCTATATGTGGAGAAGTTGCGGGATCCTTGTGGACGGGTAAGTTAGTACTGATTGGCATACAGTCTAGGAAAACTGGTTAAGGGAACCGACCGCTGTATATAACTGAAAAATTGTTGAAAAACGGCGATAAACCCCAGTGAAAAAAGTAAATTATCGGGTAGTAAATTAAGTCTATAGTTAATCGGATAATTTTGTTACAGTTTCATATTCTTGTTTTTACATAATTCCGGTTGGGTGTAAAGTATAAACCATTGACATTTGGGAATGTTTGAGAACCCCATATATAAAAACTGTGCAACATTTCATAAGAATTGGGTCTATTGTTAATAAAAAGTTACAGACATTGTTGATTATGCACTTGATAAAATTGTTTTGTATACAATTGAAGACAATGTCTTTTGTAAAGAGCTTTTGTTTGCCCTGAGAGATGTAATTTTTTCTTCAATGTCTGATTTTAAAAGGTATATTACTGTTTCTCCATGTACAACATAGTCGAGAATTGATCGTTTTACTTCGAGGATTACTTCGAGCTGGACTCTTTCTGTTATATCTATAAGCTGAGGTAAGTCCTAAGTTATAACTTATATTCATTTACTATTGTGTATCGAATTTTCTTAACATCACCTCCGGGAAAATCTAATGCAGTGGATCAAACTTCCGGTGTAAGGCCAAAAAACACCATGATTCCACTTACATCTCCCAACATTTAAGACCGATAGTTCAACAGAACGTTTTTCAATAATATGTTTTTTAAAGTCGGAGGTATATGTCATAAACAATTAACCTTGATTAAATATTGGTTGAAAGTCTAACAGTCAAATAATAATTCTTCATGATACAAATTATGTAAAATGCTCAAAACATACGCAGATAACGTATTATCATACAACACATACACTGGACATACCAAATGAAGTGAAATTAGATACTTGTGAAAAAATCAGTCTAATAATATGTTCACACACATGTTACAATTGAGACTGCCTCTCAGAATGTCAGTCAGTCGTGCACTAGATTTAGTTATAGCTAAATGTACAAGTCTAGGTGGTGATCCTTGTGATGTTTTCACTAAGTTACTTGATGCCGTTGACTGTCCGGTACTAAATTGCTGTGCGCCTCTTTGGGATATCCATACTTGTTATTGTGTTGATGCTGTACAAAATAGAGAACATAAGAATTGTAGTAGTTGGGAAATACAGACTAATAATGGGGTAACTGGAGATAACGGATGGACCCCGTTTTTTTTCACTAATTGTGATATGACACGTGTTTGCAGCAGACTGAACCCATTATGCGAGGATTCAATTCAACATAGTGCGAGATTCTTTCTCAAATACCACAAAACGACATAGTTTTTCTTCGATAGATAAATTCTCCAATCACTCGGTCTCTGTACGTGATGGTGCAGCATGACATTTGAATTTACAGAATGCTGAACGCTGAACAGGCGACGTGATAATACAGCAACACTTTTCTGTTTAAAATACAAAGTCTAAGTCTGTTCTTACACTTACCAGTCTTGCTACTTTTCATATTCATCGTTTCTGTCCATTTTGTGACATACTCTTTCAACAAATAATCAAATTACGACCCAAGTCATCAAATAATTTCTTCCATTGAAAAAGCAGCATTTACAAATAATAGATCACCAACAATATAATAATAAATAATATATTGCCCGAAGTGCAATACGGTTTTTACCCTTAATTACTGGTATTATATAATCTTGACCAGAAAGTAGCAATTTTGCCCCATTGGTGACAATAATGTCACACCTAGGACATCTCTCCTGTTATAGCTGTCTCTTTTGTAAAATTTCCAAACCGAGGAAGTATCGCATTGCACGGTTCTAAACACAAGCAATGCGATTAAATGAGCTTTTGTCACATATAGTAACACTACAATTTATGAATTATAAAAATTGACCAAACTATAGTGTCATAAAGATGAGTTAAACTACAATTAGCAAAGCACCGATTGACTTTTATTTAGCAATTGCAATAACAAGAGCCTTAGTATTTAGTAGTGCTAAATCATTGATATATAGGCGATACAGAAAAGGCGAGGGACCTTGGATATACACATGTGTTATTGACAGGAAACCAGTCAGTATAAAATTGATTGACCCTTACACCAGGTGAAACATTTGTACAAACATTTGTATATAATGATTTTAATGCTCTGAACATGTTTCCATTTACCCAGAATCAATAATACGAGTCCACAATTTATCACAATCAATTAAATCATTGGCTTTTTTAATGTCATTAAAAGCTGAATACGTTTCCTTCTTTCGTAAATTACGAGTTTCAGTAATGCTAGTTACACAAGAATCATGATCAATTGTACTACGTTTACGTCTGAAACCATTTTGTTTATCAACAAATGTGTTGTTTGACCCTTCCAATTCTATAATCCTATTGTTTAGAATGCTTCAGTGTATTTTATACATGATTAAAAGCAATGAAATGCCCCTATGAAATAACGGGTCCCTCGGGTCAAGAGTGAATTAGTAAAATTACCCCATGAAGTAGAATCAATGCTATGAGAAAAGTATACTTTAAACAAAATATGTAAAAACTAAATACATGAATCATTTCCAGCGCTACAGACGGAATATCGTCATTCCGCAAAGACTTTGGCTTTATCAGCCTCTTTTGTTTTGGCTTTTCTCACTAAAAGAATAGAAAAACAGTTCAATAGAAGTATAAAATGCGTGACTGTCGGTGTATGAATTAGTTTGCATGAGATATCGATTTACCTGGGAACTAAAATAACTAATTTATCAACTTTACTTTCATCTGAAATATCATGCTGCGAATCAAATCAATAAGAATGCTCCGTAATTTTAACTTGCAGGACAAAAAAGTATGTTACTGTTTTAATACCTGTCTTTTTTTTGAATGCGTGTTGCATTTGATCCAACAGCGTTCAGCAGCACATTTGCATCTGTTAAATCTGTTGTCTCTTAAAGCATCGGACAACGTTGGGTTTCCTTCTTTGTGTTTCTAGACCGCGCTTGGGTCAATAGTTTTATACCTGATGTCTTTCTATATATTGCCTTTTACTCGTAGTATACTACGCCATTCATCATACAATCAACATCCGATTGATGCTTAGAACCCTGTTTGAGTTTATCGATTAAAGATCAAGTCATCTTTTTGATCATTATAATGTCAGCTAGCTAACAATTAATCATAAAAAGATACGTAAAGCCTCGACACAAACTTGTCGGTCTTATGTTCCAATTTTACTCACATGGTTCCTTCAAATGAATTGTTCAGTACAGACTCACAAATCTCCGAGAGCAATTCCTCACTAACAAAGTACCCCAGACTTCCGGTGCCATTTTTAGCCTGTAAACTGATGCTACCGCGATTGTTACTATACCTCTGAATTCAAGGCAAGAAAAGCTAATTATCATTTTAAGATGCGTCACGGCATTACTTTCAAAACAGACATTTTCAAATAAAGTACAATTTGCGTATAAATTAAAATTATCACAGCTTCCTGTCACAGACCAATCAGGAACATTCCAAATCCCGACCTTCACCTATTGACGACTACCTCGATTTCCAGAATATCTTAAATGACTATTTCCACGGTTGTTTCCTCCGTTGCTTTCTCGGTAATATATTGGACCGGCTATTACTACCCTTACTCGATTGATTGGACTGACTACTTCCTGGTGGAAATACCCCACAATGATTACCGTTACTAGACAAGTGCTGACGAGCAGAGGACTCAACATGTGAGTCTCTTATGGTTAAATTGTCAAGTTTCAGAGTAATTAGGATGGTTC
Source organism: Lutraria rhynchaena (assembly GCA_008271625.1). Lineage (NCBI taxonomy): Eukaryota > Metazoa > Mollusca > Bivalvia > Venerida > Mactridae > Lutraria > Lutraria rhynchaena. The sequence continues at coordinate 551,633 of VIBL01000235.1, read as the reverse complement.
TTATGTTGGTTGACAATAGATGTGGGGTCTAGATTTATCTTGATTGATGAAATGGCGGCATATCAACTATTTGATTTCAAATTGTTGGACATTATTTTACGTTTGTTACCCATTGATTTTGGAAAACCTACGTTCAGTCAAATCACCAGAGTCGTCTGTGACCTTCAAATCATCTTTGAATGGAGCATTGCCTTTTGTCGTGATACTTTTACTGTTATATTCCCGTAACCCATGTAAAATAACATTGCACGAAACGTCAGTATCGTCAGATTGAACATCACCAGTTTTTTTTCCATTTCACCATTGATGCGTTTATCCAACATCTGAGACATATTTCTTGATTTCTTAAATTTCTAATTTGTCCAACCAGCCTTAAAATCGTATATATATATATGTGTGTTCATTTTCTTAATAAGGTCCTTCTCAGGTGGGATGCTATCAGTATGAACTATGGCGTTAGTCACAACAGCATTTCGTGGTGTAGATATTGGATGTTTTGTGTATAAAGACCATTTAGAGCTAGTTTTGGTTCACTTTATTTCAGAACTATTACCTAATTCCTTTAACTGACACAACGCTTTCACTTCATTGTTTGCACATTTGACGTTGCAACATGAGTAGGACATTACCGTATAGATAAATTCTTCTGCGTAAACTTCCGGGCTTTGATTGTCGATGCTTATACTCGCCATGCTTTGACAAAAGTTAACGATGATAACAAAATATTACTAACAATGGCACAAACGCGCTTCCACGAATTTTCACGTTAATCCACCATCTATTAACCAATCAATTCACGACAACAGTGAACAAGAATGGCTACAATTCTTATCCCTATCATTTCACTAAAGACGCGTTAAATCTCTAGATTTTGAAGGGCATAAATTTCTCCATCATCCAAGTATTACGGACAGCGTTTTATCATTTATATGTTGGTCGGTCATACATGCATTTTGTGACGTTTGTACAGGCCATCGTCCTCGGGCTAGATTTGAAATCTACTTCAATGCCACGCTCAGAGACAAGCAGAATTTAAACCCGGCGCAGATTTTCAAAGTTAGTCGAAATGGATGTTCCTTTGGTATAACAACAGGTAGTTCATTTTAATTCCCATGGAAATTCGCGTTAGCAAGGTCATTGATCATTCTGAATTGCTTCTGTGATGACATCAGACCTGTTTCAATTTTATCGCTCTCCCCAATATTTATTTACGCACTCTGTATCACACTGTATCGGGTCAGTAAGAAGCCAGGTAACTAATAGTGTGTCCTATTTATGTTTCTTTTGACCGTTTGTACCTTAAACGTAAATAATGTCATGAAATAAATCTTATTCACAAATGTAACAGTATTTACACGACCCTCAGTAAAATCCGTACAGATCGGTAAATTGTCATTGAGAAAAGGATAATTGTATTAAGCAAATAAAGAATGGCTTCAAGTGACACAAGGTCCGGACTCGTGGATTATAGATTAATTACGGTAAGAAAGGTGTAAACTGGCACCCGGTCAACAAGGACCAGTTTAAGAAATGTGAAGCGAGCTAACTAATGTCTCATTCGTGGTAGCTTCAATGACTAATGTATTTTAAGGAACTTAATATAAAGCAAAATTATCTATCATTCTGTACGTATTAAAATCACGGCATTTAACAAATTAACATGGAATAAAATGTCTAAATTACATCGACGAATTCGAATTCATAAATTAGATATATATTCTCTGTTTTTCATTGAGTTTTAGTCCGACAATTTTCAGACAATGAAATAATGAATAAATTAACAAAAAATGCAAACGATGTGGTAAACATGAGGAATGTAAAGCCAATGTTTAGGGTGTACGTGTTATTGATGAGCGGATAAAGAACGGTAAACAACCGCTAAACACCGACATATTTAAACTGCCTGAGAACTTGATCGCTTGTAACTTCCGTGGTATAGTCAATAGCCAGATATTAAATTGTGATGTGAATCCGTTTTTCATCATCTTACGGCTAAAATAAGTTTTATCATTCTTAGTAAACGTCGATAATCGCATGTAGACCTTTGGGCATTGCGCCATCACGATGTTGTCTAGGTCGTGGTTAAGTTTTGGCCTGTGTTGATTAAAGTCGGATAACGAGTCCTGACTTAGTCCAATGTTCGACGTAATTTATTATTGAAATATAAGCGAAGAAGGCACACCAAATTCAATTGTAATAAAATACTATTTTCGTTTCTTCTTCTTATCTTGAATTCCCTTGAATTCCAACGTGAATGAAATCAAACGTGGGTTTACGAATCTATTCAACCGTTCTTTATTCAATTACAAACGGCTCAATGAATCTCCTCCTGGTAAATGATATTTACACAGTGTATTTGCTGGCGGTTTTCTCCGTTTCAAAGTGAATATTCAAGTCAATAAGGTTTCGAGTTAGAAGTTTGTGCAGCAATTATATTTGTTTACCTAATATATGGAGACCAAGCGTGTTGAACACAAATTTTGTGAGCTCTGAATTCATTATTTCATAGCCGCTTACCTTTTTTAACTATGTACCCCACCCGGAACCAAACAAACTTCACCCGTGTGGAACTGACCAGCTAGCTTACGGAAATTCAGCGATTCTACCCAGGTATATGTCTTGGTCTGCCACCACCATTAAGGTCTGGAAAGTCACCGAATGACACTGACTGTTGATGCGACGTTAAAGCGCATAGAAAAATCATTACTTAACATATTCGGAACTCCACCTGCCTTTCCTTGCTTACGCTGCTAATGACCGACGACCTATGTGCAATGTACTGTGAAAGCGTGATCTGCAGTACACAAAACAAAGGTACATTAAATTGTATTTGGTCTGAATTTATTTAAGGGTTCTTAATTCGTGAGTGCTTCTGTCCTTTGGAATAACCAGCGCTCCACTCGTTCCTCAACAAACACCGTTGATACATTGATCGTGAAATGGCGGGGTAGAATTATCGATGATTGTTTTTCCAATACATTTTTCTCAATGAACTTGTGTAAAGTATTTATCGTATCAAATATCACCCTTATGGTCCGTATATTAAAGCAATACCATTGAATAGATAAATTAAACCTTCTTTAAGTCCGCAATATGTAAAGTGTTAAAGCTCTCAACTGTGACGCCTTTGACGAATTAGACAAAATTACTGATATGTTAAGAGAGATATGCATGACTGAGTCACATTTATATATGAATGCAGACAGATAGATAGTAGAGTCTGGCTATCATCAAAATCATTTGTCTGTATTCAATCGCAGGTTGTTTGTTTTTGCTGGAGACCTTGAAGTTTATTTCATTTCGGAATAAATAAAATCAATACAGCGGATTTATTCTCCCAGGTATGCTTTCTAAATTTCATTTTATCGGTAAAACTTTTGTACAAAGCTACGTATGATCAATCACTGGGTAAATAATTCTGTTGATCGTGGACCGTCTAAAATGCCAAGTTTCAATTTCATGTATTTATGGGTCAAGTTATTTCCTCTATTAGAAAAAAGCCGTTTGAAGTTACACATCTGTTTTGTTTTATTAACCTTTGCCATGGTTGGTGTTCATGTTTTGTCAAAGTTTGGTAAAACTTTGTTGAATGTCAAATATATATATTATAAAACGATAGTACAGTAAAATCGCAACATTCAATAAGTAAGATTCGGTGTTAATACTTGGGTTGTCTCATTATCATGATGAAGTATGCAAGAAATATTAGTTATCGTTATAATGAGTTTTTATTAATATAGAAGAGGAGGTTCTATGTGGTTGTATTTTACCCAACATCAAGGAGTCCCTATCTTACACGAATTAATCCTTCCGTTCCATTCTGTTCTGTTCTGATATGGTCAGATTAGTACATCAAGTACAGCGTTTTGTAACCTGTTAGAAGTATATAGTGCTTGTAGATCATAACTGCTTTTGTTTTGTGTGAAGAAACCGTTATTTATGACGCTATCCAAACTGGCATTCAGGGTCATCTGCCATTCCTCACCACTTCACGGTCTGTAAAACGTTTCATATTCATCATGTACTAGTAAACTTAAGACACGTAAATTTCTGTAAAATGTTTCATTTATATACTGTTAAGATTTTATTCAATTTTTTTATTTGTATAACTTAGGCAGACTATTGATCGAAAATATGAATATCCATTCTTTACAGTCGTCTCGGAGATAATCGTAGGAAGAATTTAGTCCATTAGGTGCAATAGTTTTTCAATAAATCCCAAATGCTGTCAAAGCTGAAATAAAGTTGTGCTTGTACAGGTTACAAAGTTCAGCAAAATAAAAATAACTATGTTTATTACTCATGTTACTTGACCAAAGAAAAAAGGTTGCAAAACTGTCGTTTGTGGTACATTTTTCTTCTAAATATATTTTTCGTACTTTTGGGGCTCGATTCGTCTCCAAATATTTTCGCACTATGGATTTTGCTGTTAGGAACTTAAGGTCGGTGCTAGAAAAAGGGTCGATTGTATAACTGTAAACATTACTTTTTCTGGCCTATTCAAACGAAATAAACATCTTTGTATAAAGGCCATAGTCATTGTCTCCGTTTCGTGTTCATATCATAGCTTTCAGCTGTAATACAAAATTAAGCATGAAGTACTTACATTTTGATGTAGATTTCTTTTCCTCTCAATGGTCATATACCGTACGGAGAAACGGTGGATAATGGTTTGTGTAGTTTGTAATTTTGATAACTTCCTGTCGAAGTTCATTAATAATATTTTCATTTTGCTCAAATGAACTGCCAATTTGAACGACCAACGTTATAATGTAAATGTATACTATTCAACTTTTGTTAATCTTCTCACTATATTAGGGAAAGTATAAAAGGATTCAATTATTTATTTTGCATAATTTGATTCAGCAATGTTTTGAGATGGCCCCCAACCTAAATACAGGCTGTTTTCTCGGGTAGGTCTCGCCACGTGGTCACGCAGAGCATGCACCCCTAGTTTTTCTGGGTTTTTTATTAGTGGGAGCAGAGACACATTATTGTCCTTACGCACATACATTACACATGCATGGTCATTCAAAGGTGATACTTTTTTAAATTGGTACTTTGACATGACAAACGCTATGATAAGGCATTTGAATGAAGCAGAGATGTGGAGGGCTGTAGGGATGGTGGAGCAGGGGCCACACACTGTGAGGTTGGTGTGGCGCTTGGTGAACATCACACCATCATCACCGGAGCCTGGGCTATGTTTCAGTAGTTTGGTACACCCGTCAAGAGGAATGGTGCAGACAGACAAGGGGCGACGACAGCAGCTCAAGACCGATTCTTGATTATGCAACAGCACTGCATCTTCGTAATGACCTTCTTAATGCTTCTGGGGAAAATGTTTGTACTCAGACGGTACATAGAAAGTTGCACTAGGATAATGTGCGATCAAGAAGACCCAGTATAAGAATTCCATTGACTCGTCGTCACCGCCAGGTCCGTTTGGAATGGGCGAGGGAGTTGCTAGGTGAACCAGACAAAATTGGAGACATGTTCTCTTCGTTGATGAGTCTAGGTTTTGCCTAAACTTTACTGGCAGACGTGCGGTAGTCTGGAGCTGGGGAAATGTTTCATGTCGGAAATATTGCTGAACACGACCGCTACAGGGGTGGGTCAGTTATGGTGTAGGGAGGCATCAGCTGTGACGGACTGACCTCGTTGCATTAAATAGAGGTACATTGACTGGTCGGCGGTACATCGATACAAATCGACACCCTTCCTCTTCTCTGGCTCATAACTGATACAAAATCAGTAAAGGGTGTTAAATTTGTCTTTCATTCACATTGATTAAACATGAAATTTACATTAAAAATCATTTTACGACGGTAATCAAATCATAGCCGAAAATATACACACTAAAATATTTGGTTCTTAGCAAAAGTTGAGTGGTATACATTGGACGCAGACGTTTTTTTTAAAAAGCTTGATTGGTTTATGCAAAATAAACGCGTTCAAACAAGCGGGCTTAAAACATATAAATACTTCAAATGTACCGCAAGACCTCTTGAAATTAATCCATGCAAATCTGTTGACGACGTTTCAAGTGTTGACGTATTGACTAAATTTAAAGACGGTACGTTATTTCAAATAGTTTAAGGGTCATTATGTAGTGTTCCTGCATATACAAATCAAGTACTTCATATTTTGTTTTATTTTCCATTTGACATTTGATTGACTGATTTTATTCGTCCAATTTGCATTAGATTTGTTTGCATGATTTTAACCACAATTTACCATCACGTATAGCCACTTTACGAAAGATGAATCTCCCAAAAATAACACTAATCACTCATATCATGTATTGACAATATGATTTATCAACTGTGACCAATATACACGTTTATATTGGTCACAGTTGTCAGTAATAAAAGCAACCCTTTGATTAAAGGCTTCAAATGTTAACAGCAGCATTTCTTTGGCACAAATTAATAAAATCATACACCCCACAATAAAAGACATATTTCTTTTCTCCCTGTGTGACCCTTTGATCATTGATTTAACTGTAGCTATTGTGTGTTAACTTCAGTGATTTTGTATGTTGTACACAAAGTCAGACAATAGTAATTGTTGGTTTCGCTTCAATTCATAAAATGATACACAAAGAAGATAAAATGTGCGTATACGTTGAACATTTACAAAATAATTGTTTTGTTATTGGTGATCTATTTTCAGTATCGTCTTTATCGGAATGACCACGGGGGGTGAAAATATTACAATACAATAGTGTAGAAAGTAAAAACAGAGACCAAGATGGCGATTCTCGTAAGTTATATTTCTTTATTTATATTCATTTCTATGTGTGTCATAACGCTTAATAGACTCGAACAATCAAGTAACATGTTGTGTTAACACTTACACGTGTATGTCCAGTTAACGAGCGCATTTCTCACTCCGGTGATTAACCTAAAAATCAGAAACTGGGTTCACCATCTGTCCGTCCATCCATCCGTCCGTCGAATGATCTACATCAATGGTAAAACCTTAGCATTAGGTTTTGGCAAGGAATTTACGGACTATTTCTTCGTTCCATTCAAATGAATGAAAAATATATGCATTTTAGTATATTGCCACATCGTATTAATTTTGAACGCCTGCTCGCAAACTTAGAGCACAGGGTTTGAAGCTGAAGATTCTATAACAATAATTTAACAGTTGTTTTAAAAATGTTATTTCTCACACGCATTGGAAGTGTTATTTAAGAACGTGGATTTGATAGTAAAAATACATTATAATATTATTTAAAGCCGTGAATATTAATCTTTTACCATGTTGAAGTCATACCCAGTAATTCTATTCAAAATACTTGTGATTCATAAGTAAACTTAATTCACTAAGGGACCTAACATCAAACTTGTTTTGAATTGAAATTCAATACATTTCGAACATGAAAGCGTTCAATAGATGCGACAAGTTACGTATTCAATCAGCCTTGTTCACAAAGATAAATTCAAAACAAAGACGCACTCTTACTTATACATATAAACATACAGAAGTACAAGTCAATACACGATATCACCCTAGAATTGTTTATTTATTTAAATATGAGGGAGGGGGGATTTAACCATTAAGTGTTTACAAAAATAAGTCTTTGGTTAATATGTATTCAGTCAGGTGGATTTATAAGTATCCAGGAAATTTGGTGCTTACGAGATTCGACTGCATATGACATTATGATGTAATTATGTAACATATCATTCTCCTTTTATAATTGCGCATGGGAACCCTTTGTGATTTTAATCATTCCTTGGTATACACCAATAATAAGCATTTTTTGTTCAAGTTATTAAATGCATTCATGCGTTAATCAATGACTTAATGCACATGCAATCAGCCGATCAATTTAGATACAAAAGAAGCTCAGGAATCATTTGCATGATTACAGGCACACAGAACATGTTTGAACATTGACTGTAATTAGATCAATATAAGGAATAAAGTCAATGTATATTTGTACAGTTTAAGCAAATTTGAATATGGAAAACAGTTTGCCATACTCCTATTGTTGCCAATAAATCGCTGTTAAATATATGTAGGTGCTTAGACAAGGGGTAAAACTTACCCGAATAAAAAGTACACTACATATTAATATAAATCAGTAGCTTCCCGGGCTGTCACATGTTTTCTAGCTTTTTAAGAGTTCCCGCTGTAGATGATGAAAATCGTTGAAATGTATTTCAGAGAAAGTTGAACAAAATGATATTTCTGAAGAAAAACCTGAAGATGAAACTTCTTATCACCTTTTCATGCATTATTGTATGTTACAATATACTCACGATTGACTTCAGTTTTTATGTTATAAGAGGTAAGGTAAACGTTTCTTTTGCATCATTGATTATTGTATTGTATTGTATTGTATTGTATTGTATACATGATGCACAGTGATAATTTGAATGGAAAACCACCACTGATTCTCAAAACATGTGAAATAGAAAGCTATTCTGCACGGAATACAGAGTAAATGATTATTATTGGCTGGCAATATAAAGGCACTAGTGGTTTATCGTCGTTGTTTAAAAAAAGGACGACAATTAACCATCTTTCAAGATCCTTACTCACTTACTGACGTTAAATATTTCTCCTAATAGCTCCTGGCAACATCCTAAGTGAACTATGAATCAGAAGCCAAGAACGAATGTTGTTCTATTATACCTTCTGTTGTATTTTCATGAAAATATCATTGTTAAGCTTTCGAACGATTTGCACCGAATACATGATAGCTGTTTGAATATATCTGCCTAGGTAGAGCATTGAATGTTTGATATTGCTTAAATTGCGTTCGTTCCCGCTGCACAGAAGTATAGCCGTTTTACGCCCTTTTTATTGATGGCAACTCTACGGGATTTGGTACTGTTCCACTTATGAACATTATAATTATATAAGCATGTTAATATCATTTTACTGGAGTTACCGCGAACGTCTTTTCAATTACATGTTTAATGTCACTTTTGGTGTCATTGACATTGCCGTAAATTCGGGGTTGCGCCTGTAAATCACATGTAGTCATTGGTCGTTCCATGGCGGTTCCATGGCGATTTATCTGGATATTTTATGCTGTTAACTATCAACAATCTTCAATTTTTCAGATTTCCATATTAATGGCTCAAGTGTGACACCAAAAGATCTTGAGCCATTCCAACCGGAAGTTATCGACGACTTTCCGACAGTTTCCGGAGACAAACCTAGAATTCCTCATATATTACATCAAACTTTCAACACAACACTCATTCCAAATATTTTTGTAGATAATATGAAATCATTTGTGGAGAAAAATCCTAAGTGGACATATTATTTCTGGACTGATGAATCTGCTCGGAAGCTGATTAAAGATAAACATCCCAAACTATTAAACATTTGGGACAATTATCTAAAACCAATCAGTCGTGTTGAAGCTTTGAAATACATAGTTTTGTATGAGTTTGGTGGAATATACGTTGATGTAGATTTCGACTGTTTAAGACCCTTAGATCGAGTGACTATGAAATATGCCTGTATATTTCCACCTGAGCCTTTTGAACACAGCGTATTTCAAAATGGAATTCCTTATTTGATTAGTAATGCTATTATGATGTGCCGTCCGAAACACCCGTTTCTAAAGCTAATTATAACAAATTTGGCACAGTCTAGGGCATTTATTGAACAAAGAGATATGACCGGTCCTGCTTTTGTGACTTTCAATTTCATGGTGTATAATAACATAACAAATATGTACAATCTGAAAACAAAACGAGAAAGTAATTCGCCATATTTTTACAAAGGAGAGTTACTGGAGGATGATATAAACGCCGTCTACGTGCCAAACACGATTTATTTCATGGATACGCTTAAAGCACTGAACTGGAATAAGCATCGTTACTACCACAGGTGTCGGAGCTTTGATTCACAACCTTCTATCGTTCGACGTGCTTGTTTTCTTCTTTTTAAAAAAGGGTTCGAACGACATGAAACTAAGTATTCGTATACACTTCATCATTGGTATGAAAGTTACAACCGCAAGTTTTCTCATAATTTGTTTTACACTTTGATATTTGGTACACAATTTACAGATGTTTCTGAAATTATACCTCATTATAAGATGTATCCCAATAACATGAGATGATTCAGGTATCATGTATAATTGTATTATGTTCTAAAAGTATGTGAATGAATATCCTAGATCTTAGTGTGATTCTGGTGACCGATGTGTGATGTAGCTGCTTATCTGTAGATTGTGAAAACGCTTATAAATATCCAGATATTGCTGATGATCGCTGTTCTTAATGTTGTGGATTGAACACAAAGTTCTTTGTATCTTCAATATAATTTATTTATCAACAAAACAGTTTAAAAGTTCCTAATTATTAAAATCAACAAAATTCACAATAAGAACATAGTGTCAGTCCGAAATATTATAAGATAAACACAAAGTGTTTACTCAATATTAAATCAAAATTTCTTTTTATGAGCCTTCTCATAAAGTGTACAGGTTGATAAGTAATCTGACAAAAATGCATTAAGACATACCTAAGTTATTATCCAAGCCATACCAAACAAAGAGGTGATAAAACAATCCATTAGTAAACAATAGTTATTAATTTTGAAGAAGCTGTTAAAATCTTACTAATTTTATAATAATTTGACCATTACAAAAGTGAAAAAATATGCATCATAAAAATTTTACTAGCTGTTTATAATCATATCTACTCATACATTTTCTAGCAAGAAATTACAGTATTATGATCGAAATGTTTTTATTTTATTTTATGCTACTCCCTGAACCATTTGTTTTTATCTATCATCATTATGAAAATTTAATTGGTGGAATTCCGTAGTTCTTTGTCGACCGATACCACTTAAAACCTGTGTTTAGGATATTAGTACCGTTTAATGCAAGGTCGGTTGTTTTATCCATATGCTTGTGGTTCTCCTCCACCGTTAAATCTGATAAGTCAAGAAATGATTCTAGCGCTTAGTGAGACGATAAATGCAGTGTGAAAACGAAACAGCAAAACAATATTCCAACGCGGATACTCTTTTAATTAGTTGGTTTATAAAGTTGATTCTAGCATGATCATGCATTATTACTATTGTAGATAATTCATTTGACTTCCTTTTCTAAGGACATGAAGTTTGACAAACGCAAAACATGCCGTAAACATGAAATTATAATTATGGCACGAACGTCTGTTGTGCCTCATATCTTAATGTTTACATGTTGCTATCATGAACCTAGCTAAGGTCCTATTGGTCCTATTGTAAATAAAGATATGGAAATCGGGTTACCATAAAATGTTTCACATAGTAAATATATAACATAATATTCTACAGAATTAATTTGTTTGCAGTACACTGTATAATTATACTGCTTTTGTCAAATCCACAAGTGTAGATAAAATTACTATTACTAAAGAGTATACTAATTGTTTTCCCCGCACACCATTCGAACGTTAAACGAGTCATTAATTTTACTGTCTAATAATAACAAATTTAACTTGTTGTTGATATAAGAATCTTAATAAAAATGAAAATATTGCACCTTTCAGTTGTATACAGTATTTGGACGATCATCATTATTATGCAAATGCATAGATTTTAAGTATAGCATATAAAAATTATATGCCATGTATGTTGATGTTGTGTGGACATGATTTGTTTCAATATATAACAAATGTGGTTCGAATTACTATCAAAGGTAGTTCTTTTTGTTGATTAGTGTCTAATTAACCGATTACAAATGTCATGTATTTAAAGACGCAAATCGTACGGCGATTACAATTATTCATTGTGTGTGTGTAGTTTTTCTTTTTTTTTGTTAATTGCATTTAAATTCCTGTTTTGTTATTTCCATTCATTTTGTAACCAAGATGTATCATAGCAATAATGTTATTCAATGCATACTGTATCATTGTTTATTTAAAACATTAAAGTTTATGGTCAATTCATGTTAGTATCTATATATTGCTGTGGTGATCGCTTAGTGGGGTTTCATCTTATATAATATTATATACAGTGAAACCTCACCACCACAACAATACGACCAACTCATTACAACCACATACTTTCGGACCTATTTTAATATTTCCTCCCTATTTCAACTTGCATGACCACCTCGATATTAAGACTCCTTCTCACGCCTAATTCTCACCAAAAGCATGCCAACAAGACTCCCGTCTCATTCCCAATTCACACAACAAACAAACAAAAACACATCAACAAGACGGCGATAAACGTGCCTAAACTATACATCATATTTTGTGGTCCGTATATGAAAACAATGCCATTGAATAAATATTAAACCACTATTATATTAACAATATGTAAAGCCATTATAAAGCATTGAACTGTCAACTGAAAGAGTACAAAGTCACTGATTTTTAAGGGAGATTAGCATGACTGAAGGTCAAGCATGTTACACGTAGATAAAACATTATTACCGTGTCGTCATAATCATTCGTCTATGTCCCCACACAGTTTGTTTTAGCGGAAGACCTCGAAGTTTATTTCATCTCGGAAGTAACAAACTAAATACAGCGGAATTATACTCCTAGGTATGTTTTATAAATTTCTTTTATTTGTGAAATGTGTAATGCAAAGCTTTGTATGATTAGACCCAGTGTTAACAATTCTGTTGATCGTTGGCTGTCTAAAATGTCAAGTTTCAATCCAATCAAGCTAATAGTTAAATCAAATTATTTCTACTATTTGGAAACAATATCCGTTTTGTGTTGTACACATTTGTCTTGGCTGAATAACTTTTGCGATGGTTGGTATACATGTTTTGTCAGAGTACGTCAAATGCAAGACGCATACATAGAAATATTTTAACAGTTATTAAATTCGCGATTGAATCATATCTTTAAGCAATATCCTCTTAATAAGAATGGTTATGGGTTTTATTTAAGAAGTTATAAGAATATTGTAGACAACCGTTTCCTGTTGATTATTTCATTTTCACTGCTGGGGTTTAAAATCACGCCAACAGCCAGAGTCAATCGGCAACTTTCCCAACTAACGATGGAGGAAGACCCCATGGTATCCTGGGTAATACCATCGGTCGTCCGACAGATTCATCACATGTGAAATTTGTCTGGTCCCGGATGGGGTTCGAGCGGTTTGGGGCTAGTGATTGCTAGTCAGAGCCATAACTACTCGATCACAAAGGTCCCCTTTGAGATCGTTATTTTAATGTTGATGATTACACTCAGTTACATAATTTATTTACTTATGTGTTTTATAGAGATACGTTAGTGATTCTTTGAATAAATTGAATATATTGAATATATTCGCAAATATAAAGCAGACGACTTTTGAAAACATGGCAAAAGACGCCATTGCTTGTAATGAGTAATGGTTTCTTTTACCACAATGTTTTCCACTCTGTCAGAGAGAAATTACCCAATTTTCTTAAATAAATTGATGTTTTGTATATTAGATTTGAATATGGAAGAGCCCAAAATATGCTAATAAGGCCAAGAATTAAGCATCTTAACATTCGATCTTAATATTGGGACTGTCTCATTATCAAGTTGAAGCATGCAAGAAATATAAGTTATCGTTACAATGAGTTTTTATTGATATTGAAGAGGACGTTCAATAAGTTTGTACTGTATCCAAATCGAGAAGTCCCCATCGTGTATATTTTTTATCTTAGTAATAATTGAACTTAGAGATACATATTTTATAGGAAAAACATGTCAGATTAGTATATCAAGTAAAACATTTTGTTACCTGTAAAAAGGATATAGCGCTTGTAGATTATATATGCTTTTGTATTGCCTGAAGAAACCATAAAGTATGTCAGTACACGCCGTCAAATTCTTCCAAACCGGCATTCAATGTCATCAGACATACGTATTCCATTGATCACGTTCTAGTAAACTTAAGACACGTAAATTTCAGTAAAATGCTTGTTATATGCATGTATATACTGTTAACATTTTATTTATCATTGGCCTGCTACCATTTATATTAAACTTAATGATTTATCGTGGTATCAAATTAAGTTTGCGGGGTTAGAAAACAATGAATATCGTATTGTTTGTGTGTGTATGTTTCAGACGAATGTACCGGTATGTGTGTAAGTTTAACTTTCTTTTCTGTTCTGTTCTGTTCTGATATAGAGATGCAGGTTAGAGGTGCAATTAGATAAACTTAGTCTTGTATACCTGCGCAAATATTGATTGGTTAAAATATAACCAATTTGAATCACAAAACATCGAACGAAATCTGATCAAAATTATGTGGTAAATATTTTCGGCTTACTCCAATAAACTAGGATTATGTGTACATTATGTATTACACTAATCACTAATAATTGGTGCAAGAGTAGAACCGTAGAATACTTGATAATTATATAATTAACTGATATTTTTTGAATACGTGTCTTTATCTTATCAAGTTACCAGAACACTTTTGATAGAATCCCCTCACCGTTATACGACCGTATTAAGTAAACTTTTTCAATGGGGTGTAATTATTTTGTCAACGTTTACGAAATGGTCTACCTATTAAAATATCAACTTTAAGTTCAAAGGTATCAGTCGCTACGTGTTTGTAGACTTTATGCATTTTTTTGTCTGTATAACTTGACAGAATATTGACCGAAAATATGAATGTCCATACTTTACAGTCTTAATCTATCGATGCAATTGTTCCTCAATAAACCCAAACTTCTGTCAATTCTGAGTTAATACTGTGCTTGTATGGATCAGAAAACTCGACAGGACAAAAATGGTCTAGTTACTTGACCAAAGAAAAAAAGTAAGTCGCAAAACTTTCATTTGTCTATTTTTTTCTCCTAAACGTACATATATTTTTTGTACTATGGGGACACGATTCATCTCCAAATATTTTCTTATAATTGATTTTGCTGTTAGAAACTTGGGCTCGGAGCAAAAAACAGGTCGATGGAGTAACTGGAAACATTACTTTTTTCTGGCCCATCAGGCTATAGTCATAGCTTTATTAAATTTCACACGTGCTAATTCGTCACACGTGTGAAGTATTCGTACGAATTCCTCCCAATATGTCACACATTTGTAAAATAATTAGTTCTGTATCTGGACCCCTCCTATGCAGAAACTTTTATATTTTAATATTTCACATGTAAAAAAGTACCAAAACGTATGTGAAAATAGTGTTTATACGAAAGTTTTACATAATTATTCTAAACAACAGTTTATGCCCTCAGGTCTTGGGCATATTGTTTTTGTTGTGCCTGATAGAGCACTGACATTGTGAAAGACGACAGAACGTGTTGAGTAGATGATCTATGTTGAATTTTGGGGCATAAGATCAAATGTCAATGTCGCAGTGATAAAAATGTCATTATGAAGGTCAAGGTCACAAAGAGTCATAAACATAAAATCCTTTCAAAGTCAATATCTTTGTACCTGTTTGATACAAAAAATGAATAGATGATTTCAGTAAACAGAAGATTGCTGATGCTTTGGATACCATAGTATTGCTCTATTCAGTCTGCTCGTTCATCCTCCGCCATTCCGTGGTCTGGCCGTCGCATTTCGTGTCCGTGCAATAACTTCATGATGCATGGACCGATTTAGCGCAGTTTAACTTAGCACAAGTGTGAACCGCATTTGACAATGTGTGGTGTGCATGACCCAGGTCCATAGCACAGTGCATGTCAAGAATTTGTTTAGTCTTGATGAATGGAATAGGTCTCCCTGACGATGTGACAGATGTCGTTATGCGTTATGGTGTGTACCTATGTGAAAGTTAAATATAAAGTGCTCAAGCGTGTATGTTGTTAGTGACATGATAATATACAAGACACACAATAGGGTTTTCAGACTGACTATTTTCTTACAATCCCCTTACCCATGCCTAATAAATAACCTTGTTAAACTCTAATGATACTATGAAACCCTTATTTACACAGTGGAGTTAAACGTACACATAAGACATATATGTAAACCATACATCAACAAATAAATATGTAAATAATTGTCAATCAATCAGTTGTTGTTAATTCGAGTCCACATCCACTCCAGTATATATAGTTTCGTTATCACTGTCTCATGTCCACAATATTTTCGTCGCACATTTCAGCGAGTTTATGAGTAAACAATGTCGATATAGGTTATGATAAGATTTTAATAAACACACATTTATTTGATATTCGTACTAAGTTAATTTCCGTACATATAAATCCACATATATTGTTTGAATGATTAATGTTTCTGCTCTATAAATTATCCTTTTAACATCAAGTTCAATTCAACTGCGTCCCCTTTCCACTCTAATATTTTCTTCAAATTCTGATACATGTAAATTAATGATTTTAATCTCATCTCAGGACGTTATTCCTGCATCTTCATTAGCACGTCTTTTATCCCGAACTGGGATCTATAAAAATGAATCAATAATAACGTTATATGGAAGTGACAACCCACAGTAGTAGAATAATAAAACAGAGAAGTACAATATATACACACTATGTAGTTAAAAATTCTAAGTAAATACACATTTGATAATTAAATTATCTAAATAAAAGAAGTAAAACTCCACGCTTAACAAACGTTATTTCATAATATTTGTCTTTCTAAAATAAAATAAATAAATGTAGTATCAAATATAATTTACCCTAGTTTATTAAGTTCCTCGTTTTATTAAACAAATCGTTCATAGAAATTTACGTCCGTTCCCCACAAGATATTAACCAGCTCTGGGAAACCCTTTGTGTGAAACATTAATTAGTGATATGTTGATTATCAAGACGTATGGAAACCATTAGCTGTATATTTTTGACTTCACACGTAGAAAAACAATTGGTGATAAGCTGGACTACAGTGTTTAAAATGATACGTCCTAAGATAACGCTGACAGCCATAGGAAGTGTGTGTGTATGATAACAGTACTTATGCTTCCTGTAGTGATTTGGTTTTCAAAACTTATGAACCTAATCAGGTTATAATAATTGGGCTAAGTATGAGTATGTTTTATGTACAAAAGTTCTTATTCTGGCAGTGCACTTTGAACTTTGATAATTTTCACTTTATAAGTAAAGTGATGGCGTTGTTGGTGTCTTGGGCATATCTCTGCTGTTAGTGAACTAGTGCCGAATGGTGTCAATAATATACAGTATAATTAATTATAGGTTACGAGTAGGTCGGTTTCAAATAAGGCAATCAGAAAATCTGTAAAATAGGAGCTGTCACCTCACTATAAGGCGACAAATACCCTGAACATGCCACGAGTTCCAAGCAATAGCGTACAAAAATGAGAAGCTAGAAACTGGGCGAATATCCGTTTTAAGTTAAAAAGTTTATACCTTTGTCAGTTTTTACGCAATACTGTAGACAAAAAGTCATTATAAGCTGAAATAAAGCGACATAACTCATTTACTCATGTACTGAATAGTTGTGCCAATTCTTATACAATTATTCCATGTATGAGAGAAAATCGTATGAGGATGTATGCATATATACTGGATTTGGTACTTATACTTAAAGGTACGTATATTTAAACTCTAAGCGTATGACGTATCTGCCATATATGTGTGAGGACTTTTTTCAATTCATTAAACGGTGCACAAAAAATGTCAACTGTATGTATACGTTGAACGTTGACGCAATCGTTTTGTTATTGGTGAAAATATCCATTTTCAGTTTCGTCTTCATCGATATGACAACGTTGAATGAACATATCACAATGCAATAGTGCTGAAAGTAAAAACTGAACACAAAATGACGATTCTCGTAAGTTATATTTCGTTATTTATATTCATTTCTATATGTGTCAAATGCTTAATAAACTCGAACATTCAAGCAATATTTTGTCTTAATACGTACGTGTATATGTACAGTTGACGAGCGGTTCTCCTACTCTGCTGATTTCCAGAGAAAGACAAAAAAATCAGTAACTGGGTTCGCCATAGGTCAACACCAATGGCAAAACTTTCACATTAGAAAGGGTTGGCAGGCATTTTACCGGCTATTTCTTCTATCGATTCAAAAACATGATTTTAATAACACTTTTAAATTAACACACTGTATTAATGGGGATGTGGTACTTGCAACTCGCAAGTCGGAACAAAAGGGTTTTAAGCTAACGATCATAATTATAGCAATAATGTAAGAGTTTGGCTGTCAGAAAAAGTAGTTATTTCATACACGCACACGCTGTGTTATTTTAAAACGTGGATTACATGTAAAAAATATACATGTTCATGTTCCTGAACACCGTAAAAAAGATCTATTTACCATGTTGAAGCTATACCCAGAAATTCTATCCAAATACTTTTGATTCATGTGTAAACTTGATTGACTTAAATGACCTTCCCAAAATAAAGGTTATTTTGAATTAAAACAAACATCAGTACATTTCAATCATTATGCAATGTCAAACTGAATAGAATTCTTTTGTGTCAAAAACTTTATTCAACATTTATTCATATATGGATGAAATCGGTGCCACGGTTATATGATCTGAGAAAGATTTAAAATTCCAAATAATATCTGTTGCTTTATTGTTATTAAATTCAGCGTGAAAGTGTCTTATGCAATTTGTGCCCGTTACTTGAACGGAACTCCATTTTAATCACTTGTATTCAATACCTCGAACTCTGGTCTCGATTCTTGTTTTTTTTATTTCTGCATTTATGTTTTATGTAATTGGTTTTTATGTTTTATTGTCTGTACTATCACGAACGATTTTTCATGGGTGTTATTTTAGCAATATGTTTGTTTGTCAATTTGTCTTTACCAATGACATAGAGCATTTACAGTTGACTCTCATTAGCACGAACTCCCTTTACTCGATTTTCTCGTTAACACGAAGTTTTCTGTCGTTTCCGAATTATTCCTTTGTATGTTTCATGTCTATGAGAAATTTTTTGTTACATCGTATTTTTTGGAAGTTCTGATTAACAAAATCGCACCTTAATTCGCATTTATCGTTTAACTCGATTTCAGTGTCGGTTTATTTCACTTTCTCGGTATATTTATCCTATGATATGAAGTAGAACAAAATATACAAGTTATAATGTATTAATGACAAGTTTAGAGAAACATGTATGCATGTATATATTCGCACATTCGGACCTTCCCCCAAACGTACGCTCACGCATAAATACAAAACAAAGACACATACTAAACAAAAGTCAGAACACGATAACATTCTAGATATTATTTGTCATAAGAGAGAGGGGGAGAGATTTTGCTATATAAGTGTTCACAAAAATAAGCGTTTAATTTATTCAGTCAGGTGAATTTATATGTACGGAAAAATTCGTTCTAACGAGAGTCGACTGTATACGATATTAAGATGTGACTATGTAACATATCATTCCCCTTCAGTGATTTCCTGTGCGTATTTATTGTGATTTTAATCATTCTTCGTCTGGTATGCACCTTCAATAAGTAACTTTGTTTTCAAATTAATTCATCCGTGCGTTTAATCAATGACGTAATGTGCATACGATGAGCCAATCAATTTAGACACAATAGTAGAGCGGGAATAGTTGGTGTGATCACAGGCAGACAGAACATGTCTTGGCATTGACTGTGATCAAATCATTTTAAAGAATAAAGTCGATATCTATTTGTATTGTTTAAATAAGTTGAATATGGATGACAGAACTTTTGGCATCCTCTGACTGTTGTCAATTAAGGTATTTACATTCCATAGCAAGGAAAAAAAGGAATGATATTTGACAAAAATAATAGACAATGACTTTTTATTGTATTTGTTTTTCTTTTAGATATGATATAGGTAGGTGTCTAGACAAGGGATAAAACCCATCCGATTACAATGACGCTGGGATTTCATATGCTCGTGAAGCTTTAAAAGTTCCCGGTGTTCATGATGACACTTATTATAATGTATTTCAGAGAAAGTTGAAAAAAATGCTATTGCTGAAGAAAGGCCTAAAGAAACTCCTTATCTTGCCATGCATTATTGTATGTTATAGTATACTTACAATTGACTTCAATTGGTACCTTATAACAGGTAAGGTTAGGTTTCTTTTTCATCATTGAGTTTTGAATGTATCGATATTGTTCTGTATTGTATACATGAATTCATCACACATTGACGCCCCAAAATGGAACAGAAAAGACAGTTAACTGTGAGACTGTGGGTTTAAGACCAGTGAAGGTACATGATGCATAGTGATAATTTGAATGGAAAACCACCTCTGATTCTCAAACCATGTGACAATTAAAGAACTGCATATGCAGTAATAAGTTATTAATAGGGAACATAAGGTCACTGGTTGTCGTATAAAAAGAAAGACAGGCAATGACCATCTTTGCTCACTGGCTGATGTTAAATATTTCTCCTAATTGCTCCTGGTAACATACTAAGTGAACTATGAATCAGAAGCCAAGAACGAATGTTGTTCTATTACACATTCTGTTTTATTTCCATGCTTCGAACGTTTTGAACGCTTTCGAACTTTACCGCTACACACGGTAGCTGTTTGAATATATCCGGGTAAGCAAAGTATTGAATGTTTGCTATTGCTTGAATTGCATGTTTCTCCCGCTACATAAAAGTATTGTAGCTTTACACTTTTTTGTTGATGGCCATTGCAGGAAATTTGAAACTGGTCTTCTTATGAACATATTTATGTACGTAAATATCATTTTACCGAAGTTACCGCGAATGTCATTCAATTACCTGTTTAATATCACTTTGGTGTCATGAATGTCATTACCGAAATTCGTTGTTGCGCCTGTACCAGAAATGTAGCCTTTGGGAGTTCCATGTCAGTTCCATGGCGATTTATCCGGATATTTTATACTGTGTCACATCACGTCTTACATGGTATTAAATAGTATGAGCCATGTTTATTAAGTTAACAATCTACGGTTTCAATTTCAGATTTCCATATTAATGACTCAAGTGTGACACCAAAAGATCTTGAGCCATTCCAACCGGAAGTTATCGACGACTTTCCGACAGTTTCCGGAGACAAACCTAGAATTCCTCATATAATACATCAAACTTTCAACACAACACTCATTCCAAATATGTTTGTTGATAATATGAAATCGTTTGTAGAGAAAAATCCTAACTGGACGTATTATTTCTGGACTGATGAATCTGCTCGGAAGCTGATTGAAGATAAACATCCCAAACTATTAAACATTTGGGACAATTATCTGAAAACAATCAGTCGTGTTGAAGCTTTGAAATACATAGTTTTGTATGAGTTTGGTGGAATATACGTTGATGTAGATTTCGACTGTTTAAGACCCTTAGATCGAGTGACTATGAAATATGCCTGTATATTTCCACCTGAGCCTTTTGAACATAGCGCATTTCAAAATGGAATTCCTTATTGGATAAGTAATGCTATTATGATGTGCCGTCCGAAACACCCGTTTCTAAAACTAATTGTAACAAATTTAGCACAGTCTTTGGCATTTATAGAACAAAGAGATATGACCGGTCCTGCTTTTGTGACTTTCAATTTCATGGTGTATAATAACATAACAAATATATACAGTCTGAAAACAAAACAAGAAAGTAATTCGCCATATTTTTACAAAGGAGAGTTACTGGAGGATGATATAAACGCCGTCTACGTGCCAAACACGATCTATTTCATGGATACGCTTACAACAAAGGACTGGAAGAAGAATATTTACTACCATAAATGCCGGAGCTTTGATTCACAACATTCTATTGTTCGACGTGCTTGCTTAGTTCTTTTAAAAAAAGGGTTTGAGCGACATGAAACTAAGTATTCGTATACACTACATCACTGGTGTAAAAGTTACGATAAAAATTTTTCTCATAATTTGTTTTACACTTTGATATTTGGTACACAATTTACAGACGTTTCTGATATTGTACCTAATTATAAGATGTATCCCGATGACATGGAATGATTCAGGTATTAATTATAATTGCACTAGCAGTCAAATGTCCTGATCATTGGTGATCTGTACCTAAATAGATTTGAAACACAATTATCCATTATAAATGGTGATTATTTTATTAGTGCATATACGGGTACATGTACATGACTTTTCGGACGATGGTTCACAGCATCGCTGTTTCATTCTCGCACAGCACCAAAAAATATTTATCATGCTTATGACATAATAATGACCATATCAGAGATTTCCTGTATGTTAGATGAGAATATCTAAATGCATATAATCCCAATAAATTACAATATTGTGTTGACTGGACAATTTGGTATTTTCTACAGTTAGCCATATATCACTATTAATCATCATATCTACTTATACACTTTATAAACAAGTAATTATAGTATTATGATCGAAATGTTTTTATTTTTGTTTTAAACTATTCCCTGAACAATTTATTTTTATCTCTCATCATTATAAAATCTTGGACATTTTGTAAATTAAGATATGGAAATTGGATAACCATAAAATGTTTGTTCACCAAAAGTTAAACACAGTTTCACATAGTAAATATAGAACATAATATTCTACAGAATTAATGTGTTTGCAGTACACTCTATATACTGCTTTTGCTAAGTCCAAAAGTGTAGATAAAATCACTATTATTAAAGAGTATACTAATTGTTTTCCCCACACACCATTCGAACATTAAGAGAGTTATTAATTGTACTGTCTAATAATAACAAATTTAACTTGCTGTTGATATAAGAATCTTAATAAAAATTGGAATATTGCACCTTTCAGTTGTATACAGTATTTGGGCGATCATCATTATTATGCAAATTCATAGATTTTAAGTATAGAATATATATATCAGTATGGTTCGAATTACGATCAAAGGTAGTTTGAGGTTAAATTAAAGTAGCTATATTCCTCTATAGTCCTTTTTGTTGAATAGTGTCAAGTGAACTGATTACAAATGCCATGTATTTAAAGACGTTTGTCCGTCCGTTCGCAAATCTGAATCGTGTGATTATATTTGTTCATTGTATGTGTGTATTTTTTTTTTGTTTACTTTGTGTCCATTTAATTTGTTATCAAGATGCATCATAGTAATATTAATATTTAATACATGCTTTATCATTGACGAAATGCATGTTTATCTAAAAATTAAAGTTTACAGTCAATTCGTGTTTGTATACATAAATACATATAGTTGAGGTGATCGCTTAGCGAGGTTTTATTATATTTAATATTATATACAGTGAAACCTCACCACCACCACAATACGACCAATTCATTACAACGTCCACTTACTTTCGGACCTGTTTTTAATATTTCCTCCTTATTTCAACTTGCATGACCACCTCGATATTAAGACCATTGTTTTCAGGTCTAAAAAGTGGTCTTAATATTGAGCTTATCATCTGTGTCTGCGCGCGAGTGCATGCGTGTGAAGATAATTACTTCTTACCTGGTTTACTTATTTATGAACAATAAGCACGCCAAAATTTTAAGGTACTCGACTTCAGATTGACAGCAGTTTGTCATAATAACGAACACTTCCAGAAAGTCTTATGAATGGTTTATAGCGATTCTAGACAGTTATTTATAATATAGAATTAAAAAACGATTAATATCATGGTTCATTATAACATATCGTACTGTATTGTATACATGTATTCATCACGCATTGAAACCCCCAGTTGGAACTGTCGGTTCAGCATAGGACTGTAAACTGTGAGACTGTGGGTTCAAGACCAGCGAAGGTACATGATGCACAGTGATGATTTGAATGGAAAACCCCCTCTGATTCTCAAACCACGTGAAAAGAAAGCTATTCTGTACGGAATACAAAGTAACTGATGAATATTGGCTGGCAACATAAGGACACTAGTGGTTTATTGTTGTTGTTTTAAAGAACGACCATTAATCATCTTTCGTGATCCTTGCTCACTGACTGGTGTTAAATATTTCTCCTAATTGCTCCTGGCAACATCTTAAGTGAACTATGAATCAGAAGCCAAGAACGAATGTTGTTCTATTATACCTCCTGTTTTATTTTCATGCTTTCGAACGTTTTGACCGCTTTCGAACTTTACCGCTACACACGGTAGCTGTTTGAATATATCTGCGTAAGCAGAGCGCATTGAATGTTTGCTATTGCTTGAATATTGACTTCGTTCCCGCTCTTTTAAGTATAGTCACTTACCACCATTTTTGTTGATTGCCACTGCAAGGAATTCGGCATTGGCCTCTCTGTTTACCTGTTTAATGTAGCGTTAGTGCCTCCTAACGTAAAAAAGGCTAAAAAGACATTTTAATTACTAACAATAATTAAATATCATACTATCATACCATGCAACAAAAAAATCGATCCGAATATGCAAAAGTAGTAGATATCGATATCATACTCTAACGCCTTGCTAATTATGCTATCAATATGGGTCAATTTAGACCTTATATATGTCGCGTCACACATTCCTTTGTGTTTTGGCGGGAGATATAATAAACAGCAATATGGTATGCCAACACTTCACGCACCTTTCAATAAAACGCACACGATAAGAAAACGAGCTGTGAAAGATCGTTACCCCGTTAATGTTATGACGTACCGTTTTTACAAGTTTAATTAAATTTATATATTCCAGAGTCAGTTAAGTTTCAAATACAATTAAACACGAGTTATAAAACTACAATATATTTAAATTGCCAGTAAATCAATACAGGAAGACTGAGTCAACGAAAATTATTATTTTCGATATTTCATCGATGTAATCAATAAAATAAAGTTATTTCAATGTGAAAATTTATTATGCAACTCTGTACAGTTTGGTAAAATTTTGAAAGCTATCAAACAAACGATAGGATGAAAAACAATAACGTCTTATGGACATCGGACGTGCATGTTTTTCGAGAATCTTATTTTATTCTGTTATATATCCAATTACCTTTATATATTAGTATGTTTTTAAATTATTACATTAACATAAACACTTTTCTACTAATCAATCACATCTTAAGTTCTTATTTTTACACTAAATGCATGGCTACCTTTCATTTAACTTATGTAGCGGTTTCCACAGTCATCTTCAACTCGATTTTCCTATCAGCCGTTTTCCCCGTTGAGAGCCTCTCGGTTGACGAGAAATCTGATGTACTGTGCAACGCAGTGGGTGTTATTTTTTAAGAAAGATTGCGGTTTTATTTGAAGATGGATATCAAAGCGGTTTTCGGTATTTTGTAGCGGAAATGCTTATCTAGGGAACCGTGTCTCAGAATTTTGATATTTATTTTCATTTTTTATCTATGACGTATTACGTAATTGTCAGCGGGGTTCAGGCTACGGAATTTCTTTAAACTCAAATACATATTGAATGGAAGACGTTATCAAAAATCTGAGACACTGTTCCCTGCATGATGCCATGATTGTTATTTTAAGGCTAATTGTTGCAATATATCCAGAGCGGTGATCGTTGTTCAAAAATATGAACATTACGTGCGACATTGGTTTATTGAAGACAGTCCAAGTACAATATTTGTTTCAAATCATTTGCAATAGACTCTGTATAGCAGGTTTATTAATGTATACAAATATGGTTGACTTTTCAAATCTATAAATTAGTGAAACTTGATATCATCATATAGCTACTTAGGCTACACTAATGTCATTTTTGGTGTCGTGGATATTGCAAATTCGTTGTTTTGCCGTACAACAAATGCAGTCATTGGTCTTTCCATGGCAGTTCCATGGCGATTTATCTGGATATTTTATACTGTGTCATATCATGTCTACATATTATTAAGTAGTATGAATCATGCTTTTAAGTTAACTATCAACGGTTTCAATTTCAGATTTCCACATTAATGGCTCAAGTGACACCAAAAGATCTTGAGCCATTCCAACCGGAATTATCGACGACTTTCCTACAGTTTCCGGAGACAAACCTAGAATTCCTCATATAATACATCAAACTTTCAACACAACACTCATTCCAAATATTTTTGTAGATAACATGAAAGCATTTGTAGAGAAAAATCCAAACTGGACGTATTATTTCTGGACTGATGAATTGGCTCGGAAGCTGATTAAAGATAAACATCCCAAACTATTAAACATTTGGGACAATTATATGAAAACAATCAGTCGTGTTGAAGCTTTGAAATACATAGTTTTGTATGAGTTCGGTGGAATATACGTTGATGCAGATTTCGACTGTTTAAGACGTTTAGATCGAGTGACTATGAAATATGCTTGTATATTTCCACCTGAGCCTTTTAACATAGCGCATTTCAAAATGGGATTCCCTATTTGATGGGTAATGCTATTATGATGTGCCGTCCGAAACACCCGTTTCTAACATTACTTGTAACCAATTTGGCACAGCCTAGGGCATTTATTGAACATATAACATATGACCGGTCCTGCTTTTGTGACTTTCAATTTCATGGTGTATAATAACATAACAAATATGTACAATCTGAAAACAAAACAAGAAAGTATTTCATTTTTTTACAAAGGAGAGTTACTGGAGGATGATATAAACGCCGTCTACGTGCCAAACACGATTTATTTCATGGATACGCTTAAAGCACTGAACTGGAATAAGCATCGTTACTACCACAGGTGTCGGAGCTTTGATTCACAACCTTCTATCGTTCGACGTGCTTGTTTTCTTCTTTTTTAAAAAGGGTTCGAACGACATGAAACTAAGTATTCGTATACACTTCATCATTGGTATGAAAGTTACAACCGCAAGTTTTCTCATATTTTGTTTTACACTATTTGGTACACAATTTACAGATGTTTCTGAAATTATATCTCATTATAAAATGTATCCCAATAACATGAGATGATTCAGGTATCGTGTATAATTGTATTATGTTCTAAAAGTATGTGAATGAATATCCTAGATCTTAGTGTGATTCTGGTGACCGATGTGTGATGTAGCTGCTAATCTGTAGATTGTGAAAACGCTTATAAATATCCAGATATTGCTGATGATCGCTGTTCTTAATGTTGTGGATTGAACACAAAGTTCTTTGTATCTTCAATATAATTTATTTATCAACAAAACAGTTTAAAAGTTCCTAATTATTAAAATCAACAAAATTCACAATAAGAACATAGTGTCAGTCCAAAATATTATAAGATAAACACAAAGTTTTTACTTAATATTAAATCAAAATTTCTTTTTATGAGCCTTCTCATAAAGTGTACAGGTTGATAAGTAATCTGACAAAAATGCATTAAGACATACCTAAGTTATTATCCAAGCCATACCAAACAAAGAGGTGATAAAACAATCCATTAGTAAACAGTAGTTATTAATTTTGAAGAAGCTGTTAAAATCTTACTAATTCTATAATAATTTGACCATTACAAAAGTGAAAAAATATGCATCACAAAAATTTTACTAGCTGTTTATAATCATATCTACTCATACATTTTCTAGCAAGAAATTACAGTATTATGATCGAAATGTTTTTATTTTATTTTATGCTACTCCCTGAACCATTTGTTTTTATCTATCATCATTATGAAAATTTAATTGGTGGAATTCCGTAGTTCTTTGTCGACCGACACCACTTAAAACCTGTGTTTAGGATATTAGTACCGTTTAATGCAAGGTCGGTTGTTTTATCCATATGCTTGTGGTTCTCCTCCACCGTTAAATCTGATAAGTCAAGAAATGATTCTAGCGCTTAGTGAGACGATAAATGCAGTGTAAAAACGAAACAGCAAAACAATATTCCAACGCGGATACTCTTTTAATTAGTTGGTTTATAAAGTTGATTCTTGCATGATCATGCATTATTACTATTGTAGATAATTCATTAGACTTCCTTTTCTAAGGACATGAAGTTTGACAAACGCAAAACATGCCGTAAACATGAAATTATAATTATGGCACGAACGTCTGTTTTGCTTCTATCTTAATGTTTATATGAGTAGTAAGAAACAGCCGACTAATAGACAAAACCCCACCAAGAAGGTTCAAACCTCAATTTGGACCTTCCCCCGTCCCAGAAGGGTAAACTTCAACACCACACCATCCCCGAGGTAAAATCTCCACCCCAACCTCCCCTTTTCGTGGAATCCCAACCTCCTCCCACCTCAAACTTCAACACCACACCATCCCCGAGGTACAAACTCCACCTCAACCTCCCCTTTTCGTGGAATCCCAACCTCCTCCCACCTCAAACTTCAACACCACATCATCTAAGAAGGCGCAAAAACCACAACCCCCACCCACTTAGCCTCCCCTTCGAGGAATCACAAAATGCGCAACCCCCCCCCACCCCCAACCCCCCACCAAAAAACCTCACTTCTCGAAATTTTTCCAAAATTAAAATTTTTCGAAATAAAAAAAAATTATAAATATGAGATTTTTTTTCTCCCCATATTTATAAAAAAAATCTTATCCAACTGGTTTATAATATAATTTTATATGCCCCTTTTCTTGAAAGGTAAATTTCGTATACGCTAAAGAGGTGATTGATATTATAGCGTTTGGTTTAATAATATTAAATGAGAATGTTTCCGCCACACTCTCTCCTCCCTGCTCTTCCCAAAATATTTTTGTCGTTCTACCTTCAATTACCTGAAACATTCGTTTCTTTCGGCCCGGTTCGTCAGATTTATATTTCAAATCGACGTCGAGCGTGTAAATACCCGGCTGTTTGAGGTGCCAGTTTTCTCTACCGCTCGGGTAATCGCTACTCGCGTGATGCGGGTACCCAACCACATCATCGTGTTTAATATACTCGTTTGGCGACATATTAAAGGCGGCCGTGAAATGCAAGAATCGTTTACTTTTCCCATCGGTGACCTCAATTCGATTTTTTGAGTCTTGACGCACTTTGATAACGGCATTTTTATCAATATTGAGCGAAAACAATAAAACGGCCAATTGGTTGCTTTCAATATTTAGTATAATCGATTTTATTTGCCCAATTTTCTCATTTCTTCCCGCGATGACTTCGCCGATATCAGCTTGCATCCTATCGATAATTATCTTTAACGTCTCCTTATCTTTCTCATCCATCAGCTTTACTACATCCTTTTTAAGAATGTTTACCCCCTTTTCAACATCACTCATTATTTTCTGCGTAATTCATTCTTCGGCGATTTTATCATCCAACGCCCATTCCTTTTCGAGTTTATCTATTTCGGCTTCCAATTTTTCCTTATCGATATATTTTTCCAATTTTTTTCTCATCTTTTCCTCGATATCTATTTTTACTTGTTTCAACTCTTTTTCGTCCAAACAACTTTTTACTTGTTCTTCCACGTTGTCCAACGTTCGTTTTAAATTATCCAAGTCGTAATCTTTTATAGCTTTATTTACTCTCTTTATCACAAACGATTTAGGTGACGCACCTCCCCCATCCGTAGGAGTACCGAGATTCGTAATTTTTTCTCCAAAAATTCTCCCCCTTTTCAGGAAATTGTTGCTTATATAAGCCAAGGATACGTCCGACTCTGAAACTTTGGTTTTAGGCATTCGACCAAATTTATCAACAGGCATTTTATTTCTTCCAACTTTCGTTTAATACGTATAAACATAATGTCCGCAAATAACCGACCCCCTCGGCTGCACTTGATCTTTATTGTAAAATATTTTTGGTTTTAAATATTTTACCAGCTCTTCGGGTGGTGGCACGCCATACCCGTCGAAATAATACTTGTTTTCCTTTTTAATCCAACAAACCCAATGCGTACCACCAGCGTCGGGAGACCTAATACCATCATTTAGGTTCGTGTCGTCCAAATTTAATATTCCGCATTCCCACTTTCGCGGACGCGCTGGGAGTTGATTTCTCATAAAAACTCCGCGAAAGTTTGGATTTTTTAATTTTTTAGCCGCGTCTTCCAATTCGAAATTGGTCAGCGGTCTATTCGGTAAAGATAAATTTCCAACGTTCATTTTTTTAAAATGATTTTAAATTCGTTAAATATGATAATGCCCGAGCGGTAAAGTGTTAATTCCATCCGGTAAAATGTACCTCTTATCATCATCCGCGCTTAGCGCGATCTTGTTTATTTCTTCCGTATACATTTCGTGTTTGTGACTTCTCAAAATATTCATCGATCTCAATTGTTCTGTTCCCGTAAACAAGCACTCTTCATAATCTTCGAATCGGATACTTTTTTCTACGACAACCTTTTTTATCCCTTTGCATTTCTTTTATACGAATACAATTTTGCCCTTAATCCGACAAATTTCTCTATAATTTTTCCACCCGTCTCGTCTTTCATCATACCGATCACTTTTTTGTTTACGTTCGAATAAATCCCAGATTCGTGATTCAGGTCAAAATTGCTCGTATCAAATTTTTCTTTTACGTCCGGGGCAATATCTTCCGTCTCGATTTCGTACATTAAACTATCCGTATCCGTAAATAAC
The DNA here is from genome assembly GCA_008271625.1 of Lutraria rhynchaena. Taxonomy (NCBI): domain Eukaryota; kingdom Metazoa; phylum Mollusca; class Bivalvia; order Venerida; family Mactridae; genus Lutraria; species Lutraria rhynchaena. The sequence continues at coordinate 521,401 of VIBL01000235.1, read as the reverse complement.
AATCTAGCCTTTTCCCCGTATTTCTTTTTAATATAATTGTAGTGAAAATCGTACATGAGCGTTTTGCTCAAACCTAAAATACATATCCCGAGATAAACCGGCTTGTTAAATTTCAAGTGGGTCTTTTTCATATGCATGGCTATTAGATTTTCGTCAAAAATTGTAGTTCCGTTAAAATTTGGTCTCGCTCCCCACTTTTTTGCCACTCTTTCGTCGGTAACCAATTTGATATCCCTATGATTTCTAATATTTTCCATCGTTTTTCCAAAGACGGAGTTGTTCATAAGTTTGAAAAATCCTTCTCAAACTCGTTGGTCGCTTTAGCCCTCAGACTCGTATTTAGATCGATATATTTTTTCATCCAAGGCGACTCTACGAATTTAATTCCACTGTGAATTTTCGCAATTTTTAATACCAGTTCCACGTACTGTTTTAAATTTTTATAATGAATTACGTAATTTTTCTTGTCCGATACGGTCGGAATTAATTTGTTCACTCCGTTTCTTTCTATATGCTCGGGGGCAAGAGGGTAATCAGAATGTGGGTCGTGTAACTCGCGTGGATAGTCTAAATCGACTTCCAGCATACAGGAGATATTTCTCCAATTTTCTAATTCTGCCTCCGTCATCCATTTAAACTCGCCAGTCGGCAATGGCCGACACATTGCCCAGCCGTACAAATTGTTGGCGTCCAAATACGGAATATACGTTGAAGGTTTCTCGGGTCAAACCGATCCCCCATGTATTTATTATTTGCCACGGCGTGCCTCTTTGTGATCATGGAAACCCCACCCCGCAGGCCTTCTTCGAACATGTCCGGATCCGCCAACAAATCTAGTTTTACTCCCGTAATTTTCAACATGGCGTCGTAAGCCAAACTGGGCGCCGTAAAATACCATGCCGGATCCAACCCATAATTTTTTGAGCAAATGTCTCGAAAATTCTCGAAAATGTCAGTCAACAACAAAACGTCCGTTTTATTATACAAATCGTGATAATCTCTAAACGTTTTACATTTAAAGGCCCTCCACACCTCTTGGGCGTGAGCGTATTGTTCGTCGGTAATTCCCTTTTCGTTTAACCTCGAGTAGAACGCCTCTTTTGGCGGCAAAGACGTTTCTTTAAATCTTCTCGCGGAACCTACCCATTCGTACGGATAGACGCCCTTTTTCGCGATCAATTTCCGCAGTTTTTCGTTCGGAAATTACGTTTTCATCGTCGAAAATTGATCTTTTTCCAAATTACCCGCGAGCTTATCCAAACTAGAAGCCATAAATTTAAAGCTGTCTATAAACCTAAGAGTATGTTTTATTTCTATTTCCTTTCCTTTATTTGACCCTTTTTTTCGAGATATAGGTTTTACCCGTGGGTATCGTTTTCGAAAAACTAATGTATTCTTCCTCCGTTTTCGCGATACAGTCGAGCTTTCCCGGAGTTTTTCCCAAATTTTTGGCGAATAAATGACTGTCGTATCCGGCTAGATTGTGAAATATCACGGGCGTGAAATTCGGGGTTCTACATTCGAGATTACACGACTTATGCGCCGCCCCTCTATATTTTCCGGTAAAATGACAGTGATCACGAACCTTGTCGCTTTCGAGCTTTCCATCACAGATACACTTTGTTGCTCGTTCGAAATTTATTTTGTCCTCTTTGCCAAATATCATGTATTTCTTTTCTACGTTACAAATCTCCCTCGCGATTTCCTCCAGCGTCTCTACAAATTTTTGACCAACGTCTTCGTCGTCGCTTTTCGCGGTATAGACGATAGGATCCTTTTTGTACACGCGGTCGTCGAAGCACTTGGCGTAAATGCAAAACCCGGCCGGGGCGTGTCGATGATATTGTTTCGTATAGCTCTCTCGGGGGTTCGGGGCGCACGTGTGGATCGGCACAAGAAAGGATTCGAAATCGGCGTAAATGACGAAAGGAACCCACATCATCCTATTGTGATTTTTAAACTCGACGAGAGAGCCTTCCTCGGGCATCACGATCGCCACGGTTTCTTTCTTTATACACCATTTCTTATGCGTGTCCAACGCCGTTTGCCTGGTGAATGGATTTAAACAGTTCCAAAAAAAATGTTTATGCCCACTCTTCGAAATCTGCGAAGATAATAATCTTTTTTACCAAAGAATAATGAGTTTTTTCGCCATCGCTCATCAAGAAAAGTATTATCGGGTTTTCGACTTCAGACTTATTGGAATAAAGGGGATAAAAACCACCTTCATATCCCCCCAGAACGTCTATGCCAATTCCCGGATTTTGTTTTTCAAATTTAGGTATATCCTTGAGCGACACGGGATACTCGATTCCCTCCATATTTAACGTATACTCTTTACTTTTTAAATCGTTGTCTATACGCTCGGGTGTATTTCTTTCGGGTTTAAAGCCCTCAAAACGCTCCATAGAAAACATTTGTCGTCGTCATTTTTCATATTGACGATGGCCTTCTTGCCCGCTATCGCTTTCGGCAATGGAATATAAGAACTTCCTCTCAACGGTTCATAAACCGTCGTATGAATTTCGAGTCGCTCGATCGAATGAAATATCCAACCGCTGCCCATATTTTGAAACGTCGCCATATTTTCCAATATTCTTTCAATCATGTTATCGTACAATTCTTCAACATTCATCGAAGAAGAAACGATTTCTAAATTAGAAACGAAAGGCGCCTCTCTCACGATTTCTTCGCCGGTCGCGAGATTCGGTTTTTTCATCAGGCATCTTAAAACCGCTCTAATTTTATGTCGCCGGTGGTCATCGAGATGGATCATTACTCGCGGTCTAACCGCCCCTAAAAACTCTCGAGGATCGTAACCCGCCCGCCCTTCTATCGTGTGCGTAGTCTCAAATCTCCGCAAAGCGGATTGACTTTCCGTCATCTCAAATGGTGGTTCCCGCCTCCTCTTCGTTTTTTCCGAGATCTCCTCCAACACACGATTAATTTGCCCTTCGTCCACGTTATCGGTTAACCAATTCGTAAAACGATTAATATTTTCTCGCGCTCTCGCGCCAAAAGCGCGAGCGCTCGATAAAACGTTTGACGCGGCGCGTTGCATCGCGTTACTGATTCTTCCAAAGAAACTCATATTTTTTTTATTTTAAAAAATTGTTTTTAAGTAAAATCAAAAAAAGATTATATTATCCGTTTTTATTAGAATAATATAATCTATAACTTCTTTTTTTTAAACGGGCGTATCTATTATATCGGCCAATTCGGACAAACCGTGTATTCCCCGACTCTCCAGCTCTCGTAGATATTCCTAATAGGTTTGACTATCCTCATCACTATCGTCACTCCATTCGAAACATTCCGGTCCATCTACGCACCAAAAACATTTTTAGAAAGCCGCATCAACGAACAATCTTCTCCATCTCCGAGTTCTTGGTAGTACTTGTAACATATCAAAGGTATTCCCACGATAAAATCGCCGTCAATTTCGGTGATTTTCATATACGCGCCTTGCCAATGCTCGTCGCCGTGGAAAAAGGTAAATTGCGCCCCGTAACTGACTTTAAAGTCTAAATCATCTTCTTTCCCGTAGTACACAACGAGTCCTCCCTTAGTTTCGTACGCACCTTCCTCAGACCATTTTGGAATATCGGAGAATGACGTAAATTCGAAACTGTACACCCTAGCGTATTCGCCTTCACCGTTATCAAGTATTTCCTTTTTTCTGCTTCTATAAAAGATTTATAATCGCTCATTTTTTTTATTTCAAAATATTTTTTTAGTAAAAATCATTTTTTATCAGGCCAACGCACGTCGATCGCGTATTTATTTTTATAAATTTTACCGTCGTGCAATTTTACGCTCTTTGGCGCCAATTTTATATATTGTCCCGCGGCGTGAATAGAACGTAAAGTTTTCGTTTCGCCGGTGTCAACGTCTTTTATAACGACTGGAATATGCCTTTTATCAACCGTTTTCAGATAATCGTATCTCGACGGATATATTTTTTTCTCCTTTTCTCGTTTAATCGGTTCGGGAATTATATCTTTTTCAATCAACAATTTTATCAAAGCGGGTTTATTCAACAACGAATGCCCGCGAATTTTATTTTCTTTGACCAATTGTTTAAGTCTCGGCAGAGAATAATCCATACTTTTTTTAAATAAAAAGATATTTTAAATCTTTTTCATTTTATTTTTCGCTGTTCAAATTCGCTCGCGGGAGGTTTATCAAACGCCGGATTTTGAGGATGCTTGATACCCGAATACCTCAGCTCCCCGTCAATCGCGTACACCTTTCGCTGTTCGAACTCGTGCGCGGCTGGTTTATCGAACGCCGGATTTTGCGGGTGCTTGATACTCTCCAATTTTTCGGTAGTGTTTGACATTTTTTATAAAAACATGTCTTTTTTAAATCGTTATCGTGTGAATTTCGAGTCGGTCGATCGAATGAAAAATCCAGCCACTTTGAAACGTTGTCATATTTTCCAAGATTCTCTTTACCGTAGAATCGTAAATTTCGCTCGAGTGTTCGCCATTTTCAATCCAAGAATCAAAAAACGCCTCTCTTTTGCCACCATCAACTTTTTTCATTCGACATTTTAAAATCGTTCTAAATTTACAATCGCGATATTTTTCAAAGTGACCCATCATTAACGGCCGAACCGCTTTGAAAAAGCTTTGCGGACCGTAACCCGGTTGCCCTTCTATGAAGTAATTGGTGGCTAAATGGTTTATGGGGACTTTTTTATTGTAAATTTATTTCCGCGCATTTTTTTTTAAAAATATTTTTTTAAATTAACCGTAAACGACGCTCATTTTATTCCCGTCGGATTGAAACGTCATCAATCTATCGCTAACGACGAGCGCAAACGCCTCTGTATTGGCTGGGACGTTGGCGTCAAACTGAGCATTTAGGGTGATATCCGTCACGGAATATTTTAGTCGTTCGCTCTGTTTGGACACGTCAAAAACGAATAGAGGGAAAAGAGTTTTATAATCGTGGGGAGAAATATTGGGATTGGAAATAATTTCGTCCATATGATAAAATTTAGATCTAAACAAGGCGACATCAAGGTAAGCACGTGAAAATTTAAATTGCTAAAAATTCAATTGGTAATCCACTTGGGGATATCTATTTGAATTGAGCATAACGTACATATTTGTCAAACCAACGTGATCGAAAAGGGCGGGATTACTTTCTTGATTATCGTCTTTATCGGTTTGGAAATCGACTATAATCCAACGGGGCTTTTCGGGGCTAGACTTGACAGAAAGTCTCCACGAAAAACTCGTAGATTGCGGGACGCTGATGGAATCACACTGCCTCATACGATAACCAACGGGAAGATTGGCCTTGGATTCAATCGTCTTGTACAAAGTGGCCTTTTGCATGTCGGCAGGCTTGACGTGGGGAATAAACCAAGCCAGCTTGCTGAGGGTCACTTGACCGGCGTCCACCCCGTTAGCCCTAAAGATAGCATTGTCGCCGGATTGTCTCACCAGAGTTAAAGTCTGTTTCATCCCATATAAAACTTTGTCATAATCTTCAAAAAATCCGAAAATGTGTTTTAGTGGAATTTTAAAACTAAACGTACCCTTTGGATCTGGCGAAACAATAAGATAATACGAATTCCAAACCCAGTATTATTTCCACGATGAGCTGCGGGGTTGGTATCTTTATACCACAATTGATTCAAACCCTGAGATTTAGAAAAATCGTCGGGATATTTCAAAACTCCGAGCATAGTGGTGGCTTGACCGGGATTAAAAATAGATTCTCTTGATCCGAAAGTTGATATCTTATATTGTTGAAAAGATACAAGAGGCCATTATTCGTCAGAGCGACGTTATCACCATTGGCGTAAGCCGTGCCGTCGGCTTTCATCAATCTTCCTTCAATTTGTAAAAAACTTTCGCTTGGATGGGTAAATAAATCTTGGGTCTCTATGTTTATTCTAATTTCACCCGGATTATTTAAATTGGTTCCCGTGATAGGTTCGTATTCGTGATATTCGTAACGTTCTGTAAATTCATCAATCGTGTAAGATTCCGTTATATTATACATTTTTTTAAAAAGCGATCGGGATTTTTTAAATTAAAAATATTCGAGCCAAAGTTGTGGGAAGGCTTTTTCGTCTCTAACAAAAACTCGTTTCAACTTGATATATTTGAAAGCTGTGGCGTTTCTCTTTAATTTCGGATAAACTTTATTGCCGTAAACGACTTTGATGGTTGGATACTCATTTTCGGTTAAAAAACAATTTATTTCTTCTTCAAACTCCTTCATCATTTCGGTTTGTTCGTTGTTTAATTTTACGACAGCTTTTTGATAGCCGTACTCGGTATCGTGAACTTCTAAAATCTCGGCGCCTTCAAATTTTATGTTGGCAGGGAAAGTAGAAATAGAAGCAGAGTCGTAATCGGAATATTCGAAAACTTTAAATCTCATTTTTACTTTCGATAAAATTCTTTAAGTAAATCATCAATTCCGGCGCCGTCAATAAGAGATCCGAGGGGAACTGGTTCGGTGGGGGCTAAATGTTTTTCCAAAATGGCTTTTGATTTTGGAGTGAGGGCGCTTTTCACCTTTTCAGCCGCCTTTTTCCCGGTGGCGCTCAAAGCCTTTCTCCCCGCTTCCGTGGCGGCCGACTTGCCAGCCTCCAGTGCGGCTTTGCCGACTTTTTGAGCGGCGGCCTTCATCATACTACGAGTAAACAAACTAGCTAAAAAGTCAAATAAACCGCTTCCACCGTAAGCGTAGCGTCTAACGAAACCTCGATTTTTTGGAACAAGCATTTTTTTTTTAAATTATAGGCAACAACGTTTTAAATTGACTGGAATTGATGACGTCGCGATGCAAAAGCTCGTTACAAACAGTTAATAATTCGTCATCCACCCCAGTGTTGCCTGCAGCTTTACTCGCCATCAATAAATCCAATCTCTCCATTAGATCGTTGGGATTGGTAAGGCCGGAACCTTTTTTTTGTGCCAAAAACCTGATTAAAAAATCTTGCCTTATTCCATTTTTTGTTTGTGATTAACTTTTGGGATCGTATTTTTCGTAACGTACGTTCGTTTGATCCACCAACCTTTTATAATTTTTCAAATCGTCCTCGGTGTATTTTTTATTCCGATCCGGGGTTTTGGACGTAATGAGGTCCCATAATCCTGGAGTCCCTTCGTACTCTACACCGTTGACAACTAAATCGTTATTTTCTTTAATGGTAATGGGCGTTTTTTCCCATAAAATAGCCGCCAACTTCTTCCCTCACGCCAAATTTTCGATCGGAATCGCGATCTCGAATTTTTCCGCTTAATTCGTCGCTTATGAAAAGCGGAGATGGATTAATGGGTTCGTCGGGTTCGGAATATGTCGGAGGGGGAATGCGCCGGGGATTTCGCGCAACCCTTCTTTAATTTCTTCCGTCGCACTCTTTTGTACGTCCATTATATCCTTGGCGGTACTTTTTTGTACGCTCGTGATTGGTTTAAAAATGGTTGATAAATCTTCTTGTAGGTCACGCTCGGTACCGCGTTCCTGAAGAAAATTATCCTTGAGACGTTGCTTCAAGTCGTGAAATTCACGTACCATCTTATCCCTCTGAAACGGATTCGTAATTTTTAGAAAAGACATGTTTTTTCTAAAAATTAATACGTTTTTAACTCAATTTAAAAGTACATTTGTTAACCCGTTTTTGATAAAGGTGTTTTAAACTCGGTGTCTAGCTGGCTAACAGTTTTACGGCTTATTTTCCGAATTTCTTCTTTCATTGCATAAATTTTATCCAATTCAGATCGAATCAGTTGAAACTCTTCGTCTGAAATTTGGTTGTCGTTAAGGGCTTTCGAAATAAGGGAAGAAACCGTATTTAATTTGGTAGCCGCCAAAATTCGAATCTTTTCATGTTTTTGCGATTTTGTTGAAAATCGTTTGTTGAGGTATTTTCCCATTGCATTAAGAGCACTAAATCCTGCAGCAACGACCCCCATAACTGCTGCCTCGGGGACGGCAACGATCGTGGATAAAAGGATAACTCCTCCGGCAGATAGGCCAACCGAAGCAAAACTAAAAAACATATCGACGCTATCGATAATCTTGCGAATACGTTTATATTTTAATCCTACTGCTAAGCGTTGTGTTTCCTCCTTAGTAAAAATGGTTTGAATTTCGTTGATTTTTCCCAATCTAAATTCTGGTGACTCCATTTTTTAAATCAATCGAAATCGTTTAACTCAAAGAAACATCCCGAGAAGCGGAATATTTTTAAAGGGACTATTTTGCCCAAGGAGAATACCGCTTCCTTCATAAACTCGTCCTCCCTTTTTCAAATACAATCCGTCTCTCGTTACTCCCAATCCGCTGCCGGAAACCGGACTTAGGTACAAACCCTTACCGTCGGTTTCAATTTGGCAAACTTTTTGAACCGCCGTACTGCCGAGTCCGGATAACGCCCCGATTCCCAACGCGGGTAAAACTTTGCCGGCAACCATGGGAAGAGCCCTAGCGGCGAGCCCCGCCAAAAGCGGTAAAAATCCACCTTGTGAGCGAGTTGAGTTTTGCTCATTTTTAAATCCATACCCACACCTTCGGCCATTGCCCGCTGCATTTTATTCGCTTGAGTTTGGGTAACGGCAATGAGATCATTGCCGCGAAAATCGTCCTTAACCAAGCGAATAACGGTAGAAGTTCCTTTGCGGGCCGCGCGAGCGATTTTATCTCTTTGCCCCTGGGAAATATTTACGCGAACATTTTCATAAATCATTTTTTTCTTTAAAAACGAAAACGTTTAAATTTCCCTAATGTGAAATCGAATCGTAATATTTTCTCCTCGTAAATTTAACAAATTTCCGTTTTGATCCGTAAGGCTAGTTTCCAAATTGTAGATTGTATCTAGAATAATTGGCAAATAAACTAAATTTGACGGCGTTTCGACAATTTTGTATCCGGGACTCACGTTCGGAAAAAAGGTGTAAATTGTATTTCGGGTGACACCATTGACATAACTTCCCGAAAATATATTTATATTGACTCTGATGGCATTGATTGATAAAATATCAATGACATTTTCTGATTCGTGAAGGCCGGATCGATACGCCCCGGATGGGAATCCAAAAACCCTACCCACGGAATTTGGGTGCCTGAAATCGGCAATAAAGTTATCCCCCACGCTAATCCTAGATTTTAACGTATTTGGATTTGCCGTTATGGATATTTTATCGGGGTGATTATTTTCTCTCATTCGCTCTCGGATAAACCGATCAATATCTATAATATCGTAACTTCCTTCCGGGATAAGAAATAATTCCCAATCTTTGCCTTCGTTGAAAGAGTATCTGAAATGATTATTATGGGAACTAATATTAGGGAAAGAATAATACGTCTCGAGGTTAACGAGCGCAATTTCGTATCGTTTATCCTTGTTGAGCTCCAAAGGTGGATGAAATCTCGTTGTAAACTTTGTGGTATTGTTGGAAACGACAATTTGCATAGAACTTTTAGGCGCCGTATTTTTAGCTATATCTCGCAACAAATCTTCCATATTTTTTCGTACGCGAAAAATGTTTTAAATTATATAGAATTCGTCGAGACCTCGCCTATATTTCCCTGAATCCTTTTAGAGGTTAAATCAATCACAACAAATTTATACGGCTTTGAACAAGTTTCACGACATAATTTTTCAAATTCATCCTTGGTCATATCTTGGCTCACGTGATCGTTGTAAATATGGTTGATATGTTTTAAATATTGGGGAAACAGACAAATAAAATTGGCATTTTCTCGTATCGTTTGCCGAGGGAGTTTAAAATAATTTTGGGAAAGATAAAAACAGTCGACGTTGCTGTGACACCCGCGAACGTAATAGCACTCGCACTTGTTTTGTTTTGCTAAAAGGAAATCGTCAAAAATCATTAAATTTTTATTAGAAGGATTTAAATCTCGCGGATCTGGCACATCGTGTGCATTTTCATAAAATTCACATTTAAGACCTTCTCGCTCGTCGTTGTTGTTGCGTTTATGTATTAAAATTTCGATAAATTGGTTGGGTGACAAATCTCTCGCTACGAGATTATCGCGCATACTAAAAAGCCGTAAAATGTTTTCTTTAGTTAGTGCATTTTTAAAAGCCTTGTGAATTAAGGCATATTCGGGTTGAAATAGACTCTTGCCAAAAACTTGGACATTATCGTAATCTAACCAACCAGGCTGTAATAACAAATTTAACAACAAAGTCGTTTTACCACAACCGGATTTACCGACAATCACCCCACGAATACTCTTTGGTAAAAGAACACTATTGAAACGTTTTGTTTTATTCGTCCAAGATAAATCTTTAAATTCCATTTTTATTTAAATCGAATAAAACCATTAAATAAAAAATGTATTGCGTAAAATGTAAAACAACGACGGATACGACGCAGGTAGAAAATACGATCACCAAAAATAAAAGACCTTTGAGACGAGGGAAATGCGTGATATGCGGAACGACGAAAACCCAATTTATAAAGATCGAAGGTGGTACGCTGTTAAATAGAGCGATAAATAATTTACCTTTTGAAATGCATCTTCCGGGTCATAATTTTACGGGACCGGGTATGAAATTGAACAAGAGGTTAAACACGGATCACACCCTCAAGAAATGGAGTTTGCCCGTGAATAGAATAGATAAGGCCGCGTATCACCATGACGTGTGCTATTTGAAAAATAAAGGTACGGAAACGAGAAATAAAGTTTGCGACAAAGACATGTCGGAAGAAATGGAAGGGATTTATAATCCGACATTAAGGGAAAGGGCGGATAGTCTATCGTGCGAAAAATAATAGGGACAAAAATGAGATTCGGGATGGGACTTAAAAAAAAGTTTAAAATGGTCTGATGATTTAGCGGAAGAATTACACAAGCCCGTCGTTAAGAAATTTCCTAAAAGACGCGTGCGCGTAAATGACATTGATGAAATATGGGCCGCGGATTTGGTAGATATGCAAGCGTTCTCAAAATTTAACCGGGGAATCAAGTACCTGCTTGCCGTTATCGATATTTTTTCCAAATACGGTTGGTTAATCCCGCTAAAAGATAAGACTGGGAAATCGGTCGCGACTGCTTTGAAAAAGATATTTAAGGAAAGAAGACCGCAAAAAATATGGGTCGATAAAGGTAAAGAATTTTACAATAAAGAAGTACAGGGCCTAACGGAATTGTATTCTACCGAAAATGAAGAAAAATCTAGCGTAGTGGAGAGGTGGAATAGAACGATGAAGGAGAAAATGTGGAAATATTTTTCGGCAAATTCTACGCGGGTATACATTGACGTGTTGGACGAACTCGTTGATCGATACAATAATACGAGGCACTCGTCGATAAAAATGACGCCCGTTGAAGCCAGTAAAGAGAAAAATAAAATTAAAGTTTGGCAAAATCTGTACCCGGATCATTATAAAATAAAAACTTTTAATCCGCAATTTTCGGTGGGTGATAAAGTAAGAATCTCGAAGAAAAAGAAAACGTTTGAAAAAGGGTATACGCCGAGATGGACCGAAGAAATCTTTACCGTGACTGCCGTACAAAAAACTACACCGGTGACATATAAAATAGCAGACTATAATGGGGAAGAAATACAGGGCACGTTTTACGAACAAGAACTACAAGAAACCGATCAAGAAATATTTAGAATCGAGAAAATAATACGCCGTAAAGGTAATAAATCGTTGGTAAAGTGGTACGGCTACCCCGTTTAATAGCTGGATCGATAACAAAGATCTCGTTTAAAAAAACAGCAAAACTGCCCCCGGTACTACATTACTTTTACCCCAACACTGGGTAGTTTCTTTTACGTGCACGCCCAGTGCTGGGGTGAACTTCAGTCTTTCTTAAGCGCTCTCATCCGTAGGCTCACCCCCAGACCTTTCTTAATCTCTCCAACCTGTTGGCTCACCACCAGTATTAACCTCCACAAATCACCTTAAACCCCACAACCCCATAGCTCTCGAAACGAAACAGAGCTACGAACGAGGTAAGGCAAATTGCTATGTGATTGATTACCAACTCCATGGTAAAGAATCTTTTATGTGCACAACCCATAGAGTCCATAATCAATCGCATTAGAGGTATTACCTGGCAGCTACCATTAAGCAGATCGGAAAGTGTCATACTCGGCCCACGGCTGCCCTTAAACGAAAAGAAGCGCGTCATACCGGACTTCAGCCCATAACGTGTACCGACGACAGTCAAATAATACAAATTTCGGTCCTGCTTATATACTCTTATACGCGTTATATACTGTGGTAAAGTTTGAAATATACATAAGTATATTAATGTATGTAAATAAATTAACGTATTCATTTACATACTAATTAAATATGATATTACGTTAAAATAGTTTTTATATTCACTTCATTAAACTCATTACTAAATTAAATAAGAAATAACGACTTTATTTTTAAAAATATATCATTTTTCGAAAAGGGAAGTAGAAACTACGTTATTAATATAAATAGCAATCAGGAATTTCCCCAACTCGTAAAACCGAAACAAGATTTTTAAAACCGAAACTAAAACGTGAATAAATTTTTAAAATATTGGATATTTTATATTTTCTAGATTTAAAAAAGGTTTTTACGCGTGAATCGGAATATACAATACGCCAAAAGGTAAGTAAAATTATATTATAAACCAGGTGGATAAGATTTTTTTTATAAATATGGGGAGAAAAAAAATTATCATATTTATTTTTTTTTATTTCGAAAAAATTTAATTTTGAAAAATTTCGAGAAGTGAGGTTTTTTGGTGGGGGGTTGGGGGGGGGAGGTTGCGCATTTTGTGATTCCTCGAAGGGGAGGCTAAGTGGGTGGGGGTTGTGGTTTTTGCGCCTTCTTAGATGATGTGGTGTTGAAGTTTGAGGTGGGAGGAGGTTGGGATTCCACGAAAAGGGGAGGTTGGGGTGGAGTTTGTACCTCGGGGATGGTGTGGTGTTGAAGTTTGAGGTGGGAGGAGGTTGGGATTCCACGAAAAGGGGAGGTTGGGGCCCAGTTTGTACCTCGGAGATGGTGTGGTGTTGAAGTTTGAGGTGGGAGGAGGTTGGGATTCCACGAAAAGGGGAGGTTGGGGTGGAGTTTGTACTTCGGGGATGGTGTGGTGTTGAAGTTTACCCTTCTGGGAGGGGGGAAGGTCCAAATTGAGGTTTGAACCTTCTTGATGGGGTTTTGTCTATTAGTCGGCTGTTTCTTACTACTTACATGTTGCTATCATGAACCTAGCTAAGGTCCTATTGTAAATAAAGATATGGAAATCGGGTTACCATAAAATGTTTGTTCACCAAATGTTAAACACAGTTTCACATAGTAAATATATTACATAATATTCTACAGAATTCATTTGTTTGCAGTACACTGTATAATTATACTGCTTTTGTCAAATCCACAAGTGTAGATAAAATTACTATTACTAAAGAGTATACTAATTGTTTTCCCCGCACACCATTCGAACGTTAAACGAGTCATTAATTTTACTGTCTTATAATAACAAATTTAACTTGCTGTTGATAAAAGAATCTTAATAAAAATTGAAAATATTGCACCTTTCGGTTGTATACAGTATTTGGACGATCATCATTATTATGCAAATGCATAGATTTCAAGTATAGCATATAAAAAATTATATGCCATGTATGTTGATGTTGTGTGGACATGATTTGTTTCAATATATAACAAGTGCGGTTCGAATTACTATCAAAGGTAGTTCTTTTTGTTGATTAGTGTCTAATTAACCGATTACAAATGCCATGTATTTAAAGACGTCTGTCCGTCCGTTTGCGAATCGTACGGCGATTACAATGATTCGTTGTATGTGTGTAGTTTTTCTTTTTTTGTTAATTGCGTTTAAATTCCTGTTTTGTTATTTCCATTCATTTTGTAACCAAGATGTATCATAGCAATAATATTATTCAATGCATACTGTATCATTGTTTATTTAAAACATTAAAGTTTATGGCCAATTCATGTTAGTATCCATATATTGCTGTGGTGATCGCTTAGTGGGGTTTCACCTTATATAATATTATATACAGTGAAACCTCATCACCACAACAATACGACCAACTCATTACAACCACATACTTTCGGACCTGTTTTTAATATTTCCTCCCTATTTCAACTTGCATGACCACCTCGATATTAAGACTCCTTCTCACGCCTAATTCTCACCAAAAGCATGCCAACAAGACTCCCGTCTCATTCCCAATTCTCACAACAACAAAAAAAAAACATGCTTACAAGACGGCGATAAACGCGCGTAAAATATACATCATATTTTGTGGTCCGTATATGAAAACAATGCCATTGAATAAATATTAAACCACTATTATATTAACAATATGTAAAGCCATTATAAAGCATTGAACTGTCAACTGAAAGAGTACAAAGTCACTGATTTTTAAGGGAATTAGCATGACTGAAGGTCAAGCATGTTACACGTAGATAAAACATTATTAACGTGTCGTCATAATCATTCGTCTATGTCCTCACACAGTTTGTTTAAGCGGAAGACCTCGAAGTTTATTTCATCTCGGAAGTAACAAACTAAATACAGCGGAATTATACTCCTAGGTATGTTTTATAAATTTCTTTTATTTGTGAAATGTGTAATGCAAAGCTTTATATGATTAGACCCAGTGTTAACAATTCTGTTGATCGTTGGCTGTCTAAAATGTCAAGTTTCAATCCAATCAAGCTAATAGTTAAATCAAGCTATTTCTACTATTTGGAAACAATATCCGTTTTGTGTTGTACACATTTGTCTTGGCTGAATAACTTTTTCGATGGTTGGAATAAATGTTTTGTCGGAGTACGTCAAATGCAAGACGCATACATAGAAATATTTTACAGTTATTCAATTCGCGATTGAATCTTGTCTTTAAGCAATATCCTCTTAATAAGAATGGTTATGGGTTTTATTTAAGAAGTTATAAGAATATTGTAGATAACCGTTTCCTGTTGATTATTTCATTTTCACTGCTGGGGTTTAAAATCACACCAACAGCCAGAGTCAATCGGCAACTTTCCCAACTAACGATGGAGGAAGACCCCATGGTATCCTGGGTAATACCATCGGTCGTCCGACAGATTCATCACATGTGAAATTTGTCTGGTCCCGGATGGGGTTCGAGCGGTTTGGGGCTAGTGATTGCTAGTCAGAGCCATAACTACTCGACCACAAAGGTCCCCTTTGAGATCGTTATTTTAATGTTGATGATTACACTCAGTTATATAATTTATTTACTTATGTGTTTTATAGAGATACGTTAGTGATTGTTTGAATATATGCATAATATTCTTATTAAACGATAGTACAGTAAAATCTCAATATTCGCAAATATAAAGCAGACGACTTTTGAAAACATGGCAAAAGAAGCCATTGCTTGTAATGAGTAATGGTTTCTTTTACCACAATGTTTTCCACTCTGTCAGAGAGAAATTACCCAATTTTCTTTAATGAATTGTTGTTTTGTATATTAGCTTTGAATTTGGAAAGCCCAAAATATGCTAATAAGGCCAAGAATTAAGCATCTTAACATTCGATCTTAATATTGGGACTGTTTCATTATCAAGTTGAAGCATGCAATAAATATAAGTTATCGTTACAATGAGTTTTTATTGATATTGAAGAGGACGTTCAATAAGTTTGTACTGTATCCAAATCGAGAAGTCCCCATCGTGTATATTTTTTATCTTAGTAATAATTGAACTTAGAGATACATATTTTATAGGAAAAACATGTCAGATTAGTATATCAAGTAAAACATTTTGTTACCTGTAAAAAGGATATAGCGCTTGTAGATTATATATGCTTTTGTATTGCCTGAAGAAACCATAAAGTATGTCAGTACACGCCGTCAAATTCTTCCAAACCGGCATTCAATGTCATCAGATATACGTATTCCATTGATCACGTTCTAGTAAACTTAAGACACGTAAATTTCAGTAAAATGCTTGTTATATGCATGTATATACTGTTAACATTTTATTTATCATTGGCCTGCTACCATTTATATTAAACTTAATGATTTATCGTGGTATCAAATTAAGTTTGCGGGGTTAGAAAACAATGAATATCGTATTGTTTGTGTGTGTATGTTTCAGACGAATGTACCGGTATGTGTGTAAGTTTAACTTTCTTTTCTGTTCTGTTCTGTTCTGATATAGAGATGTAAGTTAGGTGCAATTAGATAAACTTAGTCTTGTATACCTGCGCAAATATTGATTGGTTAAAATATAACCAATTTGAATCACAAAACATTGAACGAAATCTGATCAAAATTATGTGGTAAATATTTTCGGCTTACTCCAATAAACTAGGATTATGTGTACATTATGTATTACACTAATCACTAATAATTGGTGCAAGAGTAGAACCGTAGAATACTTGATAATTATATAATTAACTGATATTTTTTGAATACGTGTCTTTATCTTATCAAGTTACCAGGACACTTTTCATAGAATCCCCTCACCGTTATACGACCGTATTAAGTAAACTTTTTCAATGGGGTGTAATTATTTTGTCAACGTTTACGAAATGGTCTACCTATTAAAATATCAACTTTAAGTTCAAAGGTATCAGTCGCTACGTGTTTGTAGACTTTATGCATTTTTTTGTCTGTATAACTTGACAGAATATTGACCGAAAATATGAATGTCCATACTTTACAGTCTTAATCTATCGATGCAATTGTTCCTCAATAAACCCAAACTTCTGTCAATTCTGAGTTAATACTGTGCTTGTAAAGATCAGAAAACTCGACAGGACAAAAATGGTCTAGTTACTTGACCAAAGAAAAAAAGTTAGTCGCAAAACTTTCATTTGTCTATTTTTTTTCTCCTAAACGTACATATATTTTTTGTACTATGGGGACACGATTCATCTCCAAATATTTTCTTATAATTGATTTTGCTGTTAGAAACTTGGGCTCGGAGCAAAAAACAGGTCGATGGAGTAACTGGAAACATTACTTTTTTCTGGCCTATCAGGCTATAGTCATAGCTTTATTAAATTTCACACGTGCTAATTCGTCACACGAGTGAAATATTCGTACGAATTCCTCCCAATATGTCACACATTTGTAAAATAATTAGTTCTGTATCTGGACCCCTCCTATGCAGAAACTTTAATATTTTAATATTTCACATGTAAAAAAGTACCAAAACGTATGTGAAAATAGTGTTTATACGAAAGTTTTACATAATTATTCTAAACAACAGTTTATGCCCTCAGGTCTTGGGCATATTGTTTTTGTTGTGCCTGATAGAGCACTGACATTGTGAAAGACGACAGAACGTGTTGAGTAGATGATCTATGTTGAATTTTGGGGCATAAGATCAAATGTCAATGTCGCAATGATAAAAATGTCATTATGAAGGTCAAGGTCACAAAGAGTCATAAGCATAAAATCCTTTCAAAGTCAATATCTTTGTACCTGTTTGATACAAAAAATGAATAGATGATTTCAGTAAAAAGAAGACTGCTGATGCTTTGGATACCATAGTATTGCTCTATTCAGTGTGCTCGTTCGTCCTCCGCCATTCCGTGGTCTGACCGTCGCATTTCATGTCCGTGCAATAACTTCATAATGCATGGACCGATTTAGCGCAGTTTAACTTAGCACAAGTGTGAACCGCATTTGACAATGTGTGGTGTGCATGACCCAGGTCCATAGCACAGTGCATGTCAAGAATTGGTTTAGTCTTGATGAATGGAATAGGTCTCCCTGACGATGTGACAGATGTCGTTATGTGTTATGGTGTGTACCTATGTGAAAGTTAGATATAAAGTGCTCAAGCGTGTATGTTGTTAGTGACATGATAATATACAAGACACACAATTGGGTTCTCAGACTGACTATTTTCTTACAATCCCCTTACCCATGCCTAATAGATAACCTTGTTAAACTCTAATGATACTATGAAACCCTTATTTATACAGTGGAGTTAAACGTACACATAAGACATATATGTAAACCATACATTAACAAATAAATATGTAAATAATTGTCAATCAATCAGTTGTTGTTAATTCGAGTCCACATCCACTCCAGTATATATAGTTTCGTTATCACTGTTTTATGTCCACAATATTTTCGTCGCACATTTCAGCCTTGCAGTATGAGTAAACAATGTCGATATAGGTTATGATAAGATTTTAATAAACACACATTTATTTGATATTCGTACAAGTTAATTTCCGTACATATAAATCCACATATATTGTTTGAATGATTAATGTTTCTGCTCTATAAATTATCCTTTTAACATCAAGTTCAGTTCAAATGCGTCCCCTTTCCACTCTAATATTTTCTTCAAATTCTGATACATGTAAATTAATGGTTTTAATCTCATCTCAGGACGTTATTCCTGCATCTTCATTTAGCACGTCTTTTGTCGCGAACTGGGATCTATAAAAATGAATCAATAATAACGTTATATGGAAGTGACAACCCACAGTAGTAGAATAATAAAACAGAGAAGTACATACAGAGAATATACACACTATGTAGTTAAAAATTCTAAGTAAATACACATTAAATAATTAAATTATCTAAATGAAAAAAGTAAAACTCCACGCTTAACAAACGTTATTTCATAATATTTATCTTTCTAAAATAAGAAAAATAAATGTAATATCAAATATAATTTACCCCAGTTTATTAAGTTCCTCGTTTTATTAAACAAATTGTTCATAGAAATTTACGTCCGTTCGCCACAAGATGTTAACCAGCTCTGGGAAACCCTTTGTGTGAAACATTAATTAGTGAATATTTGTTGATTATCAAGACTTATGGAAACCATTAGCTGTATATTTTTGACTTCACGCATAGAAAAATAATTGGTGATAAGCTGGACTACAGTGTTTAAAATGATACGTCCTAAGATAACGCTGACAGCCATAGAAAGTGTGTGTGTGGGGGGGTGTGTGTGTGATAACAGTACTTATGCTACCTATAGTGATTTGGTTTTCAAATCTAATGAACCTAATCAGATTATAATAATTGGGCTAAGTATGGGTATGTTTTATGCACAAAAGTTCTTATTCTGGCAGTGCACTTTGAACTTTGTTAATTTTCACTATATAAAAAGAGTGATGGCGTTGTTGGTGTCTTGGTCATATCTCTGCCGTTAATGAACTAGTGCCGAATGGTGTCAATAATATACAGTATAATTAATTATAGGTTACGAGTATGTCGGTTTCAAATAAGGCAATCGGAAAATCTGTAAAACAGGAACTGTCACGTCACTAAAAGGCGACAAATACCCTGAACATGCCACGAGTTCCAAGCAATAGTGTACGAAGATGAAAAGCTATACACTGGGCGAATATCCGTTTTAAGTTAAAAAAGTTTTATACCTTTGTCTGTGTTTACGTTATACTGTAGACAAAAAGTCATTATAAACTGAAATAAAGCGACATAACTCATTTACTCATGTACTGAATAGTTGTGCCAATTCTTTTATAATTATTCCATGTATGAGAGAAATCGTATGAGAATGTATGCATATATACAGGATTTGGTTACGTTTAAATTCTAAGCGTATGACGTATCTGTCATACATGCGTGAGGACTTTTTTCAATTCATTAAACGGTGCACAAAGAATGTTAACTGTGTGTATACATTGAACGTTGACGTAATCGTTTTGTTATTGGTGAAAATATCCATTTTCAGTTTGTCTTCATCGGAATGACCACGGGGAATGAAAATATCACAATGCAATTGTGTTAAAAGTAAAAACTGAGAACAATATGACGATTCTCGTAAGTTATATTTCGTTATTTATATTCATTTCTATATGTGTCATATGCTTAATAAACTTGAACAATCAAATAATATTTTGTCTTAATATGTACATGTATATGTACAGTTGACGAGCGATTCTCCTACTCTGCTGATTTCCAGTGAAAGACCAAAAAATCAAAAACTGGGTTCGCAATATGACCGTCCGTGCGTCCAGACATCGATTGGTCAACGCCAATGGCAAAACTTTCACATTAGAAAAAGGGTTGGCAGGCAGTATACCGGCTATTTCTTCTATCGATTCAAATACATGATTTTAATAACACTTTTAAATTAACATACTGTATTAATGGGGATGTGGTACTTGCAACTCGCAAATCGGAACAAAAGGGTTTTAAGCTAACGATCATAATTATAGCAATAATTTAAGTGTTAGGCTGTCAGAAAAAGTAGTTATTTCATACACGCACACGCTATATTATTTTAAAACGTGGTTAGATGGAAAATATACATTTTGATGTTCCTTAACACCGTAAAAAAGATCTATTTACCATGTTCAAGCTATACCATGAAATTCTATCCAAATACTTTTGATTCATGTGTAAACTTGATTGACTTAAATGACCTTCCCAAAATAAAGGTTATTTTGAATTAAAACAAACATCAGTACATTTCAATCATTATGCAATGTCAAATCAAACTGAATAGAATTATTTTGTGTCAAAAACTTTATTCAACATTTATTCATATATGGATGAAACGGTTATATGATCTTAGAAAGATTTAAAATTCCAAATAATATCTGTGCTTTATTTGTTCAGCTTGAAAAGTGTCTCATGCAATTTTTGCGCGTCACTTGTTCTGAATGGATACCCTTATTAATCACTTGTATTCAATACCTCGAACTCTAGTCTCGACTCATGTTTTTTTATTTCTGCATTTATGACTTATTTAATTGTTTTTAATGCTTTATTTTCTGTAATATCACGATCAATTTTTCATGGGTATTATTTTAGCATTATGTTTGTTTGTCAATTTGTCCTTACCAATGACATAGAGCATTTACAGTTGACTCTCATTAGCACGAACTCCCTTTACTCGATTTTCTCGTTAACACGAAGGTTTCTGTCGTTTCCGAATTATTCCTTTGTATGTTTTATGTCTATGAAAAATTTTTTGTTACATCGTATATTTTTTGGAAGTTCTGATTAACAAATTCGCACCTTAATTCGCATCTATCGTTTAACTCGATTTCAGTGTCGGTTTATTTCACTTTCTCGGTATATTTATCCTATGATATGAACTAGAACAAAATAAACAAGTTATAATGTATTAATGACAAGTTTAGAGAAACATGTATGCACGTATATATTCGCACATTCGGACCTTCCCCCAAACGTACGCTCACGCATAAATACAAAACAAAGACACATACTACTTAAACCCATACAAACATACACGGGTACAAGTCAGTACACGATAACATTCTAGATATTATTTGTCATAAGAGAGAGGGGGAGAGATTTTGCTACAGAAATGTTCACAAATATTAAGCGTTTAGTTTATTCAGTCAGGTGAATTATATGTTCGGAAAAATTTGTTCTAACGAGAGTCGACTGTATACGATGTTAAGATGTGACTATGTAACATATCATTCCCCTTCAGTGATTTCCTGTGCGTATTTATTGTGATTTTAATCATTCTTCGTCTGGTATGCACCTTCAAGAAGTAACTATGTTTTCAAATTAATTCATCCGTGCGTTTATCAATGACGTAATGTGCATACGATGAGCCAATCAATTTATACACAATAGTAGAGCGGGATTGGTTGGTGTGATCACAGGCAGACAGAACATGTCTGAGCGTTGACTGTGATCAAATCATTTTAAAGAATAAAGTCGATATCTATTTGTATTGTTTAAATAAGTTGAATATGGAGGACAGAACGTTAGGCATCCTCTGACTGTTGTCAATTAAGGTATTTACATTCCATAGCAAGGAAAAAGAGAAATGCTATTTGACAAAAATAATAGACAATGACATTTTATCATATTTGTTTTTCTTTTAAATATAAGTAGGTGTGTAGACAAGGGATAAAACCCATCCGAGTACAATAACGCTGGGATTTCATATGCTCGTGAAGCTTTAAAAGTTCCCGGTGTTCATGATGAAACTTATTATAATGTATTTCAGAGAAAGTTGAAAAAAATGTTATTGCTGAAGAAAGACCTAAAGAAACTTCTTATCTTGCCATGCATTATTGTATGTTATTGTATACTTACAATTGACTTCAATTGGTATCTTATAACAGGTAAGGTTAGGTTTCTTTTTCATCATTGAGTTCTGTATTGTATACATGTATTAATCACACATTGACGCCCCAAAATGGAACAGCACAAGACTGTTGCATAGTGATAATTTGAATGGAAAACCTCTGATTCTCAAACCATGTGAAAATTAAAGAACATTCCGTACTGCATATGCAGAAATAAGTTATTAATAGGCAACATAAGGGCACTGGTTGTTGTATTAAAGAAAGACAGGCAATGATAATCTTTGCTCACTGACTGATGTTAAATATTTCTCCTAATTGCTCCTGGTAACATCCTAAGTGAACTATAAATCAGAAGCCAAGAACGAATGTTGTTCTGTTATACCTTCTGTTTTATTTCCATGCTTCGAACGTTTTCAACGCCTTCGAACTTTACCGCTACACACGGTAGCTGTTTGAATATATCTGCGTAAGCAGAGTATTGAATGTTGCTATTGCTTGAATTGCCTTTTTCTCCCGCTACATAGAAGTATTGTAGTTTTACATTTTTTTGTTGATGGCCATTGCAGGAAATTTGAAACTGGTCTTCTTATGAACATATTTATGTACGTAAATATCATTTTACCGAAGTTTCCGCGAATGTTATTCAATGACCAGTTTAATGTCACTTTGGTGTCATGAATGTCATCACCGAAATTCGTTGTTGTGCCTGTACAAGAAATGTAGCCATTGAGGGTTCCATGTCAGTTCCATGGCGATTTATCCGGATATTTTATACCGTGTCACATCACGTCTTACATGGTATTAAATAGTATGAGCCATGTTTATTAAGTTAACAATCTACGGTTTCAATTTCAGATTTCCACATTAATGTTTCAAGTGCGACATCAAAAGATCGTGAGCCATTCCAACCGGAAGTTATCGACGACTTTCCTACAGTTTCCGGAGACAAACCTAGAATTCCTCATATAATACATCAAACTTTCAACACAACACTCATTCCAAATATGTTTGTAGATTATATGAAATCGTTTGTAGAGAAAAATCCTAACTGGACGTATTATTTCTGGACTGATGAATCTGCTCGGAAGCTGATTGAAGATAAACATCCCAAACTATTAAACATTTGGGACAACTATGTGAAACCAATCAGTCGTGTTGAAGCCTTGAAATACATAGTTTTATATGAGTTTGGTGGAATATACGTTGATATAGATTTCGACTGTTTAAGACCTTTAGATCGAGTTACTATGAAGTATGCTTGTATATTTCCACCTGAGCCTTTTGAACATAGCGCATTTCAAAATGGAATTCCTTATTTGATAAGTAATGCTATTATGATGTGCCGTCCGAAACACCCGTTTCTAAAACTAATTATATCAAATTTAGCACAGTCTTTGGCATTTATAGAACAAAAAGATGTGACCGGTCCTGCTTTTGTGACTTTCAATTTCATGGTGTATAATAACATAACAAATATATACAATCTGAAAACAAAACAAGAAAGTAATTCGCCATATTTTTACAAAGGAGAGTTACTGGAGGATGATATAAACGCCGTCTACGTGCCAAACACGATCTATTTCATGGATACGCTTAAAACAAAGGACTGGAGGAAGAATATTTACTACCACAAATGCCGGAGCTTTGATTCACAACCTTCTATTGTTCGACGTGCTTGCTTAGTTCTTTCAAAAAAAGGGTTCGAGCGACATGAAACTAAGTATTCGTATACACTACATCACTGGTGTAAAAGTTACAATAAAAATTTTTCTCATAATTTGTTTTACACTTTGATATTTGGTACACAATTTACAGACGTTTCTGATATTGTACCTCATTATAAGATGTATCCCGATGACATGGAATGATTCAGGTATTAATTATAATGCACTAGCAGTCAAATGTCCTGATCATTGGTGATCTGTACCTAAATAGATTTGAAACACAATTATCCATTATAAATGGTGATTATTTTATTAGTGCATATACGGGTACATGTACATGACTTTTCGGACGATGGTTCACAGCATCGCTGTTTCATTCTCGCACAGCACCAAAAAATATTTATCATGCTTATGGCATAATAATGACCACATCAGAGATTTCCTGTATGTTAGATGAGAATATCTAAATGCATGTAGTCCCAATAAATTACAATATTGCGTTGACTGGACAATTTGGTATTTTCTACAGTTAGCCATATATCACTATTTATCATCATATCTACTATACTAATTGTTTTCCCCACACACCATTCGAACATTAAGAGAGTTATTAATTGTACTGTCTGATAATAACAAATTTAACTTGCTTTTGATATAAGAATCTTATTAAAAATTGGAAATATTGCACCTATCAGTTATATACAGTATTTGGTGATTCATCATTATTATGCAAATGCATAGATTTTAAGTATAGAATATATATGTCATATATGTTGATGTTATGTGGACATAATTTGTTTCAACATATAACAAGTGTGGTTCGAATAACGATCAAAGGTAGTTTGAGGTTAAATTAAAGTATCTATATTCCTCTATAGTCCTTTTTGTTGAATAGTGTCAAGTGAACTGATTACAAATGCCATGTATTTAAAGACGTTTGTCCGTCCGTTCGCAAATCTGAATCGTAGGATTATATTTGTTCATTGTATGTGTGTAGTTTTTTTTTTTGTTTACTTTGTTTCCATTCAATTTGTTACCAAGATGTATCATAGTAATATTTATATTTAATACATACTTTATCATTGACGAAATGCATGTTTATTTAAAAATTAAAGTTTACAGTCAATTCGTGTTTGTATACATGAATACATAATTTGGCGTGATCGCTTAGCGAAGTTTTACTATATATAATTTTATATACAGTGAAACCTCACCACCACAACAATGGACCAACTCATTACAACGTCCACTTACTTTCGGACCTGTTTTTAATATTTCCTCCTTATTTCAACTTGCATGACCACCTCGATATTAAGACCATTGTTTTCAGGTCTAAAAAGTGGTCTTAATATTGAGCTTATCATCTGTGTCTGCGCGCGAGTGCATGCGTGTGAAGATAATTACTTCTTACCTGGTTTACTTATTTATGAACAATAAGCACGCCAAATTTTTAGGTACTCGACTTCAGATTAACAACAGTTTGTCATAATAACGAACACTTCCAGAAAGTCTTATGAATGGTTTATAGCGGTTCTAGACAGTTATTTATGATAAAGAACTAAAAACGATTGATATCATAGTTCATTATAACATATTTTACACTAACGCTACATAACAACAAGGTACCCACTCACTCCCAATTCTCACAAAAAACAAAAGAAACACGCCAACAATACTCACTCTCACTCCCAATTCACACAACAAACAAACTGAAAAAAACACGTTAACAAGGCACCACTAAACACGCGTAAAATATGTATCAAATACTAGTATCACGCTTTGTGGTCCGTATATTAAGACAATACCATTGAATAAATATTAAACCACATTTTAGTCTACTTTGTAAAGGCATTGTAAAGCGTAGAGCTGTTAACCATCACGCATGATGACCCTTTTCCGCTCACCTGAGTAAAAATTGCAACTTCTACGGATTTCCTGTGATTTGACTTGTGACCTAGTTTTTACCCAAGTTGACCCATGCTCACACCTGTTCACGATTTCATTAATACAAATGACCCATGTTCGAGTTGTCCAAGATATCATTAAGACAAGCATTTCTACAAGGTTTAGTGAAGATCCAATCAAAACTGTGACCTCTAGAGGGTTAATAAGGTGTTCCAATTATTTCAGCTGGTGACCTAGTTTGTGACCCCGGATGACCCATGTTCAAATTTGTCCAAGATATTATTATGACAACTGTTCTGACAATGTTTGACGAAGATTCAATTTAAATTGTGCTACGTGGTCGGGTGAGCTAAAATCACTGATCTTTTAGGAGAGATTCGCATGACTGAGTCTATATTCTCTGATGAGACCTTTTATACTTGTAGTTGAAACAGTATTAGGCCGTCATCAAAATTATTGTCTGTGCATTCAATCGCAGGTTGTTTTTGGCTGTAGACATCGAAATTATATTTCATTTCGGAAGTGATAAAATAAATACAGCAGATTTACACTCACATGTATAATCTATAATTTTCCTTTCATTGGTAAAATGTGTCACAAAAAGCTTTGTATGATAAGACATGGTGTTAACTATTCCGCTGATCTTTAACCGTCCAAAATGTCAAGTTTCAATGTAATCAAGCTAATAAATAAATCAAATTATTTGTACTATTCGGAAAAAATCCGTTTTATGCTGTACACATGTTTTGGCTGAATAACTTTTACCATGATTGGTATTCATGTTTTGTCAAAAGTCGGGGGTACGTCATGGAAACATAGAAACACTCTACAATTATTCAATTCGCGATTGATTCCTATCTTTAAGCAATATCCTTTTTATAAGAATGGTTATGGGTTTTATTTAAGAAATTATAAGAATATTGTAGACAACCGTTTTCTGTTGATTATTTTATTTTCACTGCTGAGGTTTAACGTCGCACCAACAGGCCAGGCTCATTCGGCAACTTTCCGTCTATCGGCGGCGGAAGACCCACGGGCTTCCTGGGTAGAACCACCGACAATCCGACAGATTCATCACATGAGAAATTTGTCTGGTCTCGCATGTGGTTCGAGCAGTAAGGGGCTAGTGATTGCTAGTCAGAGACCATAACTACTCGACCACAAAGGTCCCCTTTAAGATCGTTACTTTAATTATGATATTTACACCCAGTTACACCATCTTTGTACTTTTGTATTTTAAAGATACCTCAGTTGTCGTTTAAATATATATATATTATATTCTTATAAAACCACAGTACAGTAAAATCTCAATATTCCGACCGCCGTATCTTAACATTCGATCTTAATACTGGGTTGGTCTCATTATTAATTTGAAATTGAAGTACTTAGTATACAAAAATATTAGTTATAGTTATAATGCGTTCTTATTATTAATATTGAAGTGGCCGTTCAATATATTTGTACTGTTTCCAAATTGATAAATCCCCATCGTATATATTTTTTATCTTATTAATAAATTGAACTTAGAGATAAACATTTGAATGTTCTTCTTTCGTATGAGATCAGTGCCAGATATATTAGTATATCACGTTAAGTATTTTGTTAAAATATACAGTGCTTTCAGATTAATTCTACGTCTGTACAGCCTGAAGAAACCGTTATTTATGTCTATACACGCCATCGAATTCTTCTAAGTATGGCAAAATAATAATAAACTGGCATTCAGGGTCATTAGATATGCGTATTCCATTCATCATATACTAGTAAACTTAAGACACTTAAATTTAAGTTAAATGTTTCGTGTACACATTTATATACTGTTATTATTGGCTTGCTACCATTTATATTAAATTTGACTGTTCATCAAATTAAGTTTGCGGAGTTATAAAACGATGAATGATGTATTCTTTGTATGCATGTACACTTTAGACTGTTGTACCGGTATGTGTATAAGTTTAACTAAATGTCTGTTCTGTTTTGTTCTGTTCTGATGTAGATGTATTTTCATGGTAGCCGTCAGTATTTTCTAGGCTTTTTACTCCTATAAACCTGGGTTATACGTACATTAGGTATTACACTAATCACTAATAATAGGCGGAAGATAGAACTGTATTAATCTTTGATAATTATTTGACACGAATTGATATTTTTAGATACGTGTATTTATCCTATCAAATTACCAGGACCCTTTTCATAGAATCATCTCACCGTTAAATAACCGTATAGTGTAAACTTTTTCATAAGGGTTTAATTATTTTGTCAATATTCACAAAATGATCAATCTGTAATATTTACTCTAAGTTCAAAGGTATCAGTCGCTACGTGTTCGTAGGTTTTATTCAATTTTTTGTTAGTATGACTTGACAGAATGTTGACCGAAAATATGAATATCCATTTCTTACAGTCGTCTCAGTGAGAATAGCGGGAATAATTTAGCCTATTGGGTGTAATTGATCCTAAAAACCAAATGCTGTCTAATCTGATTTAATGTTGTGCTTGTAAATATCACAAAATTCGACAGGACAAAAATGGTCTAGTTACTTGACCAAAGAAAATAGGTAGGTCGCAAATCTTTCCTTTTTCTATTTTTTTCTTCTAAACATATTTTTCGTACATTTGGGACACGATTCTTTTCCAAATAATTTCGTACGATGGATTTTGCCTTCAGAAACTAAGACACGGAGCCAAAAAAAGTCGATGGAGTAACTGGAAACATGACTTTTCTAGCCTTATGAGGTTAAATACACCTCAGTATATAAATGTCATAGTCATTACTTACCACATTCCCAAATTTCATGCATACGAATTCGTCACACATGTGAAAGAAATATTCGTACGAATTCTTCACACGTACGTATGTGACAAATACGTACCAATATGTCACACATTTGTAAAAATTTACTTCAGTATCTTAACCCTTCACAACAGAAACGTATATTTTACATTAAAAAAGTAGAAAAACATATGTGAAAATAGTTTTTATAAGAAATCTTGACATAATTATTCTAAGCAATATTTTAGGCCACTCTGGTGGATCTGGGGGCATATTGGTTTTACTCTGCCTGATAGAGCAAGCACAGGATGATAGAACATATTGAATTGATGACCTATGTTCAATTTTTGGTCATTTAATCAAAGGTCAAGTTCACAGTGAGTAAAAATGTCATTATCTTCAGCACTCAATATTTTGATAATCTTTAGACACCGATACACCATACTTCATAAGATCATTGTTCTCGGTGTATTTTTGAAGTTCAATATGGTGTTAGGAATCACTTGGTCTAAGATCAAGGACACAAGGAACCATAATCATAAAATTCTTTAACATTCAATATTTTGATACCTGTTTGATACAAAAATGAACAGAAGATTTCAGTAAATAGAAGATCGCTGTTGCTTTGGGGACCATACCATTGCTTGATTCTGTCCGTTCGTCCTCCACCATCCCGCCGTCTAACCGTCGCATCTCGTGTCCGTACAATAATTCATAATGCATGGACAGATTTGCAAACAAATTAGCCCAAGTGTGAAGTGCATCTTGATAATGCGTGGCATGCTAGGCTCAGGTCCATAGCACAGTACACTTTGAACTTAATTTTAAGTTTAAAGTTTTATATATTTGTCAGTTTTTACTTAATGCTATAGACAAAAATTCATTATAAACGGGAAGAACAGACATAACTTATGTATTCGTGTACTGAACAGTCGAGCCAAACTCTTTTATAGTCATTCAATGCACGAGAAAAAAACAGTCCGTATGCGAATGTGCGCGTATATACAGGATTTGGTTACAATTAAACTCTAGGTGTGACCTTGACATTTGAGGTACGAGCGTTGGTGTTGCACGCGACACTTCATCTTGTTGTGCTGAAAGCATGTGCCTTATTATAGGAAAAATGACGGACGCTCGGACGGTCACCGGACGGACATATGGACAGTGCGGTTTTATTAAGTCAATTTTCGGGTTATTTTAAGAGCGTTGGCTGTTATGATCGAACCGGTTCAAGAGTAAAACCCAGGAGCAAGGGTACACTTGATAACTGATATTCCTTCAGAGTTACGACTGCTGGTAAAGAACTTTCGAAGATTTAATCGTGGTAGCTACCTAAACGAACGATAAGCCGACTGTGAAAATTTCATTGGTACTAAGAGGTAGCAAAAATGGGGGAAGGGCAAATTTCACAGAGCAGAACATAAAATTCATATAGGACGTAAACCATATCGGTTTCTTATCCAAACTACATGCATAATAACATTCCATCAAGGCAAAAAAATATTACATATTATCATCAATAGTTGTACTATTTCAATTTCCAACATATATTTTCCAACATATATTTTCTTTTGACTTGGACTCCATACTTCGTTTGAATAGCTTGATACAGATGACACAAACAGTAAACACTTGGTGAAAAATCGAAATGTTTTATATCGCATATCAGAGCTTTCATGGCTTTTAATGCTTCTCCCGCTAACATATTCAGGCAGCCACTGAAACTTCTATTAGAATTAAATTCTACTCCTAGGTAAATTTGCTTACTAATCCCAACGCTACATCCTTATATAGCCGGTGTTCATATCTTTTTAACATACCAAGCTTTCTGAATACCATAATCGTAGTCTTTTCAATATTCACTTCTAATTCCCATTTTACACATTAGCTTGTTTTCCAAATGACGGCACCGCTACCTCATTTAATAAATTTTCAAAATAACTGATCCAGTTATTTACACTCTCTGTCCTAAGATAATTATTGTTTATCAAAATTTCATTGAATCGGGCTATTCTACAATAATTGCATTTCGAAACTGTGAACATTTTTATTGTCCCGTTCAATCCGCAAATTGGCTGCTGAGTCATCCTTATAACTTTTTCGAGAGTTTGGCATGCGTTGTTGAGTACTATCGAGGCGACTATTACAAATTCTAAGAGCGGTTGACTTACATCAATTAGCTGTAAACATATAACATAATACCTACTTGTGATATACTGGTATGTATTTGTTACATATGTGTGAGGAACTCGTTTCAATTTATACAATGGTGCACAAAGAATTTAAAACGTGAGTATGTTATGATATTTAATCGTTTTGTTATTGATGACAATATCCATTTTTCAGTTTCAGTTTCAGGATGAAAATATAACAATACCGTAGTGTAGAAAGAAAATAAACAGAGAACAAAATGATTCTCGTAAGTTATACCATGTGTCATTTCTGCATGTGTTGTAATTCTTACTAGACTCGAACAACCAAGAAACATTTTGTCTTAACCTTTATGCGTGTATGTCCAGTTGACGAGCGATTCTCTCACTCTGCTGATTTCCAGTCGAAGACCAAAACTGGGTTCACCATATGTCCGTCCGTCCATCTATCCATCGATTGGTCAACACCAATGACAAAAATTTCACATTAGAAAAAAAGTACAAAAATATACAGATAACAGGGAGATTAAAGTATAAAAGTCTTTACAAAAATAAGCATTAAGTTAATTCAGTCAGGTGAATTTGTATGTGTCCAGATAGTTTTGTGCTAATGAGAGTCGACTGTATACGATATTGAGATGTGATTATGTAACATTATGATTATGATTCCCCTTACATGATTGCCAGTGCGTACCTATCGTGATTCTAATCATTCCTTGTTTGGTACACGTCTACAATAAGTAACTCTTTCAAATTATGAATGACTAATTGTACATGCAATCAGCCGATTTAGATACAAAAAAATCATGAATAATTTGCGTATTCACAGGCACACAGAACATGTTTGCGCATTGACTGTAATAAAATCACTTTTAAGAATAGAATAGATATATCTATTTGTATAGTTTAAAAGGGTTGAATATAGAGGACAGAACGTTTGGCATGCTCTGATTATTTCCAATAAAGGTATTTATGTTCTATAGCAAGGAAAAGGAGAACTTATTTTGACAAAAATAAGTGACATTGACTTTTTATAGTATTTTTTTTTTGGTTATAAGTAGGTATCCAGACAAGGGATAAAACCCACACAATTAAAAAAATGGCGCTGCGTGTATTTATAAATCAGTAGTTTCCTGGGATTTCATATGCCTGTGAAGCTCTAAAAGCTCCTTTATTTCAGAGAAAGTTGATGTTATTTCTGAAGAAAGACCTAAAGATGAAACGTCTTTTCTTGCCATATATTATTGTATGTTACAGTATACTTACAATTGACTTCAATCTTATCACAAGTAAGGTTAAGTTTATTTTTCATCATTGATTTTCAAATGCATTGATATTGTACTGTATTGTATACATGTATTCATCACGAATTGAAACCCCCAGTTGGAACTGTCGGTTCAGCATAGGACTGTTAACTGTGAGACTGTGGGTTCAAGACCAGCGAAGGTACATGATGCACAGTGATGATTTGAATGGAAAACCCCCTCTGATTCTCAAACCACGTGAAAAGAAAGCTATTCTGTACGGAATACAAAGTAACTGATGAACATTGGCTGGCAACATAAGGACACTAGTGGTTTATTGTTGTTGTTTAGTAGTACTTAGTGTTTACATGTTGCTATCGTGAATCTAGCTGTTCGTTGTGTCATTGGTCCTATTCTGAACAAAGATATTATAAAAACGGGTTACTATAAAAATGTTTGTTCCAAACCAAAATATATAACATTACAAGATTCTTTATCAACTTTAACAATTGGAATTCGATCGACGTGCTATTTGTAAATCAATACAGCGTTGAAATTAATGATAAGACGTTGGTTAAAACTTGTTTCCTTAGACTGGTCACTACATTTAATGTATTTATTGTAATAATTTAAAATTAATACATTAAGTTGTTCAAAGCGCCGTGATTTGTAATAATAGGCCCCCGTAAATCATCGCTAGAGCGAGGTCAATTTGTAAATCCAGGTCATGTAATGCTCGCGTAATGCGTCCTGTGGAGAAAGAATAAACATTGTAATACTATTATTTAATACAAGTTGTATCATCGACAAAAATGCATGTTTATTTGAAAATTAATTTTTATGTTTATATATACAACAACAGATCGCGCACACTTATGTTGAAAGGGAGCAGAAACGGCACAATATTCCACAGAAACGTGAATTGAAAGTCCGGCTGCATCCTCAACCGTTGTCTGCCCTCAAAGTTTTTTACAGCTCTCATTCAGTCTTCACCAATCTTGGCCAAAATGATTATGATTTTTTTTCTAGCCTATTGTGCTGAAGCGAGATCAATAGAAGTACATGTACATTAAATAATTACGCAAGTTCATACAATATTAAGGTCGTAATTCGACTTAAAAATCTTTTTTTCCTGTGGAGTTTAACGTCGCACCAACAGCCACAGGGTCACTTGGCGACTTTCCAGCTTTAACAGCGGAAGAAGACTCCTGGCTTACACCTGTTTTGAACCACCGACCGTCTGTAAGCTTGCTGACAGCTTCACGTATGTTTGGTCCTAATTGGAATTTGAACACACAGCGGGGAGGGGCTAGTGATTACAAGTCAGAGACCATAACCACTCGACCACGGAGGTCCCTAATTATGGTCCCGGACTCAGCAAATACAAATTTGTCGGTTGTGTTTATAACAGTTTGGCACTCTTGTTTTCGTCTTCTGTTATTTTATTCATTAAATGAATGTAAATAACGATATGGAAAATGGAACATGTACAGTTGAAGGGAGACAACTCAAGATTAGCAACGGAAATGATATAGTGATAATTCCTTCGGAACACCTTGATCGATTCCGTACCTCTATCTAACGTAGTCGTTCGAGGTTTGTCGATTAATGAAAACTAACAACATTTTGGGTATGGTGGTGATCATATTTGATTCATTTTTAGTTAAATAAGGCTGCAAGAAACCAAGATGTTCGAATATAATTGTGCATATACATTTTGAGAGAGACACTTAATATGTCAAAAGTTAACGAATTGGTGGAAAAAATGTGTTTTGAACAGAATACATATATCAGGATAATTATTCAGTTTATGTCAACCAATGCACTGCTGGTCATTACATCACGAGATGATCAGTCATATAACTTCAGCCCTTTGTATCTTTCTGATAAACTTTTGTGCCGTACTGACCACTACCGATTAATGAAAACACTTATTCCTTATGTTTAATTTGTTCTCTTAGGAAAAATTCATTCTAACTGTCACGAATCGGGAACCAAATGAAAAATACGATGTCATGACATTTCTCGGATCTATCGAACATTTCGTGGAAAAAAATCCATGAAACTATATCAGAATTTAAAATCCACGAAATTTTTTCAGAACTTATAATCCATGAAATTATTTCAGAACTTATAATCCATGAAATTACTTCAGAACTTATAATTCATGAATTTATTTCAAAACTTATGCGACTGACATTTTGTAATTGCTAGCAAACAATGGAATGAAACTGGGTGGCATTAGCTTCGCACCTAAGTGATATGCCAACTGCATCATATAATCATTTGGTGGTCAAAACACATTGACCAATGTTCACCAACAAACCTATATCTTTAAACATGAAGCACTGATTGCACTTAAAGTGTGCCCAACTGATCCGAGAAACATACCTAACAGATAAAACCATTAATTGATTATAACAATTAAACTAAGGCCTCATTACGCTAGACTTTGTAAATTCGTTCATTCGGAACATGGTATAAAATGAAGAGTAAAATCTTTAAGTACGTAAGTGTCCATTACCCACGTATAAATGAATTTAGATTCATATTTAATTAGCAGATTATGATCAGGAAACGGATGAATAATGTTGTAGATAATTGTCAGCTAATTCGCGATAAAAGGGATTAAAGAAAGATGGGGGTTAAATCATAAATGAAATACGAGTTTACTATGTTTACAATGCCATATATAAGTGATATGACACGTTCTCCGGATGAATGATCCGAGGTGGTTGACAAATTGCATAAGACAGAAAGCCTTCACACAAATTATTACAGAGAACATGTGCCGCAGCTAGGGTTCAAACTCGCGGCCCTGATGTATGCACACTTAACTCTCTACCCATTGAGCTAATCGAACATGCTTCATTTTTATAAATATATTGTAGTATATTGAGCGTAAGTTATAAGTAAAATAAGCTTAGAACCCTTGGTGTATGAAGACTTTGTCAGTATGTTCCTTTTTAAAATAATATGTTTCTGATGTTTTACATTGTCGAATCTGTACCAGCTTGTCGGCGTATAAAACATATGGTTAAAAGTTTCCCGGAATTTTTCGGAAACTCCGGTTTTTCGCTTTTTTTAACTTATATCGTTTTACGCGAAATGTCGATTTAACGATGTCGTTATAATGAGTTTCGGCTGTGCAAATGAATATGCCGTAAATTGCTCTCGTCTCGAATTATGCGGGGCTTAAAATAAATGTTCAATGATATATTTGTAATATATCAGTATTTAGTTATATCGGTAATAGAAAGTGTGATTTTATGATTTTATTTGTTTTTGGAATTCGATTTTGCATTCCGATCATAAGAGGTCGATACAGACAACAAATCGACCAGTCGATATTATCGATACAAGGAATCAGAAAATGTCGAGGTCATCGTGCGGAGCAAAAAAAAGGTCGACCACTGATATATAAACACTTCCGTTTCTCGTAAAGCAGTTACTTCCCTTCTTCAATGTCTGGGCATACTTATATACATTCATCTACGTCATGTCCTGTGTTTTTTGCTATATCGAAATTCAAATGAATACACGCTTGAACAAAATCAGCACACTTTACTTCAACCGTTTATACGTGTACTCTATTCATTTATCAACATTAACGTTATAACCTGACTGGATGTCAAGGTCTTATGATGAACAGAAAAAAGCGAGCTAATGATATTTTGTTTTAGTTCCGCAACGATCCGGGAAGGTCGTGTTTAATAAAAACTGGATTAAATTCGCTTAACATGGTATGGATAAATGTTCGATTGGATTTTATATTGCAAACATGGAATTTTTCTTTAGAGAGAAATATTTTGTCGTTTTTTAAATTTTATCTTTATCATGCTTTTTTCCTCTATTTTTCTTTAAAAAATGTACTAAAACGTGTTACATTTATACACATTTTGTTTCACTAAAGTCTACTTAATAACTCAGAAAAAAATGATAAAAATATAATAATAATTATCCTGTCTACATGAATAAAAATAGTTTGTAAGCTTTATTCATGTGTTTAAATTTTCTGACCTGTCTGATGCCTGCTTGAGATTTTTGGGTTGGAAAAAATCCTACTCGAAAATGATCAGTGTTGATAGATTAATTTTTACAGATGAAACGTAATTAATCAGTGATGATTTGTTGATAATCACTGACGGTATACCATTCTCACTGTTGATAACTTGCCGACTACTGTTAGGGCAACACGGTAGTAATGGGCCGCGACCGTGGTCCAGTGGTTAGTGCGCTGGACTTGTAACCCGGCGTCCTAGGCTCAAATGCCGGACGCGGCAGGTGATACCCTTCTATGAAAATTTTACAAAAACGTCGATTTTCCTCCATATGTGGAGAAGTTGTCGCCTTTTTGTGGAAGAGTAAGTTAGTACTGGTTAGTATACAGGAAAACTGGCAACTTTTGATTAGTAAATAACTATTGTAACTATAGGTTAAAAGAAAGCTATAGTCATAATAAGCGTGAAGTTGTATTTATCTCAATTAATAGAAAAAGACAACATGAACAAACAAGGAAACAAATGTAATATAAAAACATTGCGAGTAAGGCTATTACTAAAAATGATTGGTTTACAGCTACACGACCGACTTGTTAAAAATTCCCTAACCAATCAGTTTTAGCGATTTATGACATTTTTCACTATTTATTCAAGCTTTTCGTTTTCAGTATAGGCAGGTACAGTTAATGAAAAAAATGTGTGCCTATTATAAACCTACTTAATATAATGATTACAAAGTATTGAAAATGTGAACAAAACAGTGGCATGTTAGCAAGTAAAAAATACAGGTATATGTTTAATCAAAATGTAAGTAATAATGAAAATGATTGTAGCTATAAACGGGGGGTTTTGTCAGCAGATTATATCACTTAATGAGAAGAATCTTTGTGGGTACAATAAGAAGAGATGCGTATGATTGTACTTTAATTAACGAGGGGGAGGCTTAGTGGTCGAGCGGTTATGGTCTCTGACTAGTGATCACTAGTCCCTGGGAGTTTGAATCCCACCCGAGACAAAATTTCACATGTTAGGAAATTGTGGATGGTCTCTGGCTCTACCCTGGTGTACGGCTTGGTATACCTCCAACATCCAAGCTGAAAGGTCACCTAATGACCCTGGCTGTGGGTGCGACATTACACCTCAGTGAAAAAATTGTCAACAGAAAACGACTGTCAACAGTATTTCATAGATCAATGCTATACTATATATATATACATGTATGTCTCTATACATTCTTACAATTTCTTATGTAAAACCCATATCAATTTCTTATTACGACAACATTGTTTAAAATAAGATTTAATCGCGAATTCAATGCTTGTGATATTATTTCTTTCGTAATATTGTTTTCTTTGTTGGCGTACATTGAATTTCGACCAAACATGAATAATTACTACGTCAAGAGTCAATAAACCATAACGAACGTGTACAACATAAAACGGATTTTTCCGAATAGTACAAATAACTTGATTAGCTCAATTACATTCTAGGTACGACTTAACAATCAATATAGATTCTATCGCTTTTTGTTTTTAGCCACAGTTGATTCTATAATGGACTGCAATATTAAATCTGAACATGACAGTCCATGGATTGCACGTAATAGCTTGCAGTCACGTGATGAACTCTGCGGCTTTCAAGTTAATTTTTTTCTTATATATTCACTATTTAAGTATATTGATTAAACACGAAATAGCGGTCGTGCATCACAACTTTAATCTCTTCGATGAAATTAGCATAAATTCAGACTTGCGATCACTACCGAAGTATAAAATTTTCATTTTAATTATAGCTAAAAATAGAGCGTCAAAAAGATGTAATTTTCGTCCTTTTAAAATCCAAAGATGGTCTTAAATTTGAGTTTTTAAAAGATGTGGAAAAATCTGTAGCGTTATTTATGAGGCAGAATGTTTGCTTAATAATTATAAGATGAATCTATTTGTGATACAAGCTCATAATTATCAGATACTTTCGCATTGATGAATAATAATCAGTGAAAATGAAAGGGGGGGTCTCCGTGATCGAGAGGTTATGGTCTCTGACTAGTAATCACTAGCCCCTCACCGCTGTGAGTGCGAATCCCACCCAGGACCAAATTTTATATGTGAGGAAGATGTCTAGCTAGCTTACGGAAGGTCGGTGGTTCCACCCAAATGTAAGCCTGGGGTCTTTATCCACTGTTAAAAGTGGAAAGTCTACAAACGATCCTGGCTGTTGGTGCGACGTTAAACTCCAGTAAAAAAAGACTTTGAAGTCGAATTACGGCCTAACTATTATATGAACCTAAGTAATTATTCTGTGAATCTCACTTCAGCACGTTAGACTTATTGTCACTGGGGTTCAACGCCGTTTTTCAACAATTTTTCAGTTATGTACACCTAACCAGTGTTCCTGGACTGTATACTAACCAGTACTAACTTACCCTTCCACAAGGAGCCGGCAACTTCTCTATATATTGAGGAAAATCGACGTTTTTGTCAAATTTCCATGGAAGGTATGACCTACCGCGACCTGTATTCGAGCCCAGATCGCCGGGTTACAAGTCCAGCGCACTATCCACGGGACCATGGCCGCGGCCCTCAACACGTTAGGCTAGAAAAAATATGTTTTAGTGTTATTTGATCCCATAAAAATACTGTAGGTTGGTAGAAAAACCTTCTAGATTTTTCTAAACCATTTGTGCGACTTCGAGGTACGATTTTTCCTCAAATATTTTCGTGCTTTAGGTTTTGCCGTCAGAAACTTTAGGATCTTAGACAAAAAGTGGGTTTGATCAGCAAATGTAAACATGACTATTTTTGCCTGGGTTGATTTATATTACTTGTTGATTTTTTAAATAATTGCCAAATTTTGATCACTGCCCTAAAGGGCATGTTTGTTTCGTGTGTTCAATTAGACCATTTGCTATTCTCATAAATTATATCAGTTCATGCATATATGTGACTGCGGGCCAATTTTAGTTTTTCGCTGTATCAATATTCATGCATATATCTATAATTTTGTCTGATATCTATGAATAGTACATTATGTCCAAACACATCAATTCTGACAGTAGTCGATCACGAACATGTTATGACGTATTGTGTAGATATAGTGTCAAATTACTGCACACCCTTACTTTAAAGTGATTGATCAACTCTAAAATACACGAAAAGCAAACGTTTTGTTTGATCACAGAAAACTGAAGGAGCACAGAATGTATATCGCATTTCTAAAATAATCAGATACAAATATGCTGGATTGATTTTGAAATAGGATAAAATAAAACATGAAAAATTAACATCAATCTCGACCCGTATTGCTTTTCGATATGAACTACAGTCAAACTGTATTTAGTGACCAATTCAGTGTTCAGACTACCTTGTTATAAAGAAAAAAGTCTCTCTCGTGTAACCACAAACTAATATTTTTTAAGTATGACCTAATATTATTTTTTCCTGATCTTTACAACATGAGAATGGGCGATTCATCATTTTAATGATAAATTATACTAACATAAAAGTTTTGGTAGAGTAACCACGAACCATTATGGCCTTAAGCGTTCAGTCAATTTACAAATTTTCAAAAATGCAAATGATTTTATGTACCTGTCTAAAAGTAATCAAAAGTCTGTGAGAAGGCACCACTTGTATGGATTTTCTTTACACGGAAAATACGTCCTTGCCGAGAGATTGAATACATGGACGGCAAATATTGGCAAACTATATAATTATAAACATGTACGACACAGTTTTAGAATTTTATGAATAACGGTCAGTCAATAGTCAATAGTCAATAGTTAGGTGTCATTTACCTCGGCATTTATCAAGTTTGTAAAGATTTAGAAGTGTAAGGTACCTATTCGGTGCTAGTTTTCAATAGATCTTACAATTAAGGGGCCATATAAACTCTGTATTTAGTCAACCAAGTTAATACAGTACACGTACAGTTTTTATGCTCAACCACTGGTTTACAAAACATGATGGGAGGTTTCCAGTTGGTTGCGAAACGCAGGGGAACTGGTTACTCATTGAAAGTCAGACAGGGATATCGTCATACTACAACACTGCGAAAAAACTCTGGTGAAATCTATGATAAATGCCGTCACAGATCATTTCAAGTTTTGCTCCGAATTAAACAATATATATTCAAATCCCACCCGGGTGCAAATTGTACATATGCGGAAACTGTCCAAGGTAGGTGGTCTTACCTAGGTGAATGCTTAGGGACTTTCTCCACCTTTAAACCTGGAAAAGTTGCCGAATGACCCTGGCTGTTGGTATACCGTTAAACCCCGATGAAAAAAATCTATGGTTGTTCTGTATATAGCCTAACATGATACAATATACCATAGCTTATACAACATTGAAACAAATGCATTGTACAATGCAGTCAAACCTGTGAACAAAAGCCACCCTTACGCAAGACAAGGCCGTTATCGGCAGATGACCTTTATTCGGAGGTCAATTTGCTTTAAAAATCAATGAAGTTTTTTTTCAGAGAATGGCCTTTATTCGCAAGGTGGTCTTTAATCGGAGGTGGCCGCAAACACAGGTTTGACTGTATATTAGACATAATTGATACGCGACATGTTCGTCCTTTTTTTCTTACTGTTTGCCAATTAAAGAATTCAAACGCAGCAAAGCATCACTGAAGTCAAGATTAAATGCACGAAATAGCAATTATTTTTTTCTTTTGATAATCTTCCTCCGTAAATTTTCATTTGGCACACCTCGGGCCGAGTCCTTCCAGAGTGCATTAGATGGAGATACGGAATCGACCGTAGTATGCCAAATGCGAAAAATTTTGGCTCAGACTTTGGAATTGTTTAAGTTTCGTATCTTCATAATTTTGTAGAATTGCCTTGGTTTTAAATATTTATATTTACGCGCAAAAGTGTAGTTTTCGGTATTTAGATGTGCACGCGACAAATACACCAATAAAGTCGTCTTGGTCTTTATTCTCCTATATGCACATCTTAAGATATTTACCGTCACATAATTATGCTATATTTCTGTTATATATTAGTAGTCGTCCAAGAGACGAAAAACATAATACCATTTAAGTACACATGCTTGTACACGACAGAGCAAATATTTATTCATGTCCCTTTTGATCAAATACGAACCAGAAATAACACCAGTTGTATTGCGAAGTCGATATTATGCTATTATATTCGATCAATGACCGTTGTGACAGTATTTCAAAACTATACAGGAGTGTGTGAGCAGATAGCAGATATTGGAGTTATGCGGTGTGATATTAAGAATTGGGAATTTATTATGTTAACTGAGAATGATTCAGATAGTGATTAAAGGTAAAAAATCTAACCTAGTCTTATCTGTGCCTGATATATAGTATATACGAGTAGATTTGATTGTGTTTGGGCGTCGGTAATTTTGATTTTTTTTCTACGTATTCAATCGCGTCGATAAAACAAAACAAGCAAAACGCTCTGTATCAAAATTATTCCAAAAAAAACGTGTCTAGATTTATGTTTAACATCTAACTTACGAGAGCTGAAGTAATTGTACATATTTCTTTCATTTACAATAAACTGGTCGTACAAAAATTATAATTTATCAATGTTGAGCATCACATAAAATTTTGTAACAAAATATTCTGTAGTTTACGCTGTTGAGAGCAGATGTTTGCGTCAGTCATGAATTGATTATTTTTTGCCCGTTCCGTAAGTTATTCATATATACTTGTGCCAAAATGTCACTGTAGCGGTGGTTATCGCAGTCACGTAAAAACAGCAACATTAGTAGAAGCAGCAATACCATTAATAGCAGCCACAGTACCATTTGTGGTAGGAACAATAACGTTAGTAGTAGCAACAGCAACGTTAGTAGTAGCAATAGAAATATTAGTAGCAACAACAGTGATATTAGTAGCAACAACAGTGATATTAGTAGTAACAACTGTGATATTAGTAGCAACAATAGTGATATTAGTAGCAACAACAGTGATATTAGTAGTAACAACAATAACGTTAGTAGTACCAACAGTAATATTAGTAGTAGCAGAAACAGTATCTACAGCAGAAGAAGTAACAGAAGCAGAAATAGAAATTTCAGTAACATAACTTCAAGTAGCAACAGCTGTAAAAACCAAACTTTAGAACTATCAGCTGTCACCGTTTTTGAACGGTGGAAGTTACAACTGTAGTAACAATTGAGGGATACAAATCGCAGTAGTGTGGACAGAAGTGTCTGCTGTGGAGGCAGTTGTAGATATTAAAAAAAATTAAATGACAATATGTACTGTTAAAACTCAATTACCATTTCCTTTGAAAGTGTTATATTTCAATGAGGTTAACATTAAATATGAAACCGAAACGTATGTATAAAATACATAAAGACTTTGTAATTACTCCCCGGGAAATGGCTAAGTTAAACGTACACTAGTAACAACAACGTGCAACCGGAAATAATTTCATCGTCAATGTTCATTCTATGCACTGTAATATACTAGGCTAGTCTTTAAAGATAGCAGCATTCAATCCACGATTTAGGCAAACAAGGTATGTGCGGTCTTAAAACTGCCGATCTCTAAAACTGATTAAATGACAAGTACGGTAATCATGTCTTCACCTGTTTACGTGTTATTTAGAAGAATTCTTTTCCAACAATTATTTCTATCTTGAAATTGTAACCGGGACGTGTTGATGCAGTAAATTCTTTTCTGTTTCAGATGAGGTTAAAAATGCCATTTCGTTTAGGACGCTTGAAGGCGAAAATAGTTTTGATTGTGACATTTGCCTTTGTGAGTTTAGTTATAGTTGACATGACAATGAACAAGATTCGGAGCGTAGGTATGTGCATTTATAGTGTTTATGTCAATTTTTTTTTCAAAGCTCATTTCTACATGACGTTAAACTTAATGAGTACAAGGTTTTCGGTAATGGTACTAATTTAAATACAGTCAACCCTGTGAACACAGAGGTGGCCGCAAACACAGGTTTGACTGTTTACTCAATTAATTGCTTATGAAATGAAAGGAAATATAAAATGTTTTACTAAAAGGTACCGCGGTACTCTGTTTACTTGGACTGACTGTATTTCATACCTGTAAAAATATTGACAAATAACAATTAATCCATACTAACAATAGAATAATGAAAATTCAAAGTATCAAATTTCTAACAAACGTCAAAAAACTTTTGTCTGAAAGGCGAATTATGTTCCAGATAGTACATTCGGGTAAGGTTTTTGTTAAACCAAATAAAACAACTTGTTAAGCATACATTCCTCATTCCATTGGGACCATAGTCTGCTAGTATTATTACTAGAACAATCTTAATAAATTGGAATATTTTCATAGAAAATTTGCTAAAAAATCTTATTCACATTGTTTTCTTTTCAATTTAGTTTTTTTCTTGTATAAAAACTTCCTGATTGGTTAGAAAAATCGAAACTATATGTACTTGGCGAGCTGTGTATGTTTTAATAGACAACGAAACGGTACTAATGTTTATGGCGAATTAGTAATGCTTCTAAAGATAAGAGAACCGAATGTATGCTACAACAAAACAATCAGTTAGAAGATTGTGAAAATAGGCGTAAACGCTTCCAAATCAAATGTCACTTTTACCATTTTCACTGAACAAACTAAATACGTGTAACGTAATACTTTCATATTTGATTCGTACTTGTTCGTTCTGGGATGGATTTTTTTAAATATCAGTTTACATAGTCCTTAAATAATATTGTACATTGCATAATTACAAATTACACAGCAGCAAATGTTGAAAGTTTTTTTGTCAATTTCAGATAATGGTATCGATGGTTCGAAACTTCATTCTCAGGATCTAGAACCGTTTCAACCGGAAGTTACTGAAGATTTTCCCACAATACCTGGAGACGAACCAAGAATTCCTCATATAATTCATCAAACGTACAAATCAACATTAATCCCAAATGTCTTCGCAGATAATGTGAAATCATTCGTGG
The DNA here is from genome assembly GCA_008271625.1 of Lutraria rhynchaena. Classification (NCBI taxonomy): domain Eukaryota; kingdom Metazoa; phylum Mollusca; class Bivalvia; order Venerida; family Mactridae; genus Lutraria; species Lutraria rhynchaena. The sequence continues at coordinate 477,722 of VIBL01000235.1, read as the reverse complement.
AGAAAAACCCAAAGTGGACGTATTATTTTTGGACTGATGAATCTGCTCGTCAGCTGATTAAGGATAAACATCCTTATTTGTTAGACATTTGGGACAATTACCAAAGACCAATAAATCGCGCTGACGCTTTGAGATATGTAGTCTTGTATGAGTTTGGTGGGATTTATGTGGACTTGGATTTTGAAAGTTTACGACCTTTAGATAGAGTAACAATGAAGTATGCTTGTATATTTCCTACGGAACCGTTCGAGCACAGTGCGTTTCGAATTGGTATACCTTATTTTATAAATAATGCTATTATGATGTGTCGTCCGAAACATCCGTTCATCAAACAAATGATAGACAATCTATCACGAGCCAGGGTGTTTCTGGAGCAAGTAGATGTAGCTGGTCCTGCATTTGTTACCTATAATTATTTATCCTATAACAATATAACCAACATCTACCAGCTGAAAACCGGAAATGAAAGTAATTCGCCATATTTTTACAAAGGTGAACTGAAGGAGGATGATATAAACGCCGTCTACGTTCCGAATACGGTCTATTTTATGGACACGCTTGATGAAAATCATGATAGTGAAAAGGTGTATTATGAAACGTGCAGAACATTCAACATTCAACGTTCACTTATAAGACGAGCTTGTTTTGAATTAATAAGAAGAGGCTTCCATAGGGAAAAAAGCCCATATACTTTCACTGAGCATCATTGGTATCAAACTTACAATAATCCAATAACAAAAGGGAACTTTCTTAAAAAACTTATTAAAGGTCCCGACTTTATTGATTTATCAGAGATAGTACCGAAATATAGGATGTATCCTCATAAAAAGGTTAAAAAGACAATTCTATAATAGTGTCATAGTGCGAGTATTAATGCTTTATGTCCATCCATGCTATAACAAATAGGAATTAATATTCTGTGTTGTTCAAGTGGAGACGTCTGAACGCTAACTCCTAGGCTAGTGTGATACTTTTTCCATTTCTGTGTTTTCCATAGTGATCATTTTTTGTATATTCTTGTGAATTTTCTTATTTAATAATCTACCTAACCATTTAGTGCCTTTATTTAAAAAAATAATTGCGCTCGGGTATCGCTTCCGTCGTAAATTGGTAAAAACAGCTTATTTCAATAATTCTCGCTTCATTTTCGGATATAATCTTTACATAAGGTATGTAATCATTTCTTATATTTCCAGCTGTAGAACAATAAGTTTCTATACAAAAAAGGAAACAAATATGGCACATTTTGATTTAGTTTGGTTTGGAACCGCGGAACTTTTTCTGTGTTCTTCTCGTTGGTTCGGTAACCACTTAAAATAAATTTCATGTCTCAAATGTATTACCTGAGCGGATTATTTAGATGAAATTTCTGTCAGAAGTTGCGTCTCCAATTTAGGCATTTCTGTGAAAGACTCTCTACACAAAAAATCTCTAGTCTAAACTGGTTGAATTTTGCGAAATGGAAATATTCCCGTCCGTAAAAATGGTCTCTTTATCACATGACATAAAATATTCGCTCTTCCACACAGATATTGCAAAACAGTATTAAAGATTATTAAAGCTGTAAACTGTGCTATTAATGTGAAATTTACTCATGTATAACCGTATGCTATATTTGAATAGTCACGTGATTTTCGTGGTGGGGGAACGAATTATGAAGAATCATTCGGTCTGATTTTTGTCTAACTTACTTAATAAATTAAACAGTCATATAAAAACTATTCATGTATTACCTTAGATGTTTTTAAAATAACTTTTTTGCTTGTATTTTATCCGACAGATTATTTGATAGTAAAGAATCATTTTCTGAAATTTGTTATGTCTCTAATGAGACTTTGTGATCACTAAGTAAAAACATTTTTGTAAGTAAAACCATGCGATTCACAAGCCTTGTTAACGATTATAAATCATGTTACTAATAAACTACAAGTTCAAATTTACAGCATAAATTATATTGATATTTATTAAAATTATTTATTGACTTAATTAGCATATTTATTTATGTGAAAATGCGAATAGTAGACAGTGACTGATCTGTTTTACTTCCTTGCATACATATATGTACAGTTTGTGTGATATGGGCCAAGCCCGGCAAAGTTTGAACCAAATTCATTTTGGCCTCAGTTTTGCAACCCCTCCAGAGCGGCCCTCTCTTGAGCGACAACCTCCCTTTAAGCAACAGCATCCTTCTTCCCCATTGTACGACTTGACTATGTATTTAACCTCTCTAGAGCGGCAACCTCTCAACAACAACATGATTTTGCGTCCCCCTAAGGGTGTTGCTTTGGAGAGGTTGCACTGTACTGATGAAATTTTGTAATAATTTTCATTGTCAGATAATTCTACCCGGCTAACAATGTAAACATAATGTAAACGAAATACATTGATGCATTCTGTCGTTTGAATATAGGCTGAGCCATCTGCTACTTAATCCACTTGTCCAATAACGGGGACAGTTATAGTTGGCCGCGCTTCTAATCCAGTACAAGTATACACGCAAATAATAACACAATACTAGCTACCAGTTTGTGACATTAGGCTGCTTAACACTGGGACATAAAAGTAAGTCGATATAATGACAGTGACATTTATTAGCATAAATGAAAATATTTTTACAATAATCCAAATATTTTATAATTCCGCGTATACATCTAAATTGGGTCATCCTTAGAACGATGTGTTATTTTGCGGTCTCAGTGACAATGTAACAATTTTTGTTAACAAACACATTAACAGTGGTTCTGTAAACGAAAATCTGGAATAGGTTTTGTCAAAATCGCTAAAAAATGGGTGGGGAGATTTGAATGAGTCAGTCGTGTAATTGCAAACCAACATTTAAAGGATGGTCTTGTCGTAATATTTTCAGATTGTATTCAGTCATGTTTTCTTTCAAAATAGTTTCCTTGGTTATTATTACGATCGTTTTATCACTGAAAATTATCTTTTTAACACGGAAGATACAGGTCTGGTTCCCCGTTTACAATGACATATCATGAATGGCGAGTTCTTCAAGCAACAGTCAATACACATGATGACTGAGCTTTTAATACCAGCTATTCATTGATTCTTTAACATAACAAGTCGATGGAAACGAACTAACGTGACTCGCGCAAAGAGTCATTGTCATTCGTGTCCAATTAAGTGAATGGATGATTACAAACACTCTGATTTTACCCATACATTACCTCACGTACTTGGAAATTACCGGAATTACCCATACATTACCTGATTTTACCAACATATAACCTGATTTTACTCATACATTACCTGATCTTACCCATACATTACCTGATTTTACCTACATATAACCTGATTTTACACATACATTACCTGATTTTACCTACATATAACCTGATTTTACACATACATTACCTGATTTTACCTACATATAACCTGATTTTACACATACATTACCTGATTTTACCTACATATAACCTGATTTTACGCATACATTACCTGATCTTACACATACATTACCTGATTTTACCTACATATAACCTGATTTTACCCATACATTACCTGATCTTACACATACATTACCTGATTTTACCTACACATAACCTGATTTTACCCATACATTACCTGATCTTATACATACATTACCTGATTTTACCTACACATAACCTGATTTTACCCATACATTACCTGATTTTCCCATACATTACTGATTTACCTGCATATCACGTGATTTAACTATACATTACCTGGTTTACCCATACATTACTTGATTTTCCCATACATTACATGATTTACCTGTATATTACGTGATTTCCCTAGACATTACCTGGTTTTACGCATACATTATCTGATTTATCCATGCATTATCTGATTTTCCCATACATTACCTGATTTATCTGAATATTACCTGATTTCCCTAGACATCACCTTTATTTACCCATACATTGCCTGATTTTACCTATACATTACCTGATTTACACATACATTACCTGATTTTACCTATTCATTACCTGTTTTACCTGTACATTCACTGATTTCCTCAGCGGGCTAAGGAAACAGTTATAAACACAAAGTTAAGATTTTGCTAAGCTAGACAATGATAAAAGTAGTTAAGTGTTATACTGGTGTAAATAATACCGCGTGTATGGGGACAAAAAAAAGCTTTCTTCATCACGGAGCAATGTATTTTCCATTGTATATTTTTTCACCAAATGATATACTTTTATCAAATCTTAATACATTCATTATTTTGTTTTGATCTAGGAATCATGCAAGAGCATTTTTTTCCTGTCCGCAAAAATAAAATCCACCCGTTTTGACGAGTACTTTTTTGCTCTTCTGAACATATATAATACACGATATGTACGGCGAGTTTCACTTTTAGCTGCAGTGTCCTAGTTAGTCATCTTACAATGTTTAAATTGATTCTGAACGCATTTTTTAAAGTTTCGCTAGTCAGGAACGATTAGACCAATCACTGCTCCCTAACGTGGTATTTAATCATACAATGATTAATGAAAAAACGAACATGCTTATAAATAGGGGCCATGAAGGGGAGATGAAAGTATGGTCTTAATGCGCAATTGGCCTTTATTTAAGGATCGGTTGGTCTGTTGGTTATTTTTTTATGTTTTATTAAATTTAACGTGCCTCAAATGTGTCGTAATTTCTGGATGGCATGAACCCATGTTTGAATATACGAGATGATATCAGATATGTGCATGAGTGCCATAAAAATAACATACTTACCCAATATAGTGAAAATGTCAACTTAAAAAAATACATCATCCATAAGAAAAATAATGGTTTTAATTCTTTATCAGATATATACAAACAGTAAATATTCAACTCAGATAAGTCAATACTTATTGAAACAAGATTCTAAAAAAAAACGTTACATTTTATTACGATGTGAATAATTATCATACGTCTGCGTTGTAGGTGTATTGTTTTAAGAGTAACTGTGCAATTATTTCTTAATATAAAGTCAAACTTGTTCGAGAGACCAGGGACCCGTTTCATAGACATATTTTACCTGAGAAAGCGGTTTTAAAACTAAAACATATTGATACCCCTTGTTTATAAATCATAAATGTTTCATCATGTTGATAGTTTTGGGGTCTACTGTCAGTTGTTAAAAGTTGATCATCTGACAAGCACACTGTGAGCAAGATTTTTAAGAGCAAAAACTGCTGTCTGAGATAAGATATGTCTATGAACGGGCTCAAAAGGGGCCATTAAAAGACCCTTTGTGAGAGTAAATGGAGAAAGACAATTTGCCTACAATGCAGTGTCTTCAACAGAGAGAACATAGGCCGCGTCCAGGGTTCTAAACCGAAGTTTGTACACCTAAGAAACTGCCCATTGCGCTGAGTGGGTGATTTTTCTTTATTAGTTTTGTTGAGGTTCAAACTATTATTTATGTAATGCATGTTTATATGTTTGTCTATTAGCTGTGATTTTAAATCTATTGTAATTTTATTGTAATAAACTTAAACAGATTTGTACTTTAATTATTGTGTTACGTTTTTGAATCCAAATACGACCTACACAGACTGAATGTTACTATACTCGTTGCAAAAAGCTTGTACTGTGTGTACGGTGCTCAACAATAAAGTCTAACCTCATGATTATTTGATTTAAAGATTGATAGAGAAAAAATTCAGTATAACTACTGAGCGACACGAACCGGTTTTCCATATTTATTAATACTGCATTATCATATAATACGATGAACCATGTTTTATATACAGTCACACTTCGTATTAAATTTCTTTATCTGGAGTCTACATTCAAATAAAAAAGGGAGGAATGGTTTAAAATATCTCCGAATGTACGCCTGATTACAACTTGTGATTTAGTTGTGTACCGGCGGGTAATTAATCTAACCAGATTTCTTGGATTTTTTGCCAGTACTAACCTTGTTCTTCGCAAGTAACTGCCAATTTTTCCGTATAAACGATCAGCCGAGGAGGATGAATAGACTTATAAATCATATCTTACCAATTCATCACTGGGTACATATGCCACGCCCACGGTTAGAAACTCACAATCTCGGGGTCCGTATGCAAATGCTCCACCTGCGAAGCAGAGCTGATGGGCTTCTATCCGAAGACTTTTTGGAATTGAATCAATTATTTCCAATATGACTCTATATATGAAGCAGAGGCCTCCCGGCCGAGTGGCCATGGTCTCTGACTTGTGATCACTACCCTTCACCGCTGAGTTCGAATCCCGCCTAGGACTAGGCAAATTGAGGAAGCTGCCCAGCTAGGTTACGGAAAGTCTGGGATTCTACCCAGGTGTATGCTTGAGGTATTCCGCCACCATTTAAACAGGAAAAGAGCTATTAGCTCGACATAAAACTCCGGTCAAGATATGACGTGATCAGCATTTCGAATCAGTTAATCAATATTAAGTTGTGGGGAATATGCATTTATAATTGTCTAATTGCAGTCTATACAATTTGAAACAAATATAATATTGAGTACAATTAAATCTGACAGGCTATTTATTATGCCGAATATGAAATAGGATTGCATTACAAAAAACGATTTAAATACAACTAATATCTCCGTCCATACAACAATTAATCAATTAACAAAGATCAGCCGAAAATAATCTTCCGACAGATCGCGAATATTGTATAATAGTTCAATCTTTATTTAATGTTATGATCATATTTTATAAAATTAACATTTTTTTTCTTTTATATGTTATATATCTCTTAATCTTTGTTCGTGAAGTTTAACAAGTACAATCATGCACATTTCTATTTTGATTTGCTTAAAACCAATTAAGTATACGTTAATATCGCCTGATCAAAAACGGTGCGCAAATAAGGTTAAAGTCATCATTATACTATGTTTAACTACCGCAGTTTTCTCTGATTCAAAATACATGTCGTACTAATATCAAGTTTCGTCAATGTTTTGATAAGTTGATAGACCGAAGCTAAACAGACAGGACATGACCTCAACATTTTGTGTAAGTGACAATGAACTGAAAAGAGTTACTTCTGGATTTGGTGTCAAGTTGATCCAAAAACTATACAATGAATCAAAGAATGAAGAAAAACAGTATTAAGTAAATATTAGTTGGGTTTGTACCTCTTTGTAATTTTCTTTTTCTAATTTACGAGCTCAATTCTCATTTAAAGTCCCATTATGACAATGAAAACTGCCTGATCGCATGGCTGAAACGTCACAATGCTAGTTCAATAAAGCAAATTTTGGTCACATTAATTTTTACAACTCGGTGACCATCCTATGCTTGCAGTTAACCCACGAGTGCTCATATCCAGAAGTTTATTTATGGCAGACTACTGACTTGATAAACAACCCTTTTTGCTCAGCTGTATATGATAAACATGTGCTTCGCAAATGTCTTAAACGCGTGACACGACAATGTAATAGTCTGTATCCGATCAGTTACTGGTGTTGTCATTCTTGTTTTCAAAACATTGTATTTACAAACATTGATATTAACGCAGCATTGAGACCAAAATTAGGTTCTCGTGTTGAGTTAGAATCCTCCTTGATTTGAAATAAAGAGGAAACATAGCCAACCGGCCTAAAAATATGTGGTGGTTATATTAAGGTGGTATATGTATCAAAGTGGGCGTTATTAGGTTTTTATTGGATACGATAAAAAGACAAAGGAGTTGTTAGGCTAGAAAATTTCAGTCTTATTTAGGGTAATTAGACAAAAAATACAAATGTATTATGGTAGTTAAGTTGATAAAACTTCTCTTTTTTGTGGAAAGAATCTACATAACTAATGACCCTAAGAACAGTTTCGTACATAAGCAATGCTTTTATTGCATTGATATACCTCGACTTAGTTTTTACCTTAGTTACGATAACAAACAAAGAGATGCCAGATTTCGAAGAGCAATTCTTAATGCTGAAGTTCAGTTTTTTATTACCTTTGATTACCTCTACTTTATCGACTGTACATTTTGTATTTGTTTGTTTTTGTTTTGTTTTTATGTCACTTATTGTCACTGGGGTTTAACGCCATATTTCAACAATTGTTCAGTTATATACGGCGACCGGTTCACCTAATCAGTTTTTCCTGGTCTATATACCAACTAGTACTAACTTACCCTTCCACAAGGAGCCGGCAACTTCTCCACATGTGGAGGAACATCGACATTTTTGTCAAATTTTCATGGAAGGGTATGACCTGTCGCGGCCGGGATTCGAACCAGGATCTCCCGGTTCTAAGTCCAGCGCACTAACCAGTGGACCACGGCCGTGGCTACAATTTGTATTACGTAAGCAAATCTTTCACTCAGAAACCAGATTAATATCAAAATCTCTTTGTTATAAAACACTTATTTTCGGATCGTTTTGATCTTTTATATTTCAACATGATTATTAAACCTACTTACAAAAGAAACCGTTTTATACTTGAATTACAAGTGGTATATTGATATTGAAAATCGGTCGAAAAAGTTGTCGTTATTATGTGATAGTCTTAACAATGGAGCGTTCGCTAACAGGTATACTGTATATACATGTGTGTTAATTCTTGATATAACGAAATACTCATTCAAAGACAGACATCGGTCAATCTATTGATTGTTTCCTTGTGAACGCACGTCTTCATTGTAATTCTCAAAGCATTGAAAGAAATATAACAATTGTTCAGAAACGACAATTTCTAATGTGAAATAAAATAAGTACACCGTAGAGACATGCTCAATAGCTATATTGATCATTCATTCGTCAATTTTAATTGCTTTAAAGTACATGGGTCCGATAAAATAAGGTTTGAGCACAAAGACTTTTGTGTAGTTTTAATGTTTCGTCCAAACTTGCCTTACATGCGAGATCGTAATGCGTGATTTGAAACCGAATACTGCATTGGACCTCATAGGCTAGGCAAAAATAAGGACATGCGCCTTAAAATACAGCATGAGATTTTTCTCACAATTTTTTTAAACTCGTCCTGTCAGCCAAGTAGGGACAACAGAGGATTTTTTAAAGAGAGGTCGCGGGTAAGAGAGCTGTTTTGTGACAATAGGATTGAAAATATTGCATTTAATTCCATTCGTCCGTTTCCATCGCCCTTGGTAAGGTGAAGGTTGATAATAATAATAATTATAATAATAATTTCATCCAAATCCACCGCAAACTCCTCACGGGCTCACACACCCAACCATTACCTCCTTTATGCATTATTCAAAATTTTGCAATGTGATATTTGTTGCACAAGCACTGTACCATATTATTCTCTAAAGACTGGTGCTTGCTACAGGTCGCTATGATGTTTCATAGGCTTTACTTTCGCATACAATGAGTGAATAAAGAGTCAATAACAACATGGACTGAACGCAGTATTTTCGGAATGAAAGGTGAACAACTATGTAACGTAAAACTTCTATAATGAAACAACTTTAAGGCCTAATAAAACGGTCGTTATATTGAAATGGTCCCATTGAAATACTAGTATACAAGAAATACTGAAAAGTGGTCCGAAAAGAAGTACTCGTGGTCGTTATGATGAGGTGGTTTAATTACTGAAGTGGTCGCTGTATGTGGTTTACACGTAACAAAGATACTTCATTGGGTTAAAAGCTCTGTACTGTTGAAAAATTCTTTAAATCGAGCACTAAAATAATGTAAGCATATATACATGCTTCCTACAACACGAAGTCAGTACTTGTATTTCAAGCCCAGACGGCCAGCCAAGGTTTTAGCGTTTATAAATGTATACGTCATAATAACCAAACGACATCTGGCATGCCTTGGCCGACTATATTAAACCTTGACTGTACCGTGCAGATTAACTACATGGAATTTTCCGAATGTAAAACTGACAAATATGGCCTCCTTACAAGAAACACATGCAGAAAGCATAATACTACACTTCTAGAATGACAATTTGGCCATGAAAAAAGTCCTTGATCGATGCTATTTTAAGATTTTAATTGTTAAGCGGTAACATTTCATAAACAGTAAATCTGCTCTCCCATCACAAATGTAAGACATAGACGCATGCCAAGCTACCAGGAATACATTAGACGTTGGATGGAGGTACGGACCCGTTCACTCTGCATGGATGTACCGGTGCACTGCAACATAGGACGGACTCCAGCTTAACAGCGTAACCGTAAACCAACATTTTTCAAGAATGGTCTAATCATGATAAATTTTGTAGCCAGGGGTTGAAGTCAGACTGAAAACACAAACCATGCCTGTTTCAGGGATTTGTTTTAACAATTATTCGAGTTCTTTTTATTAATTATGCATACTATGAGTGTATTTTAATATTCTAAAGACTAGCCTAAGTCATAACATAAAAGTATGTGCCATTAACGAACCCGTTCGTTCGCTACCCTACAGAAAAATAAATCCGAATTAAATTAGATACGGAGACCAGGCCGTGAAGACATAAAACTTGAGAATAGTCTCCGAGCTCAAATATCAATTTAATTGTCGAAGTATTTTAGTTTAAAATATATAACTGGTTAAATACAGACCCAGATCAATTATGCTGACAGAAAATGTATAATTGATAACATTATTTAAAGATAATTAATGGAGAAAACTAATTGGACACAATAAAAGATTTGAACATCAGGGCTGCTCATTCGATAAACTCACAAGCATACTGTTTGCACACATGTTATACGCCCGTTCTGCCAAACTCGTTCTAACTACGTTCTAAAAAATGTAGCTGAACGGGCTTAAACTGTGTGCAAACAGAGTGGACGTAGTAGCGATGTTTTACGGCCTGCTTAAGAACTTCATGGACGGGCTCGGACGGAGTTGATCGGAAGTGTTTCAGAACTTTGAGCCTGCTCAAAATTATCGGGGGACCACCCCGTTCTGCGCTTAGACGGACTGACAACGAACTTAAAACGTGATGAATGTACTACGAACAGAATTTCCGTACTTGTATCGTGTTAAGGGACGTGCTATGACGTTGTGCGATCGGGCGTCATTAAACAGTACGTGTGCACACCGAGTCCGTTTGTAGATCCCCGTTCACAGACAGACTCAGTTTGACCGCATTACGTCCTTACTGTGTTATTCCGTCTAAATACATGAAAACAAAATAACAAGTTCTGAAATAGCTTGCCACAAGTTTCCACACCGTTCTTAAAGATCAAAGTAGGTTCTCAGTACGCTCTACTCTTTTTGAGTACGTTCATTGCGTTTTTATACAGTTTTTTATGCAGTATAATGAGACAAGGTATGGTATAAATACGGTACATTTTTCACTTGATTCGTGAAAACTGGACAAAAGCTATTTTATGCGCTGGAACATCGAAGATGTTAATATTTTGAATGTTGGCTTCGCACAATTAACATTGTTCGACTAAAGCTTCACGTCTCAAACCAGATCACAGCCCTTTTTTATCATATTTTAAGGACGGTGGTCGGACGTTCTGAAAACCAGTTTGGTGTAACTAGCCTTTATAGTCCTGCATTAAATTATAACCACTCAGGAAGAACAAAACATTTTCCGAAACCTAAGTGCCCATACCGATTGGGTTTTGCGTGTTACATGTAAATAGATTAAAAATGTTTCACAAGTGACTCATTTTGCTGACCAAATCAGTTTATTTCTTTTGCGTTTCAAATCTGGTCTAATTAGCGTAAGCCAACCTGTCTGCATAGACGACCTAACTTCACAAAGTCTCGAGTTTGATTTTAGTATATTACATTCCTTATGTGCATTGACTACAATGCTCACTGTTTAATTTCGTAGGAGGAAAGAATAAACATTCTACAAATCCACGTATCAAATCAAGCCTTTTTAGTGTCTCAAATTACAAAATGTGTTTAGTGTGTTCATGGTACCAAAGTACACAATCTAATTTCTAGCGACAAAGTATATTTTGTTCAACACGAGATGAGTTAGAATTTTGAATCGTTGCGATAAAAATGAACAAACATCTATTTAAATACGAGAAATTATTGAGGTTATCCGCGAACATTTGAATAGCCCCTCGTACGTATTGCAAAATGAAAGTCGACATTCTTTTACAACTACCGGTATGCCGCGGGTAAATTAAACACCTCTAATATCCCATGATCGGTGAAAGGGTGATTTTTACATTTATTCTATATATTCTATGCTAAATGAAATATAATTTTGATACTTTATTTTGAATCAGTAGATGTTTATTTCATAGCAAACATTTGTGTACACCACCGTCACGCATATAAGCAAATGTATACGACTTATTTTCAGAAAGCCAATTAATTTTCAATGAACTTTCAAACGGTTATCGACCTATGAAAGCTAGCAAAGCTTTTGTTGACATAGGAGCGCAACATCCACGTGTCCTACGAAAGATTTATTTTGCAGATTTTTCTTACGGTAACACACAAGAGACACGGAGAAATAAAATCCATTGCACGGGGGAGAGGGGCTCCGTAGTCGAGTGGCCATGGTCCCTTACTAGTAATCACTAGCCCCTCATCGCTATGAATCCGAATCCCAGCAGGGACTAGAAAAAATTCACATGTGAGGAAGCAGTCCAGCTTGCTTATGGAAGGTCGTTTGTTCTACTCATGCGTATGCCTGGTACGGTCTTTCTCCATAAATTAAGTCGGAAACGTCGCCAAATGACATTGGCTGCTAGTGCAATTTTAAACCCAGGAAATCAATTGTCGAGACCATATAAATTATTTATTGGACTCATGGTGATGGCGACTGGCGAAGCTTTTATGTTTTTAATAATTATAACAAACCACAGATATAGTATCGAATTACAGGACTTTCATTGTTAAAGTCATAACAGAAAACAATAGGATCTTGTAAAAAGAACAATTGAAAAACATATCTGGGCAGAAAAAAACGCCACAGTCAAGCTTGCTTGACGCACGGCCCAGACATTATCCAGTCATTCTGTTCGTCTGTTTTCTGCATAATTTCAAATAAGTATTCAAAACATGAGTAAACAACTTTATGTGAATCGTGTGAACAATGGCCACACATTTATTTATCAAAAATACCAATTGTACCTCGGAATAAATGTCATGTGTGTAAAGGCAAGACCTCTTCCCATCCATTGGTGACCTTTGATCACATGTCTGGCCGTAATATACACGTACCATATTATTAAGTTTCAAACAGGCGCTAGAGCCGCGGCCGTGGTCCAGTGGTTAGTGCGCTGGACATGAAACCCGGATATCCAAGTTCGAATCCCGATCGCGGCAGTTCATACCCTTCCATGAAAATTTGACAAAAATATCGACTTCCCTGCATATGTGGAAAAGTTGCCGGCTCCTTGTGGAAGGGTAAGATAGTACTGGTTAGTATACAGTCCAGGAAAACTGGTTAGGTGAACCGGTCGCCGTATATAACTTAAAAATTGTTGAAAAACGGCGAAAAAACCCCATTGACAATAAGTCACATAAAAACAAATAAAAAAATCAAACAGGCGCTAGATGTAAAGAACGTAAAAAACGTGGAGAATTGTTTAAACAAACATCCGGGCAGCTGGTGATGCATCATGTGGCAATTACCTCCCATCGGAACCACACCATTTGATAGCAGCACACAAATGGGGAAGTAGATTTTAAATAGTGATGTCATAAAGCAGTGAATGCTGAGCTTTAGATCTTTAATAATAACACACTGGCTATTGTAAAAAAAACAATGACCCAAGTTACGATTTTTTTCCTGCCTAATGAATTGCTGGGTACCTGATTAATTAGAACTTTCTTATATCCGTATTTCACTGTATCCATGACAAATAAAATACGGACGTGTTCAGGGGAAACATATTCCCTACTGTATCCAATTCTTCATTATATCAGAGTTCACTATAACCGTGTCTTATTGCATTCTGGTGAGTAATAAGAAGTTTTTAGTTTGAGTTTAATTTTTACTAATTTATTTAAGCTTGATTGTGATACAAGCAAGTTTGCTTATATTAATCTCGCTCGAGTCCGCGTCCTGGACACTACACCAGTGCTGCATCAGAAAAATGGGATTGTCAAGTTCATGAACGAAACCCGTCGAAGCCGGAATTTGAACTCAGGACCTTTAGATCAGAGGTCGGACGCTTTATCTATAGACTACGATGCCTCCCAATTTTGATTAATCAAGTTTCAAACCTTTTCATAAAATTGATCAATTCTCATAAATTTTCAAGCTTGTACTAGAATTATTTGCACTCAAGAACATTGAAAAAAAACGTACTTCTGTTGAAAAATTCAATCTGATGTTTCAACAAATTGAAATGCACATGTATTGTCTAACTCAGTAAAATATCGATAACTTTAATCAATGGCTTGCTAGTGTAAGCAAATACAACTCAATGTGTAAATAATCAGTTTTTGTTTTTTTTCTAAAACAAATATTATTAATATTGACACTCAATGACGAAAGCTACAAAAATGGTAATTCATATTTATAATGTAAATTTGTAGTCTGTATTCAAACACCTTAGATGACAGCATCTGCAAATAGACTGATGACTAAACAAACAAAAGAATAATATTGATGCTGTATCACTCTCCTGACCCAGTCTCAAACCACTCATACAGCATTCTGGTAATCTCCTGCACAGTATTATTGTTCCTTTAAACCAGTTTGTCATACAGCATTCTGGTAATCTCCTGCATAGACTTACTGTTCCTTTAAACCAGTTTGTCATACAGCATTCTGGTAATCTCCTGCATAGACTTACTGTTCCTTTAAACCAGTTTGTCATACAGCATTCTGGTAATCTCCTGTATAGACTTACTGTTCCTTTATACCAGTTTGTCATACAGCATTTTGGTAATCTCCTGTATAGACTTACTGTTCCTTTAAACCAGTTTGTCATACAGCATTCTGGTAATCTCCTGTATAGATTTAGTGTTCCTTTAAACCAGTTTGTCATACAGCATTCTGGTAATCTCCTGCATAGACTTTCTGCTCCTTTAAACCAGTTTGTCAAGCATTTGATGAAATTATTCAGTTCTAGCAGATTTGTTGGTGTATACTGCCTATAACAGGCTGTCAACGAAGACAATAGATATACCATCTAAATATGAGTATACATGTATTTAGATTGTTGGAAAAGAAATAAAACATAACAAGAATAAATCTGTACATAAGAGAGTGATTGATTAATAATACAACTCTTGTTTTGAGTTTTTGGCGCAAAATCAGACTAGGACACATTATTTTATGGGCAAACAAACACTACAAATACATTATAAGATTACATCTGAACTAGGAAAGCTAACACATCGATAAACCAACCGTAGAGAGCCACCTAATGATCTCATAGGTACACCAAGAACTCTTCATGCACAAGCGAAACTAAAGAAAAGACAAGAAAAAATGAAGAAGCGAGGAATTCTCTACTTTTATTCATTTTTTGCCCAACATTAATATGTTGAAAATACCAATTATTTGTAACATAACACACATGCAATTATACAATACATGATTTAAACACTAGAACTAAGTCATGTGACCATTGATTAATGTTAAGTGACAGCTTAAAGAAAACAGTTTTTGCTTTCCATACAGTAACATCACACAGTTTGTACAATAAATAAACAGGAAATTGTTTTAAACAAAATGATAAAGCCAGGAATAAATATAGCAGTATTTACAATTACCTGACCAATCATATTTTATTGTCACCAACCCTTAAGGCTATAACCGCAAAATTCAAAGTAAAAAATATTTGGGGATGAATCATATCAAGTATTGCCACTAAATGTATGTTTAGAAAAAATGGATGCTGACCTGAAATCATATTTTGGTAATGTAACCCTAAACACTGCTATGTATATGCTAGTGTATGGTATTCAGGGTCAATTTACAGCTCAATACTTGATGTCTACAAATCACCATTTAAGAATAGCAATGGTGTATCTATTGATCTAATTGTTAAAAAAATTAGCATATTGTAGTACAGACAAGTTGGAGTAACAGGTTGCAATAACACACAGGCAAGGAATACTTAAATGTATTTGAACAGTTAGGTGCTAAAGCTTAATGATCTTTTAATTGTCCCAGACAAACCATGTACTATAACCATAAATGCTTTAACAGATTAACATCAGACACATTCAAATTTAAATCGTAAAAAACGGACTAGATTCCATAATAAGGTTTGGAATGAGAAAAATGCTCTCAGAATACAGTCTTACTAGTGATTAGCTTATAAGTTAAGAGAGTAAGTAAATAAACAAGTTTGTGAGACAGTCTAAATACTCAAGCATCTGATTGGTCAATTCCTGAGGACGATCTCTAATTAGACCAATGATAAGGCTGCATTCTGAGAAACATCTCAAAATTAAGTAAGCAATTTATGTTCATGAACTTTCATTGAACATCAATTACAAAGTTAAGTTCTTAGGTAAAGTTTTAGGTGATACTGTTCAATGAAAATAAAGACTGTCCATTGTCAGCCAATAAAGAGAGTACTTTTGAAAATATCCATCAATATTTTCATGAACTTTTTAACATAGTCGGGAAGCTAGACAAATAACATTCTATAATATCTATAATATCTGACAAAGTCAAAGTCTCAACACTAGATGAGTTAGAATAATAGACAATAATCAATATAACTTGGTTTTGAATGTACACATTCTTGTACTTTAGAAAAAAATACAAAAACATGAAAGATACAGAATACGAAGACCAACACATTCATTATTATAAACCAATTGTTAACCCCCCTACAGTTGGAGACTCAATTAAATATTAAATAAAATCAATTCAATATAGATCTATAGAGAACAGATCAAGTTTTGTTGAAGAGCTCTAACACTGAATTATTGAAAAAAATTAAAGTACACAGCCTGAAAAAAAAACGGACTGAAATTTTTTAACTGAAACAAACATTCTTTTTAACTACAAAGATACCAACAGTTACAGTCCATTTTAAAGAAAAACAAAAACGGAGGACAGACAACTCATGTTTAACAATTTAAAATCACACAAACGCAACATACGTAACAAACAAATAAACAAACAAACAATACATTCATTTTGGACACAAATAAACAAACAAACAATACATTCATTTTGGACACAGGTAGCTATTATCAGGTATGTATATATGTATATATATTAACAAAACATACAATTTAAATTACGTACAAACAAAACATTAAAAATTATCCAAGAACAAAACAAAACATAAACAAAGGAAGGTGAAGACTTAAGACTTAGTCTCTGTGTGAATATATTAAACCAAATGTAACAAATTGCTATACATGAAGAAGTCATACTCGATACAACCGATAAGCAATTATTGGGTGGTTCGAATTAAAAGAAAAGTTTCTAGGTAGTTTTTTCAGACGAGCACATGAAGGGAAAACAAAACATTGATAAAACAAGAGATACAGAAGGCTAAGTTCAGAATTCCGAATTCATAACTTCCACAAAAAAATTGTTGGAAACTAAGAATCCAAGAGGATTTGAATTTCACGCTGGAGAAACATGAACAGACTGATTGAAGACTGGATTCTTCACTGTAAATGGTAACTAAGGAGCCAGCAAGCTCGCCACTAAAACTTCGACCCATGAGCAGTGAGAAGTTACGTTCAAACAAATACAAATTGAATACAAATAATGCTGGTAAACAATACATGATGGATTGTAAGTTGCATCTAAAATTAGCTAGCAATCTTTGACTGTTATGAAATGGCTGATTATTTACTAAGAATTTCAGTGATCATAGCCTGATTTTTTATGATTATTTTTCAATACATCAAAAAGGAGAAAAATAGTATGATCATAAAGAAATAACTTCCATAACAAAAATCTCAGAAAACCATAATAGGCTGTTGAGAGCCACACAATAATACAGACTTTCAAATCATCAATGAAGTTTCCTTATTCCATCAGCTTCCAACAAATTCATTGGAAAATGTGTATTTCTTATGGCCAGAACCTGTATCATCTTGACTAACACTTGCACTCTGACAACTAAGCCATCAGGACTGGCCTGAAAATCAGATTATTCGATAAAATATTCCAACATGAGGGGGCTTAACATTAATGCAAATACCGTACAGTTCAAGTTACCACATTAAAAAATCTAAAAACAGCTCAGTACACAAACTGTTTGGTATATTTTTTATGAATATATGCACTGAATATTAATTAGTATATTTAACACATTAAGGGTTTCAGGGTAACTGTTTGTTTTAGTATTTTGACAGCAATACGTTTAACAGACGAGTGTCCTCAGCCTAGCACTACATAAAAGATCTGAAGGTGACTGATAACTACAGTCCTTCAAATCCACAATTCTTTATGGTGTCTGTCAAAATCAAACAACAAAAAAGGACAGAAAATTTACACAAGAAGTCTACAAATATATTTATGTAAAAAAAACTTGACATCTAAAATTACAGCAGACATTTTACGGTTTGTTGAATCTTATAGAAGCAAAAAAAACCATTGTGAAAAAATTGAGGATCTTCGCTTTTAAATTTATTGCAAAGCCAAAAATAAAATCTA
Source organism: Lutraria rhynchaena (assembly GCA_008271625.1). NCBI lineage: Eukaryota > Metazoa > Mollusca > Bivalvia > Venerida > Mactridae > Lutraria > Lutraria rhynchaena. The sequence goes on along the minus strand of VIBL01000235.1, from coordinate 459,317 downwards.
AAGAACCCAGGATAAAATTAAAGCGAGCAAAAAATCAGTTTCAATCAAATCTACTTAACTACTACATTGAGCCTTTTTATTCCATTAAAGTTACTCATATAACTATACCAAACAAGAACATCATGTCTAATCAAGTCATTGTCATACATAATGAACTACCAGTCCCCCCCTCTCACCTACAGAAAATAACCTTCAATATTCAATACAGTAATAGCGTTTAAAAAAGAATAATTTTTCATATCCCCCTGTCTGAACGTTGACAATCAGAGTAACTATAGTCTGTCACCATGGAGCTTTTATGGTAAACAATAACTTACTGTTGAACCAGAACACTCAGTATGTTACGGTGCTAAGAATATTGTGAACAATTGAATAAAGATCAGATTACAAAATGTCAGTTTACCATACATTTAAACCATTTTTGTCATTCAACCATTGTTTAATTTACCACAAATCTTGTAATTAACTCGCCAGAATGCAATATATTCCAAATAAGAATGCATATATTTAGGACCAGAAATTTGTGAAATCAAAACTTTAGAAAATTACATTAAAATGCTTCCTCAATTAAATGAGGTATCAAATTGATAGCAATCTAACATTTAGGCTTCTGGCATTTAGTATCGGCAATACACAGCCTTAGTCCGCATTCTACAAAAAACTATGATGGCATAAAATTTGACTTATGGAAAACAACATTAAGGAGTCTTACTGATGATTTCAGGGTAGGATTAACCACAATTTTCATACAAAGAAAAACATTATCAGATTTTAATCAGCAGAAATAGAATAGTCACTCTCACTAAATGTGGGCAAGGGAGAGGCTATTTAAGCAGGTGTTCTAATAATGAGAAATATGGTATGGCTGATAAAAAATTTGATCTTTTCTGTTCACAAAAAAATATCAAATTAATATGCAAATTAATCTCATGATAAAATGCCTGAATGAGGCAAGATTTATAGCTTTAGATTCCATGCACAAAGCTCAAATTGTTGCGATAAAGGGAGATAATTCATATTTTCAGTTTTCATATCTTTTCCATAAATTGGTACCCGTTGACAACTGGTATGGCATAAAAATTCCTGGTTGGTCAATTGCGGTTGAAAAATCTGGGCAGAATTCTGCCAGCAGGATTTCGTAAGACTTTTCGCATTCGGAATGCCTCACAATTTTTTACTTGATGCATATTTCGCGCGTAATTTAAAAATAGATCAAAACATCAGGGTCTCTTAATTATGTTATGTAGAGTCACTAAATTTAGCATTCACTGTTATATTTTGATTAAAAGGTGCAATTTGTATCTAAATTATTCAGGCATCGGTAACATCTTCGTTTATACTTAACAGATATACGGAAATCCCCAATGTTTCACAAATGGACAGCCAATCACATGGCTCAAATGCATTGACCAATCAGAGCGCCAGATAATTTAGTCCATATCTGTTCCTTTGGCGAAATGGAACTTGGAACGGGGACCAGTTTAATCTTTTCCACTTCCCATTTTATATACAGTCAAACCTGGCTATATAGAGATCACTGTCAAGGAAATCAAAGTAACCTTTACTAAAGATAATCTTTATACAGAGGTTTAAATAAACTGTAACTGACTGTATTGGAAAATACACATCAGTTATTTACAGCCAGCATATCAGTATTCACTGGTGGTCTTAAACACAAGTCTGACTCTAGAACTATTCTACGTTTGAAGGTGTGGATAATTGGGACCAACACTATTTAAAATATATTCCACAGGAGACAGTTGACCTAGCCAGATCTTGTGGATCACCTACAAGTACAAATCAGATTAATTCAATAAATCAGACCTTCTCTCAATGTATTAGGTCCAGAGAATATGAAACAAATATTGATCTAAATATTGATCAGTGAATCAAGAGTCGTGATTTCTACTAATCTGATAAAACAAGGCCAGATCTCTTCCATTAGCACACAATTACTCTTATTAAAAAATAAAAGTACGGACAGTACTGTTAATGCAAAGAACTGAAAAAAATGTGAAACATTAGAGAATCAGTTTTAACAAGATGTTTATCAGCTTTTATGGTAATCTTCCACCATTTTTCCTCAAGGTAAATATGATGTTACCTCAGAAATCAGGACAAGTTAATGAATCTAATACTTGAGTATTCCCAATGGAAAGTAAAATAACCAGGAGTATAAACTTAATTTCATTCAAACACTGTGGAAAATGCTATATTAGTTACATTACATTGTGACCAGTATGCTCTGTGCTATTCATAATGTTTAACCATACAGATGATCATTTTGACAGAAGAAAAATGTAGACATTAACCTTTGCACATATTTAAATGCAAATCTTGTGCAATTCACCATATATATAAGCCTATTATATTTGAGCAAAAAATAGATCTATTTGGGTTAAAGTTTGGAATTTTGTAGTACAGTACTGAAAAACTAGTTCACTGACAATGTGACCAAGACAGGAATAGTATAACTTAATACGGTACAAAACTATTTATGCTTTGCCATGTACTCACTAACACAAATTACGTTAATGACACTGACCTCAACTGACATTGATACGGTTAAAAAAAATTGCGAAATCAACCATACTTGTGTAAAGTTTACATTGAGTGTCACAACATTAATTGTCATTAAACGATCATGACAACATATTTTTACAATTTAACTGATAAGAAACAGAATTAATATGAATAAAATCCAAGAAAAAATTCAACCAATATGAACAATTTCAAGTACCAAGTTCAGTCATTTACATATTTTAATATAGTTCATTTTTATGAACAAATATAGACCAAAATATATTCAAATATTGATATATAGACAAATGTGGACAGATTGTATGCTTAAGTCCAGCCCATAGGCACTGATGAAGAGGATCAATCCAAGATTTGAAGATTAGATATCTTTAAAAATCTGAATGAATTAAGTAAAATTACAGATTTTCTCTACAGTAACAAATTGTAATGTAGACAAATTCCTAGACCATCAAAATATCATAAAACGACAAAATTATGCCACAGGCTATTTCACATCTTGGTATGAAATTAGTGGCTTGTAAAAGTTAGAAAGCTAACAATGGGTTGTGGAGTTTTATCAATAGAGTATAACAGTGTGTATCTGATAAATTTTCATTCAAGCCAAAATTGCATTCCTTACCCCAACACCTGTCCAGCTGTGTATCCTGTCAGCAGTTAGTTGTTTAATTTAGGGATAACATTTGCTACAAAATACACAACTGACTGACAGTAGACCAGTCTATTCAGAACCTTATTTACATAGCAGTAGACTGGTAATATGTTCAAGTTTAAACATACACTGTTTACATAACAACAGTCACTGTTCATTCTCAAGCATGGCTGAATTATGTCTAGTGGATGATCAGATACCAGTCCACATCAAACCATCTCTTCACAACAAAAAATTCGTAGAAACACTAAATATAGAGAACAGTTCTCAATATTTTAAGGTACTGTCTCTGATTCTTCATTTGCATATAGGGAACAATAAGAAAAAAAACATTACTTGTGTAAAATCATGAAATTTGAAAGAGGAATTTAACTCAAGCATAACACTTATAACTCCAACCAATTTGTCATGTGATGAAATACTATATTTTCTCAAATAAAGTCATCATATACAATGATTGCTGGGTCACAATTTGAACCGTAACAAGTACAGGCTAAGTGAGAAACCAGCTGAAAGACTGATCAATTTCAGAAATTTTAGCTACAATACATATGTGCAATATAGTTTTATTCTAATTCAAGTCAAAACATGAAATAAGATGTCAGTTTTTGAAAAGTCATAAAATACATAATAACAATGATATTCATTACTGATTTTGTGACAATATCAAAGAATAACAATAAAACTGAACATTTACATATACTCCCACATAGATTATCTTGATCAATGACAAAAAAAAACAAAAAAAAAACAGAACTATACCAGATTATAAGTAACAGCTGAGAGAGAAAATTGATAAGAATCATCATTAAATACACACTAATAAAGATCCTATAATAATCTAGCTTAATATTACCCACCATGTAATTTAATAAATAAGCTTTCATCGTAATTTACACATTTGTCTGGATGTTATAGTTTATATAAAACGACTTTTGTTTGTTGTTGATAAATCTGAAATTATAGACCAATTATGACATAGTAACAACAAGTAACTGCCTAATACAACAAATATGAGATCATATGAAAATTTCACTGTTCACACCCTAGTGTGTAACCAATTGTCACTACTACATGTATATAAAGATGTATAGTAGAGATAAAACTATTCGTCACACCCCTGTGAATTCACATATGTAGTTTTCGTACACAGTTTATATATGGACAGTTAAGACGTCAGTAACCACACCGATATCATGGCCATCTTTGGTTTAGCTGTAACAGGACCCAAACTTTTAACAGTGGGTAGGTGGGAAGTTATGTAAGCCTTTTGTTTGCTTCTTGATTACACTACACCCTTGTACTGAAAATGAAATACTAGACTTAAGAACAAAAATTCTTTTGTCATACTCAAAACAAAATTTGAGGTTATAGGATTTATAATGAATTGGTCGTGTACCAGCAAACCAACAATTTAAAAATTGTCTGCTTCAAATTTTGCCAATTTAATAGAATTCATCCATTCATAATTCATCGTTTTTGCATGGCATATTGTCTCAACTACAAGCCACACATATCATACCTAATCTTTTCCACAATTTGCAACTCATTTGTTGAAACTGTCGATACATATGTACCTGTGGGTCAAGTTTGTAAAAGTTTAATCATTAATAGTAGCAATCAAACTTGGGGGAACTTCATGTTTGGTGGTTATAGCCTCTGACCAGTAATCTAGTCCCACCTGTGAGTCAATACAAATTTCACAAGTGAAGAAGCTACCCAGCTAACTTACAGGACAGTGGTTCTACCCAGGTGTATGCCTGGGGGTCTCCATCCAACATTAAAAGCTGGAAAAGTCCCCAAATGACCCTAGGTATAGGTGCAACGCTAAACATAAAAAAAAAATGAATTTGAATAATCTTATATAAAAACTGCCTCAAAGGACTTTTGATAACACTGAAATAAGAAATGACTAACCATACATAACTGGTAGTCTTTTTATAAAGTCAACAAGTGCTTGAACACCAATTTCTTTCACCCAGCAAATAATTGAATAATTAGAACTTTACAAGTCTATTCGTCTTATTTGTGCGCAAGATGCGTTTACAAGTCATTCAAATGATAATTAAGAAATATTCTCAAGGATCTATAAGATTAGTTTACGGTTTAAAGAGTTTCTCTGATATCTATCATTTGTACAATCATTAAGTCATGCATATCTCTACCATTTTCAAATTCTTTGCTAATTTCTTTCTATAATTTTTTAATACTTTTTTTATCTCGTGTTAATGCACAGAAATAACTTTTTGAAACTCTAAATAAGGAAATGTTTCAAAAGTTTGCGAGTCAACTGATTCAATATTAAACAAATTTAAACCGGGTAAAATAACAGTTTTCTTATTAAAGGGAGACAACTGGTAATAGTAGTGCAAAGGTGGGCGAAAAAAATCATCAAAGGGAGACAATTCAGCCATGATCTAATGTACGACACAAAAACAATCTTTTGTAAGATAAATATATTGATATGTCATTCATATTTTACAACATTTCTAAACAAGAGAATAATCAGATCAGTAGAGGATTACTCTAGAAATACAAGTAAGTTCAGACACATTCAAAATTCATAATTACAATGTTTCAATTATTACAAAATACAATCATCTTTTTCTAAAGACATGCTTCAAGTGAAATCTGGTTTTATTGATCAAGATGTCAAAATATAGTACATAAACATTTACACTATTACCATGACAACCATACCATCAAGAGAATGAAAAACTTCTTGGCAGAACATTTACGCAAGCCAACACAATAACATAATTAACATATATTGCCAGTATGTGCTTTTGAAGAACATTTATTTAAACAATACCAAAAACGCTGAATCTAATGTAATTTTCATGATATAGCAATACATATTTGACATGTTGTCCATTTATTCAATTACATATTTCTTATTCAATAAGGATTTAATTATTATCACAAATTTTATTACATATTAAAAGGATCATGAATGAAAAACAAGCACCAATTGTTTGTAAATAATCATTGCATGATACAATGTGAGTATAAATTACATCACTGATCCAGTGAAATAAATAAAAAAAAGACTTTTATAAACAGTGGGTACCTAAAAATGTCATTCACACATGATTACAGAATATTAATAGGCTGTATGTATTTCAAGTGTTAGAACTTACACAACTGCCTGTGAGCAGGGGTCTTACTTTCTATGAATGAAACAAAGTAGCAGAAAAAGGTTCTCCCTAACCAAAGGTTGAAGGTCAAAGGTAAAAACAGCATCCAGCTACAGGGTCTTCTTAGGTTAACAGTGATCCAAGTCATTTTTGTATACATGATATATAAAAGTATCAGCTAACACACAAAATACTAGGATTTTTATAAATATGAAAGTCATTAAAAAAGTTAATACATCACTTAAGTTTGGTTACGCTTGAACATGCAGGTTAATATACTTGATGTAGGAATCTGAACTACTTGATATACATTTTAATTCTATCACAAAAAATTTCTATTTTTTCTATGTCACATGATGATTACAGTCCAACACCTAGTTGATACCACCTGTAAATGAGACAAACAGGTTCTTAATACTAGACATTTGAACATAACAAAAGATACATTGATCAGGCATAAAAAATTTCCTGGCTTCCACAAACTCAACCTTGTATAGTCTGCAGACCTTACCCTTTTTTCAGTCATGGTTAATTTGTTCCTTACCAATATTTTCTTGTTCACATGAGCTTTACCTCCAAACTAAAAAAATGTACTTGAAAAAAGTTTTGCTGACCTACTGACCTTATTTTTATTGAATGTTAGTGTAAACCAGATATTTATTTTTTGGTCTAATTTTATCACCTTTGAAATAATGACCATTTTTGGCCTCCTGTGAGACTGTCATTAAATACAAGTTAGACTGTATTTTCTTGTGTTACACTTTCAATTAAAAATCACTGTACATTATTAATTGGGAGAATAACGACAAGATATGCAGTAAACAAATTTCTTGTTACGGTAAAAACACGGTAAATTAGACTCAACAAGACTTACATCATCATTTCAACTAAACATCCATTTACCTTTCCCAAGACAAATTGTTAACAGTACTAACAACATTTGTAAAATTTTCAGAATTCAAACACACATAGAAAATGATCTCACAAAAAAGTAAGACACCATACCATAAACACATGAAGTTCGTAAAATGCATTAATACCCGCTTAAAAGAATAAGCAAGTAGCATGCAAACTCGTGCCTTCTGAACAGTATTCAATTACATGTATATAGAGGTATCATAAAACCACAGGGCTATGTGATGTAATACAAACCACAGGGCTCATCAATGCTCACCTGAGTCAAACTGATTGCTGTAAAAATATTTAATAAGAATCAAATCCATGTGGACCCTAATTTTTACTTAGCAAGTCTACTTGGGGTTTAGTATCAATAATATACACTGCATTATTTCAAACTTTATTTCAGGTTCTGCAGCAAAGACAAATATTAGTTGTTGGCCACACCAAATCTCATCATATCGAACAATAACTAAAATTTTACAAAATAATTTCAAACCTAAATAAAACAAACTGCATTAAGCATTTTTAGGGAGGGGGTGATTTATGGCAAAAATTCAATACAAAAAAAATCACAGTCAAAGGACATTTTGTTCAAATGTTTTTTTTTCTAAATCAGGTTTGTAATAAGATACAGGAAACACTTGAATGGAAAATGAACATTCATACTGTAAGAAAGAAACATATGACTTACACAGGTGACTAGTGACCACCAGACCAACAGTGGTACACTGCAGATTACCCTACCTCCAATGTTATAAAATTTTGAGAACAATCTCCAACCTCTGTAACTATTCTTGAAGTATTTTTGTTGAAATGATATTTTTTGTTTAAAGATTAATACAAAGATCAATTATGCTGACAGTATACTGAATGATTAGTTTTGTCAATGTTTTACATAATGAACTTTGAGATATTTTAAGACAATATATGTTTGAGCTTACGGACAGATCTTAAGTTTTACAACCTTAGAACCAAGAATTAACTGTAAAAACAAGGAATGTTAGGGGACAACAGACGAAGAGAGATCACCAAAGCTCTTCTAAACACGTCAATTTGATGAGCCCAAAAACAAGACACAAATACACATAGGATTCAACACTATAATTGGGGTTTGATTTCTTTGAGCTGTCACATATTAACCCAGAAAACTATGAACAAGAAAATTGTAACATATTGCAGCAGCAGTGGATTTTAGTTTAATCCAAGTCTGGTGTGACATTAGGTAAGGAGACACTCGTATCTGAATGTGTATCTTCGGTGTATATTTTTAATGCTCTCTCTTTCCTTGGTGAATAAGTCACCCGCTGTGCGGACTTTGATAACCTGAAATGACAAATAAATGCAAGCATTTTGTAAGATGAGATCTTTCCCTTAGTTGCAATACATAAAGTGGAAAACAGTAATTATTCAGCATTGTTTCATTTAACTGATCTTAATGTATTGATGGTGACAAAATCAATTTGTACTTCCAATCAATCTGCAGCAGGTTCCTGGGGAAACCTAAGGACCCAGTCATAGACATATCGTACCCTAGAAAAAAATAAACATAAACAGTTAATTCTGGTATTCAGTTAAACAGATAGCAAAAACACCTAAAAACAAGTGTTAGAAAAACATTAAATAGTTTCCAAACTTAAAAGCACTTTCTTAGTTTAGATATAATTTTATAAGAACTACCAGTCCCTGAGACATATGAGGAATCAGGATGGTACCATTATGAATCAAACTATTAATCTACAACAGACACATGATGGTGCCAGTACCCTAAATCAAAAATGCAGTTTAGTTGGATATATATATACAAATATAAGGGCCATCATGGTCAAGTGCTTATGGTCTCTGACTAGTAACCAGTAGCCCCTCACTGCTGTGAGTTTGAACCCCACCAAGGACAAAATTTTACATGTGAGGAAGCTGTCCAGCTAGTTTATACAAGATACATGTATCTACCAAGGTGTAAGACTGGGTTCTTCCTTCTTCCACTATTTAAGCTGGAAAATGAAACCAGCACAAATTAATAATAAAACAGAATTGGTCACTTTTATGAATAATGGTTGATGTCAATAAGCAGCAAAAGTGAACAATTACCTAGTATTCTCCCTTGTTTCAATCTCTTTCTTGGCTTCCTCACTGAGTTCAGCCAGTTTTTCTTTATTATCACGATAGTAAATGAGACAACCATCATCACATATATATAGGGGCCACATACTAAGGGTTGATACGGGGGGATTCCAGTCAAGATCAGAATTTATTTCTAACAATGAAACATCATAAGGGAAAGTTCCTCGACCCTGAAATATAAGCAAAATATTACATTAACAGTCAATAGACAAGAGGAAGTAATGTTCATGGTAACTTGACCAAAACAATTGGGTAGGTTTTTTTAAAACAAATCTTTCATACTTGAGGATCAGAACCCAAAAATAGAGTCAGTTGGGAAACTAGAAACTACTCTTTTTCCTGGCCTTAACTGTATTTTCTTGTTTCAATCAATAAGCATTTCAATTATTTACAGCAGTCAGATCACCTAACCAGAGTTTCTGGAAAAATCTTTTGAGTACTACCAGAAACCTTTTTCATCCACTATATATGACCTGCCTATTTCCTACATCTGAGCATATGATGAGTACAAATGACTTCAGACAGTCTCTCCAATCAAATTGTTACAATAAAACATAGGGCATGTTTGGGTTTCACACCAAAAATCTCTGATCTAACATCATACTTTTTACCACCTGGCCCTACTTAGCAGTCCTTACAATCTGTATATAAGCATATTTGACTTTCACAATATTAACAGCAGTGGGAAATAATTTTTCATAACTCAGCTTTTAAAAGTATATCTGATTGAAATAGCTAAGTTTCTGAAGTATAATAGAAAAGCAGAGACCTGAAATTTTTTCATCATAATTATTACTGAATTTCATCTTAAAGAATGTAAAAAGCTCACCTTTGCAATGTCAATATCTTCAATATTAATTCCACTGGCTTCAGAAATCTGTAATATATCAGTAAACATAAGTTATACACAGAAGATTATACCTCGATGTTCATCCTACACTAATACTGATGATGACTTTACACATTTCTAAAATGGGAGATGAAAAAATATTCAAATACAGTAAAACCTCACTTCATGACCACCTAAATATTATGACCACCTCAACATAATGACTACTTATCCTTGGCTCAGTTTTGATTATTCACCCTACATTGGACCTTGATTATCATATTATGACCACCTCAACATAATGACTACTTATCCTTGGCTCAGTTTTGATTATTCACCCTACATTGGACCTTGATTATCATATTATGACCACCTAATGCTACAACCAATTTATTTGGTACTAATGATGTTTTTAATATCAAAGTTTTACTGTATTGATTTTACCTTCTTTTTCAGTTCATCAACTGTTTGTTCTGTAATGACGACCTCTTCAAAAGGTCCAAGTTCGTATTTAGATGGATACCATCGTCTAGTATAGATAGCAATCTGTGCTGATGATAACATTATCTCAGGTTCTGAAACATACAAACAAATGATAATTTAGAGTACATGCTATGATTATGGCCATAATGTGGCCATATTTCATTAAAAATTATACTGCATTTAAATGACTTGAGCAGTACAGATGGGCTTACCAAGTCTTCTGTGACAAACTAGTTCACTGACAATAACTGTATCTACGAAGAAAATTACAAGATAAAAGTTGCATTAACTTCACACAGTCACAAAATTATCAGCAATGGTAATGCTCAATAAGAGACCATTGTTAAAAACAAAAATGTTCAAAATAGAACAAAACAACACCAAATTTTGGCAAAAAACAAAAATGTTCAAAATAGAACAAAACAACACCAAATTTTGGCAAGAAACAAGGTAAAATTGATGAAAATCACTAAAAACTTATATATTTTTTTTGATAATTAAGTGAACATATTTACCATCCAGTACTTCTAGGAAAACTTCCCAGTTAGGGTAGATAGGGATTTCATCTTCGTACATCTGACTATCAACATAGATAGTACCTGGATTCTTCCATGTTTTCTTTCTTAGCCGACACCTAGAAAAATATCATATTAATGATGAGTATATGCATTAAATACCAGACATTTTCTTTAAATATTTATCTAACAACAAATATCTCAATACAACAATGAATTTTATGCTTAGTACATAAAGTCCCCATAATCACAGATATACAATACATTTTAAGAAATCACTGATGGCCAAGTATGTGATTTGAAAAATTGTAGATATCTAAATACATAGATATCTAAGTTGTCATTGTTATATATACAGTATGTATTTTTTCAGTCTACCTTAAAGTGAATATTTCACCAACTGCTGTAGATTTTTTATTCTCACCTTTCAATAGGTACATCCATATTGTGTTCCAATTTAATCTCTGGTAATATCATTCTCTTAGATTCAACCACTGTCATACCACGTGCAAATATTGTGTCCAAGAGAAACTTAGATGGCTGAAATAATATTATAAAGACAATGTGAGCATAAAGTATAACCATTTCAAGGGGGAATGATAGCAATTTGCCATGTTTTAATTCTATTACAGTAAAACCTCAAATAGCAACCACCTAAATATTACAAACACTTATTTTTGGACAAGCTTTCAAGAGCTCCCCTGTAATTCAACTTGATAATAAGACCACCTCATTATTACGACTGACTTTTCAGGTCCCAAAGGTTGTCTCATTATAAAAGTTTTACTGTAATTCTCATGGCCTGTGGGTTGGTTCATGTCCCTACTCCCCACATCAGTTTTATAAGTCTCTTATCAAGTTTTGTATTTCTCAGGCTGTTGATTTTCTGACAATATTGTAGAAATACATATAGGAATGTTCAGAAGGATGACAGAGATATTTTTTTTTGTATTCATTTGTAGAAGGATGACAGTGATTTCTTTTGTTATTGTTTTATGTTTGCCTTAGAAAGCAATAGCTCTTAGAATGTTCTTTTCTTCCAGTTAGCTGTGAAAGAAGCATTCCCTTTCATTGCAAAATAAAATATTATTGAAATATATTGTATAAATGGTTTATTGTAATCCAATAAACAAAGGACTTTAAACCCTCAGATATGGAAATCAAGCAAAAAGCCTTAATTGACATTGACAATTCTAATTCTGTTTGGTAACATGGCTTTAAACAGTGTCAGAATGCAGATCTATGTAAAAGCAATCTTTCAGATGAAGATGAAAATAAATACATGTTGAATTTCCTGGTTATCATTTTTGTTTATTCTATCCATACAAATAAACAACAATAGAAAATTATTAACTGTATGACTGTAAAGTCACGTACTACACAAAGTCTTTATAAAAAAAATCCACAAACAATACCTGTCAGATATTTTTAGATAATTATCAAAGAAAAATTTTCTTCTAAACTTGTAACGGTAGACACAATAATGGCATCTCATTCATAATCAATAGCAATCTTACCTCAGCCTCGTTAACCAGTAACTGATACACTTTTACTCTGTATTCTCCACTTTTTAGAGCTCTACCAAGTTTGATATTAATCTGTAAAAAGAAAATACACTAATTAATAACGTCTCTTCTAAGTTTGACATTAATCTAAGAAAATTTATCAGTAAATAACTTCTTTCAAGTAATAGGAGAGGCAGGTTGAAATAATATTTTTATTAATCCATGTAATTCTTGTATCTCAGATCCAAAATGGAAAATATTTTATGAGTTGAACTAATAATCATGTATCACACAATTAACATGTTGTAGAAGCAAAATTTATCATTTGTTCTAAATAACTACAAGAAAACAAGGACAAAGCATTAAAAGACAAGTTGCATATGAGATTTTCATTATACTTAATAAAATAAATATCGAAATAAAATGGAAACTTACCCGTCCATCTTCCAAGAATGACAAGGTCTCTCCCAACCTGATACTCTCAAACTCCTGATTATTAGAGTACACCCTGTACACCTACAAACACAACCACACATAACAATTAACACTCATAAAACAAACAGGAACATCATATATAGAGTTTAATAAATTATTCTCATTCCTTGGTTTCTCTGATCTGATCAACACTTTAATTCAGAATCCAGCACACATCATCTTCCAAATACATGTATAAACTCATTAAGAATCCTTTGTTGTTTGGGGTTTAATGTCACACCAACATCCAGGGTCCTCCAGCAGATGGGAAAAAGATCCCAGGCATACATCGGGGTAGAACCACAGACCTTACATAAGCCAGCTGGACAGTTTCCTCACAAGAGAAATATGTCTGGTCCCAAGCAGGATTAGAACTCATAGCTTTAAGAATCCTTCAGACAATTATGTGTGTGTGTGCAAGTGATTAACAAATCATGAGTATATGCCTGAAGATGAACAAAGATACATCCAAAAAGATCTGGTAAGCCAAGCAATTAAACTTACCTTGAAATTATTTGCTGGAATTCCAACATAAGGCTCAAGTTCTGACTTGAAGGATCCTAACGTGATTCGTTTGTCAACATAAACATTTATATCTGTAAAATAAATAATTTGTTTGACAAAGTCTATACATAAATATTTTTAGGCAGAGCGCTTTTAAAGTGGATGATTTGTAGATAAGAAATCTATGCTTTCTGTGTGTCCTTCTTTTCAGTTAAAACAGTTAAAATACTTAAAAAAAATAGCAATCAAGGAATAGTCTTTAGAAAATAGAAATGAAACCAATTAACTTACTTCTTTCACCAGCATCAGATTCAGATAACTCTGCTTTAAAATATCTTTTTTCTTCCTCAGCTTCCCAAACAGAAATACCACTAGTAGTGGCTGAACAAGGCACTCCCCACTCCTCCGTACCAGTCCTCTCAGTCTGAGTACATGACTTAAACACAGAGCCATTCTCATCTTCCGGGGAATTCATTGTTTTCTGTAGATTGGCACCAGGAGAATAATTATCTGCACATGAATTATCAGAAGGTTCACTACTATCCACTGATTTAAAATTATCACTATTTCCAAGGTCATGACCTTGATCTTTTTCACAAAAGGTTGAATTAAGGTCACATTCCTTCTCCCCTTGAATTAGGACTTCATCAGAGCACTCCAAATTCACATCATACCCGGAATTTGTATTGTCTATACTGAACTCGGCGCTGGTGCTAGTAGACTGAGTCGACTGACTACATGACCTTGAGTCTTGACATTCAAGAGATGACCTTGACCCTCGATTGTCTAAACTACTCAACATTAAACTTTTTGACACACCTTCGGATTGCCTGTTATTTCCATATAAATTAGGGTCACTATGACTAAGCTGTGATTGTAGACTGAGGGATCTGACTTCAACATCAAGATCTCTACAGAACTTTTGAACATCAGTGAGCATTTCTTGTGATCCTCTATGCCTCTGATGATGATTGCACATTTCAATACCATTGTCAACACTATTCGCTGAACTATTAACACCACTCTCTACAGCTGAGTCCTGTCCAAGAGGTGAGTGTTCACGAGTACATGAATGTCTTTTATAATCGGCTACCTCACCTTTAGATAAATATTTAGTACAAAACATTATCAATGATATTAGAAAGAGAAACAAGCTTAGACTTAACTGCAAATTAAAAATACATTCCAAACTTAACATGCTTAATCTTAACAGCAAATTAAATATACACTCCATCCCCCCTTAACAGCTCGCAAAAATTGTCTATTAAGACAAACTATGGGAAAAAATGATCTTTTCGAAAAATGGTCTTTATTCAGAGATAAAAGTACACAGCATATGCTTAAATTGGAAATGGAAAAACTGGTCCTCACAGTTAGCCTTAACAAACAAAAGAATTAGCAAACAAAAAGACAAACATATTACACACTGAACTTTCTATCTGGCGTGTTTTGTAAAATCCATTTTGTCAACTTAACTCATTTATACAAATGCATATGGGTAAATAATTGATCCATCAAAACTAGATTGATACAGAAAACAGAACAGCAGGCTTCCCGAAAGTTGCCAGATCATCAGACAGGTCAGGCAAATTTTGTGAAGGTCAAATAACTTTTCGGTGAGTACTGGACCAGATGTACGGTAGTCTGGCACAATTTACAGCATTTATCGCTTATTTATAATACATTAGGTCAGAAAAATTCTAACCAAATATGAGGCAAGTATTCCAGCAGTTTCAAGAAGCCTGGAATAGGTTACAACTTTACAGAACTGGGGATGGAAAACCTAATGTACATACTTATAGAAGGTAGATTGACTTGTATATTTATAGTGTTTTGGTATCTGTCCAACAGATGGTAGAAACGACTTCGATCAAATGACACAGATTTTTCTTCTTCTGTGGCATTTAACTCGATGTAAACCTGAAACAAACCCTGCCATTAGTTGAATTAATAAAAATAAAGAACTACGGTACATGAAGTAAAAGTTATGGAACGTTTAAGGATCTGTCCAGCCAAGATCATTATACAAACTCCAAGATCATTATATAAAACTAAAAGTAACAAGCACACAATTTTGTGTGTTCCAAGCTCTACTTCAGTAACAAAGTATACCATTAATACAATAGCAGGTACAATAAGGCTATCCTTCAAAAATTGTAGGTTAGCAGTTATGCAACCAACTTGTTAAAAATCCCCTGATCCCCCCCCAAAAAAAATTTGTTCCTTGCTCCAGCTTTTTGTTTTAAGCATAAACATTTATATTTAAAATTCAATCCAGCATATATTAATATACCTTGTTTGTTTTGAAGAATCCTTCACTTTTCAGTGTTTTCATGGGACTATACAGTAGTTTAAGATCATTATGAAACCTTTCCAAAACACAGCGCATATCTGCTTGCTGCAAGCCCAACACCTACAATGAAAAAGTAACAGCCTGTAAAATGTTTACATTAACATATCAAACCTAAAAAATCAGTGAATCACTTGGACTAGGAGGACTTTATTTCTTGAACACATACTTAATGGAGTGTTGTTTTTTTAAAAAAGACCATTGGAATTTTTCTTTTGCTTATAAATAGGTAATTAAAATATCAAGGAAAATAAATTTTGCATCCTGAATTAAGAAAGATCATATTCATTCAAAACTACAACAAAATGTACATGCATTACATGTAAGTACATATATTTATATCATTCAGAATTCATTTCACCAACACTACCTACACCTACCTGTGCAACAAGTTGTTTAAATTCCTCCACAGTCTGAACTAAGTATGCTCTAACTGTAGCAGGTGGCTCTATAATGGCATCTTGCTCAATATCAGCGATATATACTTTCACTGTGACACCTGGAAAATAAAAAACAACATGAATGTGATTCAACCAGTATGTAGACTAAGATGGTTGTTTCCATGCAAACTATGTTTACAGCATGTATCACATAAAAGACTGGTTGGGAGGTCTAACAATATATTTCCATGTGTTATATGCCAGTCCCAAGTAATCATTTTACCAAAAATTCAATCCCACATCAACTGGACAATGCACCATTTTTTACACTAAGTGACAGAAAAATCTACCTCCAGGTTTGTATTCTTGAAATATTTGCTCTGGTCTTCGTGTCTCTAACAGAAGATCAAAGCTATAACTTTGTTTAACGCCTCCAAGAAGCGTTTCCATGGGAACTTCGTCAGAATCCTCAAATGAACATTCTAGAGTATCCTGGTATTCGTCATACTTCACAATACGACAACAATCTCTTGTGACGCTTCCTTCCAATTCAAATATCTGTACAAACGGAAGCAATGGATTAACAAAGGGGACTGCATCATGAGTGAAAATAAATTCAGACAAAAGTAAAACACCCGCAAATCCTTCACTCGTGACAAAAACCAAATGACAGTAAAAAATATACCTCAATACGTAATAGTAAATATGGAAGATATTTTAAATCCATAGGGCAGGGTCCTCGCTAGATTTTGAAAGTAAATAGTCCACTGACCCTTGAGGCAAAACTTCTAAGAGTACAACTGAAATTCTCAAGAGTCAAAGTACATTGGAACATTTAATGTGCCAACATCAAATTTACCCAATGTCCTGTTTAAATCTGTTGTTATTCAACGTTATATATATATTGATATTCACCACAGGTCAAAGTTGGCACACAATGTATATTTGCTACAGATTGAATGGGAGTTTTTAGTGATTTTTGTGCATCAATGCCTGGGATCAGTCAAATGAGTGCCCTGTAAGGTATGGTATGTTTCTATCAAAAGCAATTAAAATATCAAAATAAACATCAAAAACTAAATCAAAAGTCGATAATTTCAGTGATATAAGATAAATTAATGTCTATTCATTGTTTTACAAGTTCATTGGTTCACTGATAAAGCCATTTACTAACCTTATAAACCATGTCAGTAGCTTCTGACAATGTCTTCTCTTTATGTATCTCTAATTTATGATCCAATTTCTTCTTCTGTCCAGGATGCAGACAAAACACCTTTATCTGTTAACAGGAGAAAAGTTAGACTTGTGATATACAAAAAACATCCACATCAAAATTGACAATCAAAAAATAGAGCTCTGCAAAGTGGCCACAACACTTGTCTGTATTACATGTCGGCAACTGGGGCCAAAACATTTTTGCACGACTACAACTTAACAGATGGAGGAAGACTTGTGTGTGTGGACTACAGAACTTTCATAAGCTGGCCAGAAAGCTTCCTCATATGAAAAATTTACCTAGTCCTGGGTGAGATTTGAACGCACAGCAGTGAGGGCAAGTGATTATTAGTCTCAGACCATAATTACAGGACCATGATAACCCTATTAATTAAATCAATAGAATAAAAAAAATGATATATAACCTTGCAGGTGGATTTGTCCATTTCTTTCTGCTTACGATCCGCTTCCTCCTTGTCATTTAACTTCCTTAATTCCTCTTTTACATGTTCAGGAAAATCTTCACCTGCCAGAAAATCTACAACAAACAAAATTATCATCTTCAGACTTGATAGGAATTATTGTGCTTCTAAAATTCTATGATATTCCCAGTAGAAAGAGAAATATTTCAATTTTGTCTCATCAAACTGAAAGAAAATTTGTGACAAAACTCTCCATGAAACCCAAGCCACCATGAATTAATTTATCAACGAATCATGAGTGGATGAGGTCAACTAGATTACTGAACCTACGTTTAGCATTAATGTACACCAACTTTGTTACACTTACCAACATTCCTATCTTTGTCAACTTGTCTATACATCAACATGTAAGCATTAGCTGAACTGTAATGGTAATAAAAAGCAAAATGTTAATAAAGAGACATAATTATGTTTGGTCACATACCTTTTACTTCAAGAAAATTTGGTATCCTACCTTTAACCTGAGAAAAAATAGCAACATACCTTTACTTTCAGAAAAATCATTTTTCAAGAATTTCATAATTAGGGAATTTCAGCCTGCATGGCAGGTAATTAACAACTAAAATTATATGAATTATCAAGGTTAACTTTGTACAGCATACTTGGGTAAGGCAATACATACAACTAGTAGCCAATATAAATTATGTTCTTACAACAGCACCGCACTTGATTAGGAAACTTAAAAAAAAACAAAGCCATTCATGTGATATAATTTTCACCTGTAAGGTAACAGAATATTTAAAGTTTACTTGCACACTATGAAGCCCATCAAAACACCTCACAAGATTTTACAGAAGAACCACATTATGAAATTAGTAGAGTTAAAATACTTTATCTTATCAAGTGTTAAACAAATTATTATATACCTAGCATATGTTGATGAATAGTATCCTCTATTTGTTGTAGTCCCACCATAAGTTTTTCTTATGTCATCAAATGTTATCTACAACACAATCAATAACAAATATTCTGTAATCATGTCTAGAAAATTACAAAATCATGAGGTTTCATATTGCTTCCTATAGACAAAGAGTCATTAGATAGTAAAATACAGACACAAGAGTTATGGTACTTGAACAATTGCACATCTCATTTTTGTTATATGGTATTTCAAGTAAGAGGAAAATCCCATTAATAGTTTGTAAGTGATAATAAAGTAATGTAAATAATACAAATATAACATCACATGACTTATCTGACATCACATGACTTATCTGACATCACATGACTAATATAACATCACAATATTAATATGACATCGCATGACCTATATAACATCACATGACTTATCTGACATCACATGACTTATATATCATCACATGATTTATATGACAACACAAAACTTTTATGACATAACTTAACTTATATGACATCACTTACCTGTGAAACATGCTGATCGTTAAAACTGTACCACTGACCATCACTTAAACACCTGTATGAAAAAAAATGTAATGAAAGGATGCCAAATTTTCAATAGAATTAAAAAATATGACAGCAACTTTTATCTTGAATTTTCACAACCCTTTTAAAAGGGGTAGGTGAAGAAGTACACAAATAAGGTGTTCCAATAGACATTTCTACATCTATGTCTACGTAAAGTAACATTCTGTTCCAGTCAACACAATCTTCTGACCAACATTTTACAAAGATTAATTTTCAAACACAAAAGTTTGTTTTTATCATTTCAGATCATTTAGTAGGCTACTTTATTACATGCATTTATAAGCATGTATTGCTGTAATGCACAAACGTATCCTGGCATTACAGAAATGATATTAACAACTGTATTGATAATACTAGAATTGTAAACTGTATTTGTTATAAAGCTTTTTAAATCAATTACTTGATATAAGCATAATAATGTCCACCAGCAGCACTTCCTGAATGTATCATTATAGAGAATAATTCATACACGTAGGGACCCTGCAATCATACAGATACAATTGTGAAATAAATAATTGCAATAAGTATATCAGTAAATATATGAATCAGTAAAATTGTAAAACAGTTGAATATGGACAATTTAACCTTATTAGAATATATAAAATAATAGTGTTGAAATTAATGACATCTGTTTGTGTTTCCATTGATCATACTTTAACATAAAATCACTATACATTATATGAAATTAAGTAAAAATGCATCTTCCTTATTTATCAGAGGATTTTCAGACTTGCCATGACTAGATGTGCAATCTTAAACAATCAAGATACAATATACTGTGAACATAGATTACTAACTTACTTTAACATTTAAATGTTGAGCATTCTTGCTGTTTAGAGAATCATTAGACAGACTAGAATCTTCATTACAAGAACCTACAGAGTTAGATACTTCCATCTCTATTCCTTCATCTATGGCTGAAATATAGTTCACAGAATCAAAATTATTTTCTATTCCTTCATCTATGGCTGAAATATAGTTCACAGAATCAAAATTATTTTCTATTCCTTCATCTATGGCTGAAATATAGTTCACAGAATCAAAATTATTTTCTATTCCTTCATCTATGGCTGAAATATAGTTCACAGAATCAAAATTAATTGTTGACTTTTACGTTGTATACCTACAGTATCTAATTTATGCATTTAAGCATTCAAGAATATGCATCAAGATCTAAGGCTAGAAAAGTTGTGTCCAGTTACACAACAGACACTTGAGTTTCAGACAAAATCCAAACCTATTACATTTAGACCCACAATACATAAATACCACTTACTGTTTAAATCATGAATGTTTAGCCTTTTTCACAGTCAGATGTACAGATTTTATATCATAATGCAAAAATGCAAGCTTTTCAAAAAGCTTCACTTTGCCACAAGCATTAATTTTAAAACACTATTTGTTCATAAAACATCAATTTTGTATTAATTCTGCTGCTGTTTTAAAATTTGAAACAAAATGGAAAGAAGACACAGATATATTAATATACATAGTACAACTGACCATCATCATTACATTGATCTTTCGTTAAGGATTCTGTTTCTATCACTTCAGGTTTACATTCTTCAGTTTCTTCAACATCGACAGCCAGATCTTCTATCAAATAATTAACATCTAAGGTCTCAGGAAATGTCATTCTGAAAGGTGAATAATGCGCTCATTGTTGTTGTTTTTTTGTGAGTATTAAGAGAAGTGGTTGATAAAGTAATATTATAGTATAATGCTGATTCAATTGTACTGTCCATCCTGTTTGGTCAGACCTCTACTCAGATTTCATTCAAATAACAGCCTTAATGTCTCAGTCATAGTTCACACAAATCTTATAATTCTTATCTTTCTTAAACCACCACAGAGTTGGCTTTAATTTCACAAAACATTACTCCAGATACTTATTTTCAAATACGAAGTTTCAATATGGATGAACCCTATTGGAGAAGATGACGATATTTCTAATAATGCCATGTATTAATAGGTAAATTTTATAAAGACATAAGTAATTGAAGATCAGCACTTAGGAGTTCAAGTCAACACATGATTTTTTACCTAGGGCCCAGGCTGGAGAATGGAGTTTTCTACTTTTAACAACTAGATATAATCCATAGTGATGCTGACTTTACTTGACCTTCTACTTACTTGTCATTCAGTTTAATCCTATGCATCGTAGTGTAATCAAAGTCAAATCTTTTCATTTGTAATGTTAACAGATAAGGAAAGGACATTATCTTCAAACCCTGAAATTAACAAAATCGTAATCTACAGACAGGCCATATCAAACAAACATAGAACACTATACAATGGCCACATCCATAACAATC
The DNA here is from genome assembly GCA_008271625.1 of Lutraria rhynchaena. Lineage (NCBI taxonomy): Eukaryota > Metazoa > Mollusca > Bivalvia > Venerida > Mactridae > Lutraria > Lutraria rhynchaena. Next base: position 437,474 of record VIBL01000235.1, on the reverse strand, counting down.
AAACCTGAGGACAATGGCCACCTTAGTGAGAGAATAAATATGATCTTTAAGCACTGTTGCTCTCAATTCTGAGGCTAATTTGGTCTATTTTATCAATAAATGCAAGCTGAAAAGTGGCCTTATTTCATAATTGAGGCAATTATCAAAAGATGGGTATAAATACAGGTTGATTGTATCTGCTAACCTCAGGGAACAATATAACGAGTAAACTTACAAACAATTAAAATATTAAATAACCAAGAAAAGATAATATTACAACAATAATTCCAGGGGTGAATAATAAAGAAATTTTGCTATAAAATCATCCTTTAAATCATAAATTCTGAATACTATAACAATAGCAATACCTTATGAGCGTCGCACTTTTTGTTACATTTTTCACAGAAATATTGATCACGACCTTCTAAAGTCTCAGGCTGAACAAATGCTTCTATCGCTTCATGCTGAAATAAAACAATACAATAGCAAATCTATTCAAGATTGAGATACCAAATTAAAACATTATAAAAAAAATAGCATGAAAAAATGCTAAGGCCTAAACAAAAAAAATGGTTTGTTTCCGGTTACATGCCCAAAAAAATATTGGTCGGTAGGTAGGGATTTTTATCTTTCACATTGTTCTTTTACATATATCAGCAACACTGTTGTGAAAATTACAATATAGCCCTACGATTTGGATAAAAACTTTTGAGTTAGCAGGTAAAAGATGGGTCGGTCGGGTAACTGGGAACAACCCTATTTTTTTAGGCCTAATACTGGTCTTTAAGCAGTGTGTAAGCATGTAAAAGACAATTAACCAACAATAGGCCAGAGGAAAGACAAACTTGAAAACATTACTAGACCAGACAAAATATCTCTAGCCTACAATATATATAGACTTAAATCTTCACTAAAAATAAAGGAATTTTACTGGACATGATGGCCTGTAAATCCTCTAAATTTTACTTGACTTAATTGTCAGAGAATATAAATGTGAATGAGAAAAATACAATAAAGCTATCGCATAACAATGCCCAATACTTACAATACTTTTATAAGCGGTGGTGGATCCAAATGGACGTATGACTAGAGGTATATCAAGGTAAGTATCCACACGAGCACTTTCATTACCACACTGAAATATATAAATAAGCAATCTTTGTTTTATCTCATTCTTCTTCTACTTCATGATGATTGATCTTTATTTTCCTTTTCCTCATTCAAATGACCACGAAGACAACCTACATCTAATATGTACACTTGTTTCAAATTTTAAACACCATGATAGCACAGCTCAAATTGCAAATCTGACTCCAGAGGTAAACATGAATGTCAAAACTCAAAAACAAGAAATTTGATACATCAGATGTTGTACAAGTATAATAATCTACCAAACTATACAACAAAAACTCCGCAGAGTGGCACAAATATTTGCCTGTTTTTACATCATTCTATTTAATAAGCAATTTTGAACAAAATTCTAAGTTACAAAGGGACATAACTCCAAAAATATAGCTTAAAATAATGCCCCATGCTTTGCAAATGCACCTTGTAATGATAATCAAGTATCCAAGTGTCATGTTGATATTTTTATAAGTGTTTGAGTAATGGGCCACATTAAAGTTTTTGTCAATAACAATGACAACACCACAGCGATCATAATAATAGCTCAACTTTTCTTCAAAACAGACAAACTAAAGATGAAGTAATACAGGAATGACAACATTACAGAAACAAGACCTCCAAACACAGACTTCAGTGACTCAATAAATAATGATATGTGACAGGAAAAATGAAAAGTCAAAGAAGACAAAACTTATCCATTGATCAAGGTTAGAAAACTCTTGTATACAGTTACTTGACAAACAAATAGGACAGGAAAGTCACAAATTTCTATTTTTTTCCCTAAAAAATAGCTTTTGTACTTTGGCAGATCCCAAATATATTCATACCTTGAATTTTATTATAAGAAGCTTTTCTGTTGGCCCAATAACATAGGATCTGTTGGATAACTGTAAACATTACTATTTTTTCTGGGCTTAATCTTAAACAGGTCCAAATAAAAGAACTGAACCTACCTCTAAACATTTAACGTAATCTTTCATTTTCCCTTGATATAATTGGTTGATGAGTTGTTCTTGATCGGTTCCTTTCCAGGATACTTCTAAAGCATCAAACATGACACGACATAACTCCTGTACATCATGCTGTTGCCAAACTGGTAAATAATAAACAAATATGATAAATTAGTTCTATAAAATAAGACATCGTCACTGGGTTTAACGTTTTTTTTCAGTTATATATGGCAACCAGTTCACTTAACCAGTTTTCCTGGACAGTATTCTAACCAGTACTAACTTATCCTTCCACAAGGAACTGGCAACATCTCCGCATATGGAGGAAAATCAACATTTTTATCAAATTTTCATACAAGGGTATGACTTGCTGGGACCAGGATTTGAACTATTACTACAATAAGAATGGGATAACTATTCAGTATATGAGATAATACTACTTAGTCCAAAACATATTTAATCCCGTCGATCAGTCCTACATTTTCGTTTTTATTCTTGAGTTGTATTTACAAACAATATTTACTGTATAAAAACTTATAACTGATCTACATTTTTTTCATGAAATTTGTCATAAAAGGAATGAGAAACTGTGAAGTAGGGTTATACATCAAAGATGTAAAGTATAAGAACGGGTGACTGACTATCCAAAACTATTCAGTTTTGATTTTTGTAATAAAATTTTGAAATCAAAATAATAAATGTGCAAGTTAAACATAATAAGCACATTCTAACGCTAAATTTAACTATCTACATTAATACTACCACAGGAACATTGAAAAAATGAATAAAATTTCAATATTGCAGAACTTTTCAAATACTCATATTCCAATATATTACTAACACAATAAGGTGCCAATACAATGCTATTTAGTAACAAAAACATATATTTACCTTCAGAACTATCCCATCCAAAGCTTTTAGTGAGGTCTGTTGTTTCAACTGCTCGTTTTTTGCTTGTCTATAGAAGAAATATATGTACTAGTATATGCTAGTATTAACATAGAAAAAGTTCATCACTTTAATGAATTTCGGTATAAACATTTCATTTAAAATATCTAATTAATCAAATAAGGGTTAAAAACCTGTAAAATAATCATTATTTGGGATAAATCAACTTAAAAGAGCAACCATGTCTTGATTTTTGTTAGATTTTCAATAACTGATAATCTTAGATAACTGATTATTGATGTACATTTTCAAGACAAGAGCGATAATCAGGAATCAGTTTGACCATTAACTTATTGGATTAAACAGTTTTATACAGTCTGGGTTTACCTTTTACTTCGAAATCCTTGCCTCAGAGTGCACCTTGAAAAATATGATGTTAATGTGCATAAAATGTGAGGGATGGAAAACCTGGGGAACAAAGATGAACACAAATGCCAATAATTTTCCATAAAAACAATATTGACACCTACCTGTAGAAGCAAAAAGAGCCTCTGTAGTTGATATGGGATATTTTTCACGCCAGCACCACTATCAAAATGGAATTTATAAATAGCGTTTCTAAATTCTGGTGTCATAAATAATGTCTGTATCAAACTATTCAGATAACAAGTCATAGCTTGATTCACAAGGCCTACATAACCTGCAATAGTAAAAAGATACAACAAGACAGTGAGCGAGATATGGTCTGAAAATGTATCAGTCACTATTATGACAAGTATAAAGCAGATTATACAAATTTTCCAAACCAAATCCTTCGAACATTAAGATTCTGAATTCAAAAGCACAACCAAGGTAGCTTTTAAATGTATGAGATGAAGTAAGGACAGGATCCACACCACTACAGCAACTGTACCAAAAAAATTACAAGCTAACGGTTTTACTAATTGAACTAACATTAAAAAAAATACTTTTGAAAATTTGAAAGTGATACGACTATAATTCACTACATTTGAAACAGTAAAAAGAGAGTAAGTAAGAGTTGAAATCATACTTCGTTCATATAACACACATATGTTCCCCAGGATCAAGTTACCTGTATCTGATTTCATAAGTGCAGAAGAATAGGAAAAATCAGAAGAATACGCAGAGGATGTAGATGAGACACTGTTATATGCTGGACGAGGTTCTAATGTTGTATTATTACTGAAATATGTGGACGAGTCAAGTGTAGATGATCCAGTAGCTCCACCATCAGAGTCACACCATGCCTGCACATAGAAACAAGACAATGAATAACTTGAAATAAAATTAATGTCATCTGGTAGGGCCTTTAACACAACAGCAAAAGCCCATATCAAAACCACAGTATAAGGGCTCTCTATCTTTTGGGGGACTGGGGCCGGGGCCCTGGGAAAGGGGGAATTTGGCATCATTTTCAGTTCAAGGGGAATTTCAAAAGCATAATAAATATAATAGGTGGGATAATTTTTACCAAAAATAGGGGGAAAGTATATTCCAGAGGTGGGGGAATGGGGCCGAATTTTGGCCCCAGATTCAGGAGATTGAGAGCCCTGATTACATCTAAAATTTCCTTACAAATAGCCCAAGGTTCTTTCATTTTTATGGATAATAGAATCATATTAAGTTGTGATTGTTCATTTTTTCCCCAATGGGGATGTTTGATAGAAGAGGGGTGTTTATTAAGTAGCATTCAATATCACTGATCACTTTGACTAATCATTGTCACAAGTCAAAAGATGCATTCTTCATAGTGCATTCTGCATATGATTATGATACTTAAAACAGCATCTACAATAATATGATGAGTTACAAACTTTCATTTCCTAAAAAAAATTGAGGTATAAATTTGATGAGGGGAGTTCATCATTGAATACTCAGTTATAGAATTTCTTCATTGATTGCTGAGATTCAAGCTTATAAAATGGATCCTGTGAAAAATCTCTGAACTACAATGCATCACTATTCATTTGGTAATAATAAACACATTCATAGTGTTTTGTTCAAAGACCTTATCAATTAAACAAAGTATAAATATTATAAATCTCTTGAGAGCATTGCATACACATAAAAACAGCAGGGCTTTTTCTTCCGAAAATTGGGAAGGGGCCTAAGCTAGACTGACTTTCATGAATAGACAACAAATGAACCACCACTTCTCCAAACTGATAAAGAGGCTTTTTGCAATTGGGAAGTCACCGAATATAGATTATTATCATAGAAGGAAAAAAGCTCTGAACAGGGATAGCAAAATTCAGTTACCTTGCCCAAATTTGGAGGGGGTGGAGGAGGGGCAGGGGGTGTGGCTATTTTCTTCGGTTCCTTTCCTTCTATTTCACAGATTGTAAAATTATGACGTTTAATCTCAGGAGAAAGTATGTCACCAAGAAACGACATTTTAAACTGATCCAGTGGTACCTGAAAATATAAACAATAATTTTGCCATCTTTGGTAATCAAAGTTGTCCAATAAATGAATTGATTACAAAATAATTACCCAGCACACACTCAGTAATTATGTATGCACTATATGAAGTACATGGGGGTGCTAACAATTATATAGTGATTACTCTTCCCGTTAGTAAGCCAAACTGGTCATCAGTCCAGAGACCACAGCTAATGAATTCCTTCTAGAAAAACTTAACAGGAGTTGTTTTCATCCATAACATCAAATCTTGTGCTGAGGAGACGGACACACACACACACACACATATATATATATGAACTGGCATTTCTATCACATGAGTAGTGTTAAGGAATAAAAGGGTTTTAGCTAGTAGTCTGAAATTAGTAAACTTTACCAATTCCAGTCAAATGTCTACATCTATACTTTAATTTATTTATAATTGTGATGAATTTATTTTAAAAGCAACTACCTCAACAATATCAGAGCTTTCTTGTCTTTCGTAGTGAACAGAAATAGTACCCAACATATAGCCAAACTGTTTACTTATGTCATTTATGAACATTTGAACAAGTGAAGATGCTGGTAGATTCATTGTGTGTTTGACTGCATTGGCATGTGGATCAACCATGTCTCTGATTATGCATAACACTTTAGGTTCATCAGCTGCTGATGCATTCTGAAAACACAATAATTTGATCATCATTGGCTAATAAGACTTATTTTAAAGGAGAAAAACAGACTCAATATATATATAAGTTATAACTGTCATTGTTACTCAAGATGTAGTAAAAAATCATCGTATTTAAAGGTGCAAACATATGGAAAATTGCTTAAGTAAAATGGTGACATGTCAGGCTTTGGCAATATTAGTAAAACATTAATAAAATACAGTAATAAGACATTTTCCTTGACCATTTACTTTAGAAATTCCAGATTTTAATAGCTGGAATATGTGTTTAGTATTAAACTATGTAATTGTTCTTTTCTTATAAAGAATAAATGTTATGTAAAGACTTCCAATTTCTTTGATTTCAGAGATGTGCACATCTGTTAACCTCCAGTGCATGATATATAAAATATAGTTTAAGTAAATGGAAACTAACAAAACAGAAAGTTCAAAGGGAAAAATGTTCCAGAGATTAGATACTTGACAAACAAGAGGCTAAAATATTAAAGTCATCAGATACTTGTTTCAAATCGTTTAAAATATGCGTATGTCAACGACGCCATCTCGTGATGAAGTACGAATAACTTTTTTAACTGTCATTCATTGTTATAGTACCCCACCCACCTAAAAAATAACAGATTGCAATCGGTCTACCGATGTAATTATTACCTCCACAGGGACAACCTGAGATGTTTCCCCCACAACCATTCTGGCTAGTGTATTCCGGAACTAATCCTTCAGGTACAAAATGTTTTTACACATTTACTTTCATTTTTACGTCAATTATTTGTGTCGCAACTCAGCGACAGTCTTTCGAAATCTCGTCGCGAACGTTGTACGAGATTTGGATAGAGCAAACTTCCTTTTCCGGTTACGACATCCGTCAAGATGAGGTGAAACTTTACATTCTTTATTCAATCCTCCGTAAAAAGATATTTATCTTTGCTATCATTCATTTTTTGTTGTGTCAATATATTCAGCATGGTTATTAGCGTTGTTATTTTATCATTTGTGAAGTGGTCGAGGTTTATTACGAAAGTTATGTTGGAATATCGTATGCATAAAAATGAAAATTTGTTCACCAAAATGTGATTTTATTTAATTACTGAATTTGGCTTTACTAATCAGTTGTCGGTTAGGATTGTTTCCTTTAGTAGCATCTCGAATCTATGACATTGTGATCTTCGTGATCGTTACACGTTCCACAAGTGGCGGTGGCGCACTACCTCGCACCAATGAATACACGGCGTAAATTCTTCCTAGGCACTACATATAACTAAGAACTTGTCATTTAGACAATCTCATAATCATGCTTTTGAAATTTTAGGTTATCACAATGCGAAGATTTATTCATTGAAATTCGTCTCCTTGGTGTATTGTTAGCATTTGATGTCTCAAATATAAGTTTCGTCCAATATGATATCATTTTCATTTCCAATAGCTTACAACTACAAGATCAAGCAGTACCAGTTACATTTTGAAGACCTTAGTTGGAAAGATTTCTTAATACATTTTAAGTTCTGAAAACAGAAACATCTATTTAATCAACTTGGACATAATTAAATTTGAACGCAATTCTGCCTTTTCTATTTCAAGATTTTTTCTGTTTCTAGTAAGATCAGCAGAGACAACTTGCAAGAGGCCATTGCGGCTGTCATGGAGGGTACAAGAACAAAGAAGAGGAAATTCACAGAATCCATTGAACTTCAAATTGCATTGAAAAACTACGATCCCCAAAAGGACAAGCGTTTTGCTGGCACCGTCAGGTTTGGCTGCTGACTTCAGTTTGAATGCCATGTTTAACACTTATCACAGATTTTTAATACAGCGGAATTAAAAATTTCTTATATAAATCTTATATAAAGATTTTACATTCTGTGATGTGTGCGTAATGCATGGAAGCCAGAATTTCTGGCGGACCTTCACCCAGGGTCTTAAAATAATTGGGGAGGTATTGGCAAATTCACTTGCCATACCAACCATTTTAACGCAGCCTTTCCTTTTACAGAGACTGGTTTGGTACTTGGTAAGCAGAAATAAGTTGTGCTACCTGAAGTGCCTTTCCAAATAAATGATTTGTCTATGTTTGGATGTTAGTTCAATTATCAAATTTTTATTGGTTAATATTATAACTGCTCTTAGTTTGTCTTCTTTGCTAATAAAACAAATGACTCTGTGTTAAAATTGTTATTTTCTTACTAAGTATTTGACAAATGATGTCCTTATTGATTTAAAATTAATTTCCATGCTTCCCATGCTTAACACTATCATGTACTTATAAAAGGTGTTTAAATGCTGATTTTAAAAAGTAACTTTTTGAAACCTAAGGTGGTTGTCTATGATTTACTTTGAACTGTATATTAGATGTTTGTAGTGCATCTTCTGTTTAATGATTTGATGTACACTGCACTATGCCAAGTTTCAATCATGAATTAAGTGATAAACTGTACTTTTAGGTTGATGCATGTACCAAAACCTAAGATGAAGGTGTGTATTCTTGGTGATCAGGTTCACTGTGACCAAGCCAAGGCTCTTGACCTTCCCTGTATGGATGCTGATTCTTTGAAAAAGCTCAACAAGGATAAGAAACTTGTCAAAAAATTGGGTAAAGTCCTTTTTTCTTGCTACTATGTTTACATTTACTAATTGAACATTTTAATGTTTATTTATTGTGTATCATAATGTACTGTTCTAAATGACAACTCTAAATCATAACAGTTGTTTTTTTAATTATTACTCATTGTTAATGCTTGGAGTGAAAGGAATCAAAAACAATATTACTTTAAAATTATTACAGAAGAGCTGGTTACTTGCTTTAATGTCTCTTCAGGTTTCCCTTGCAGTTTTTAGTAAAAAACTAGATTTGATGTCGTTTCATTCCATTTGTTTCATTCTGAAGAAGTCTAAAAATATGCCTATAATGTACTGAACATTTTGCTGGCTTCCTCGTGCTTAGATAATTTAGCTGTCTTTCATTGGCTGATGTGCCTGAATGTTTGGGGTTGTGGCTGGTAACACTTTTATTGTGACATTTATTGTATTTATTGCAGCAAAGAAATACAGTGCTTTCATTGCCTCAGACACTTTGATTAAACAGATCCCCAAAATTTTGGGACCAGGTTTGAACAGAGCTGGCAAGTTCCCAACCCCTATGTCACACAGTGACTCCATGAATAACAAGGTTGAAGAAACTAGAGCCACCATCAAATTTCAGTTGAAAAAGGTATGTTTCGAAAAAAAATATTTAATTTAGATACTGATGAAACATGATATTTTTTGCATTTTTTTCTCATTTGATATGAATAATGTTAGCATGTTGTCAATCTTATTGATGTCATTACATACTTGATAAAATAAGTGAAAACAAGATTCTGCTGAGTGTTTTGACACATTGTAATGTAAATCGAAAATTTGAAAAAAAATCTGTCAAGTACTTGTTTGAACATGCTTCATATAGACTATCCACATGACCATATTCATTTTAACTGTTGTCAAAAATGATGTCTTGTATCTAATAGACAATTTTTTTATACTTGTACTGCCACCTAGTTTTGTCCTGATATTTAGAAATTTTTAATGGAACAGATATTGCTTTGTCTCCTGGTAGTTTTTCAAACTACAATAATTGCTCACTTTAAACTTCCTTCAGGTATTGTGTTTGGCTACATGTGTTGGTCATGCTGAAATGACGGAGGAACAATTGTACCAGAACATTTCTCTCTCCATCAACTTCCTCGTCTCTCTGTTGAAGAAGAACTGGCAGAACGTTCGAGCTCTCTACATTAAGAGCACCATGGGCAAGTCACAGAGAATCTACTGAAGCTGTTATGTGGACTGTTATATTGTAATGGCTTAAGCAGTAATAAATCTGTGATGTGTCCTACAACTGTGTTTTTTTGTGTATAGCCTCTCACACATTATACTACCTGATCACCACTAAGCTAAACTTATATCCTTCCTGTTACATGTACCACCAATTAAACTTAATCAAAAGTTGCTTCCTATTCCCTTGTTTACTTAGGAAGTCTGTTTTTATGAAATACTTCAAGGTTGTGGGTACTTAGTCTGGAAACATGCAAGCCACTATCAAAACACAGTTAACTTTGGACCTTTTTAGCTCACTAGAACCAAAGGTTCAGGGTGAGCTATTAGGATGGTTAGGTGGATGCTCCAGTGTCTGGCGTCAACAATGGTCTTCTCAGAAACTACCAGTTGGATTTACTTCAAATTTGCTGTGCAGAAGCCTTTTGATGTTCTAACTGCAATTTGCTCACATACCAGTTGGCCCCTTTTAGGGGTCACTAGAGCTAAAAATAGAAAAACCTTTGTCATCTTCTCATGAACCAATGGATAGATCATCACCAAACTTGGTCTGTATCATCCTTAGATGGTTCTTTCTCAAGTTTGCTGAAATAAGTATGGTCGGCCCCTTTAGGGGCCGCTAGAGCAAAAAATAGAAATACCTTAAGATGACTTTTTCTCATGTTTTTATGGATGGATTATTACCAAACTTGGTTTTTAGCATCTTTAGTGTTCTATCAGATTTGTGGAAAAATTGGTTGGCCCCAATTAGGGGCTGCTAGAGTTATACATAGAAATACCTTAAAATGACTTCTTTTCATGAACCAGTGGTTGGATCATCACCAAATTTGGTCTGTGGCATCCTTCAGTCATCACGAATATTCCTTTGTAGTATCCTTTGATGGTCCTTTATCAAGTTTATTATTGTTCCCCATTATTTGCCCGCAAGTGTACCTTTATAACCTTTTTAGTAACAAGTTAACATTTATTCTGGTGAGTGATGCAGGGCCATCATGGCCCTCTTGTTTTATTACTAGGAAACAAGTGTTGAGTTTAGCTTTGCAAAACAGTTGCAGTCTGCCTAAACTTAATCAATGTACTTGTCCAGTGGGCAAGTTACTTGCAAATTTCACTTGATTGAAAATGGATGTATTTGCCTAGAAAAATCCTTTACTGTATAAATTCATTTTCTGATTATTAATGATTAAATATTGATAGATAAATTAAAAAAAAATACATGTATGTTATTTCCTTACATGTTAATCATTAGTATGACCATTTTCAAGGCTTAGTTAAAATGAACATACAGACAACATGCACAATGCAACACCATCAAACAGCAAAATAAGTCTCAGAAATGATATTTTACTTGGCATCGTTATTATTGGTTTATTGTCAAAATCTTGCCCAATCGGGCAAGCTACTTGAAATCTTAACTTGCCCAAATCCAAAATCAGTTGTCCTGGGCTTTGGGCAAGTAGGTTACAGCGATGGCTGCTGTTGCTGCTCTTGTTAAGTATGGCATATTGCAGTCACTTGAAACATTAACAAAAAGTTACTAAATGAATCCACATTTGATTTGATATCGAAGTTTTGTGACAGGATCTGACAATGAAGTAAATGTTATCACTGAAGTTACAATTGATCATAGAACACATTGTAAGATAGGGCTGAAATTTACACTATGGACCTCAAGTTGACACAAGTTATACAATTTTGTTTGCATTGGAGCCCAGCACCATTTATTTATAACTGCAGACAGATCACCTACTCGACTCTGGCAACCTACCTGTATTTGCCAGTTTCTCGCATACAGTAAGCAACTGCGGGCCTACTTCCCAATGTGTGTAATTCATACTATACATGTAGAAGGTGGATGTTAAATTGTGGATAACATGTTCGTCTATCTTCTAATCTGGGACCTGCCCATGAACATTGCTTTGTTGTTCTGAACGAGTTTTCTAGGTAGACCGTATTAATCAATAGAAAAAAGAACTTATTTTTAATCATGCTTGTTTGAGAATAAAGTCCAGTGCTTAGTGATCAATACATACGTACAATCGTCCTCTCAAAACTAAGAAATATGGACGAAATCCAAATTGGACTTGAGGAATTAATTTACTGTCCAGCTTTGGGAGGAAGTTATATACCCAAACTGCCTAAACTATACCTAAAGCATTTATTTGGGTCCACCAATGGCAGCACTCCATTCTATGGACAATCAACCTACAAGAAGGGCAACTGTTTTGAACTGACCACAAGCATGCGGATGGTTAATCCCTAATGTCTAGGTCTCAGTGTGTGTCTCCCAAGAGCCCTGGTGAGATTTTGCCAAGGCAAGTCCCCGAGACTTTCAATTAATTAGTCTTATGAATTAACCTACCTGATATTTTCTGATATATATGATAGATAAACATAAATTTTATCCCTTTACACTGAAATCTGAAGCGGCCCATAAAAGACGCATCTGATTGTATCGCGCGTCCTGTAAATATAAGCGTTTGTCCTGTAAATTTACGAGTATTTTACAGCTTGAACCTTCAGTACTTTGAATTGATAAGTATTTAAAACTGTAGGTAATTAATCAGAAATACAATAGAATTGTTTAATGCCATGAAGTGACTGACACAGTGGTGTGTTTCTTAATTGAATTCGGACTCGATTGAATTGACAAGGAACTTGATCGTAAGATTTAAATTCTGACACTCGTCACGCTCTGATACACTCTTTGAACACTTTTACATAGGGTCATGTACAATATAAGCATTTAGATAGATCTTCGACATATTATAAGCCGAGTTTAATATTCAATAAATAAGTACATTTACTTACCTGACACTGCTTGCATTGAAGGTATGTTTACGAGTGTACACGATTGGTAAATTAGGTAGACTCGCGTAATTGAATACAATTTTATACGTTTTATTTGGATATCAGAACTGAAACTAGTTCCAGGGGGGTATATCATTTTCGCTGCCTAATGATGTCTCACGTAAGTAAACTTTTCTATCAGATTTAACCTTTCAACATATTTGTGCATTTGGTTGACCGTATAATCTCCTTTCATCTGTCGTATGTTTCAATGCATGCATGTAAGTTTATTCAATGTGTGTACTCCTATCTTTTGACATGCATTTTATTGCGCGTCCACGTAGTTTAAGTTGGTAAAATCACGTGCGATTTGTGCACGGAACGTGAATGTATCAATGGAGCCAATAAAATTATTGTATTTAAATGTAATTTATAATTAAGCAACAAAATGTTCATGCATGGTGCATGTAAATTCTATTCTTTGACATAATAGAATTTACATAAATTTAACATACACTGTACAGCGCTGAAATGGAAGAAAACAATATACATGTATTGTGTTTTGTATTTCTCTTTGAATGGCATTTATTTTGTGTCATTAAAACTAAATCTCTTGAAAAGTTGACTCGTCAAAATACACACCCAGCTGATCTTGTAATCTAAACAATTACTACGTAAATCTTGTAGCATGTGTAAATACGTGTAGCTCTTAAAATTTCTCTATATTTAATCTTCCAGTTAATACATTTTGTTATTTGACACTACTGTAAATGGACTAAATAAACACTGCTAAACTGAGAAAAATTTGGGGCCCAAACATCAATATTATGACTTCCTTTGGCTCTGGCTGCTGGTGCAACATTAAACCTGTAGAAAAAATACTGAAGTGGTCACTTAATGGGGTTGTATTGTATGTATACCATTGAATACTAGTATCAAACAAGGTCTTGCTATCATTCTCTCTCTCTCCCTCCCTCTCTCTCTCTCCCTCCCTCTCTCCCTCCCTCCCTCTCTCTCTCAACAATTTTTGTTGGCTGACAATTAATGCTTGAAATTATGGAAAGTTGTAATTTTGTTCTAATTAAATGTTGATGGTATATAGAGATAACTACCCTACCACTCTACCTTAACCTCATGATTTTCTATGGATTACTGAAAATAACAGGGCTATGGGGATGGTAAATTGTATGCCTGTAAATACTTGAGTATTTGTTATGTATATGCTCTTCTGTCTGTTGGACCATTGTACTTAGATCTAATTACCATAATGCACCATGATACCAGCCCCAATTTGTGCAGTGATAACTGATCCTGTTGTGCATATGTAGATACATGCTGTATGTTATTCAATCAGCCATTTGTAAAACTTGATAAATATTTAATTGATGAATTCAGCGCATAATGTATATAGTATTACAGAAGATGTATTACTGAAGTAAACACTCTATGAATAAAAGATCATAATATTGTGTATTGAAGTATATATATGTGTGGTTCATTGTTGACTTATGTGTATTTTACATTTTATACATGTATCTTATTTATAAGACTGGACTGAACAGTCTCAATTGGATCATGTATATTATAGACTTCTGTGTAAGTGCCAGTATATTTACTGGTCACATAATGCATGCTTATATATACCGATAATATACATATACACATGTATGTATAATTTCTAATTTTCAAATGGTGGGGCCTCCAGGCTTCCCGAAAGTTGCTGCACTGTCGGACATGTCAGGCAAATTTCGAGCAGGTCCAATAACTTTTTGATGAGTGCCGGACCAGACGAAGATTTACAGTTTTTATCTCTAATTTATTATATATTCAGTCAGATAAATTTTCATTTGGTCAGGCAGAAGTTCTATCTTTGCCTGACCAAATGTCAGGCAGTATTGCAGCAGTTTTGAGAAGCTCGGGCCTCTGTGGTGGAGTAGATATGGTCTCTGACTAGTAATCACTAGCTCCTCTCAGCTGTGAGTTGTTGTTTCTACACAGGTATAAGCCTTGAATCTACCTCCATTGTTAAAGCTGGAAATGTCTCTGAAAGACCCTGGATGTTGGTGTAACATTAAACCTCAGTGAAAAAATAAAATTTCCGATTGTTAGTATTTGTAACTATATCAGTTAATGAATACATGTTTTTACATATTATGTCATATTCATACTAAAAGTCTTGTACTAAAAAAAGGCAATAAATATGTTAAAACTAACGAAGATTTAGCAAATAGCAACTAGTAAGCGAAAATAAATCCAGTACATATTAGTGAAAAGATCAAATGAAATAAAATTTGATCTATCCGTCATTTTGGAATAGATCTTATTGATTTTATACTTGGTTGTACAATTTAGCATTAAATATTTTAAAGATAATTTGGCTTTAAAATGTCCTTTGAAATTGATAAAATAAAGTTTTTATTGTAAATGTTTAGCTTTTATGGAAAATACTTTACAAGTCTTATTAACCTAATAACTTACTCTGTGTTGCAATATTTACCTGAATCATTTCAATTTTTTTAACCGATTTGGAATAAGAAAAACAGGACTACAAAGACAAATGTTCTTTAATATTCAGTGAGAAAGGTGAAAGTAATCGGTGAAGTACTTCAACAAGAAAGATAACCACATAACTTTGTTTTAGAGCATAGTTAAAATTGAGTAACCACCCTTTGCATTACCCTTTGCCTCATAAGCATGTATCGGATTCTTCCAATTTCAAAGCTGATATACAAAACATCAATTTATTTAAGAAAATTGGGTTATTTCTCTCTGAAGAGTGGAAAACATTGTGGCATAAGAAGCCATTGCTCATTTCAAGCAGTGGCTTCTTTTGCCACAATGTTTTCAAAAGACGTCTGCTTAAGATGCGGGCCAATGCAGTATTATGAAGCAAAGGGTTTAAAGTGTGTCAGTAATATTGGCCATCCTTAAAAAATGTTAGTTTTCAGTTACATGATCCAAACTTATATCAGTAATAGTTTTCCCATTTTCAGGCAAAAATCTGTTCATCTACCAAAAAAAAAGTTACATTGCACTTATTATATAGTCTACACTTATGCCCTTTGCATTGCCTCTACTTTATTTATACATATTTGATAAAGAAATAAAGAAATTACGTGAAGTTGAAGATTTTGAATCAAGCAGTTTCTTGATAAACTTTGCTTGCCATATTACCAGAAAATGATGTCAATGTCATATATTATGGACACTCTGAAACTTTCTTTTTCTGTTTTACTGTATAACAAGCAAAGTTTGATTAATGAATAAATGTAAAAAATAAAACTTTTTAAGATTATTTGGCATGGTTTCTAGGGACTAATATATTCTTGATATGAAATACTTGTAAATTTTTTTTCACTGGGTTTAACACCATTTTCCAACAATTTTTCAGTTATATAGGATGGCCATTTCATCTTACCAGTTTTCCTGGACTTAATTCTAACCAGTAACAACTTACCCTTCCATAAGGAGCCAGTAACGTCTCCATATGTGGAGGAAAATCAACATTTTTGTCGAATTTTCATCGAAGGGTATGACTTGCCATGACTGGGATTTGCACCCGAATCACCACTGGACCTTGAACTGTGGCCAATTACAAGTATATAAATTAACTTCAGCTCACTAAGCATGTGGAATTCTTGTACTTGCATTATTTTCACTTGCAAAACTAGTTGGTTATTTCAATCAGAAATGGCCCTCTAAACTGCCAGGAGATAAGAGATATAGAGATAAGTTAAAACTTAGAAACCTCATACTGGCATTACTCCTTTATGTAACACTGGTAGCAAAACTTCCAAAATAAGGTCCATGAATACATTGTTTTAATGTCAGTTATTTAATTTAAGGCCTGAAATTGACTTCTTGAAAATCTGCAAAATTGGAAGCTGGAATGTTTTGCTTGCACAATTGTAGTGGCTGACAAGTAATTGACTCTTGACTAAGTTAATTATCCCCTACCTCTCATTTTTGATGTACAGAAATAGAAAACTACATGATGACTAAATGTAGTCAATAAGTAAAAAATCACCATACCAGTCAATGAACATATTGTACAAAGTCTGCCATGCTTTACTATTTAGTCAGTACATTAAACCTTTAATGCTGGGTTTCACCCATGTCTCGAACCCTTGACCTTTAGATTGGTGGTCCCGTGTTCTACATACAGTGTTCAACGAGTCAATAATTTTTTTGCTGTCTGTTAAACTTAATATCAGTTTGAATATGCAAAACATCAAAATCAACAGAATGGCGTATAAATTTGATTTTTTAATAGTTATAGATTTCTGAATATATATGTACAGTAAATTTTATTGTCAGTGGTTTGACAAACCCTTGTTAATATTTTGGAATGACTATCCATTTTTTTTTGCACTGTTCCAAACAAGCCTTAATGTTGGTTCCCTATATGTGTTATTATTTATGATTTTGTTATGTTTTTTTACCTTTTTGAAACAGGCCCAGTGATGGTCAAATCTCATGAAACCATGATAATTTTGGCTGAGGTTATAATGCTTCAGATTCAGCCCCTCACCATGGTGAGTTTGAATCCCTCCAGGAACCAAAAAATTTCATCTGTAAGAAAGATATCCAGCTAGCTTACAAATTGTTGGTGGTTATACCTAGATGCATGCCTGGGGTCTCCTCCAACATTAAAGCTGGAAAGTCACCATTTGATCCTGGCTGTTGATGCAATGTTTAACCCAAGTCACCTCTGACTTTGCATCTTTATCTCCAAAAATGAGACGCTGTTTGATATGCTTTATGTCTACTTGCTAATTGAACTTCATAATGAAAACTTCCTCTTTCAGCACATTGTTCATGAATATTTTCTGTTGTACATCAATATGTGACTGGTATATTGATAGTGGGATCTGATTGTTGATATCTGTTGTAATGCTGTTAATGGAAACTGGATATCTCTGAAGTCAAGAACCATTTTGGTAAAAAAATCTCCATAATTGGTTTTAGGGTTTGACATCCTTTTGGTGCTCAACTCATCTGAGGTTTCCTGTGATAGCACATAACAGATCACTGTTTTAATAATGTTTGTGACCTGATTCATTGTGGCTGCAGAAAATTACTTTTCCATTAAGGCAGTATAGAGTGTGAACCAAATTTTGTTACCATTGGAACAAGCGTCAATTGTTGTTGATCAGTCTGTGGCTTGTATCTGTGTTTAATCATTTTGATAGGATCAGAAACAGATTTATGATTGAATATTAGTGAGAAATATATCTCATTTCGGTTGTGTTGATGGGCCTGTTGACACTTTTATCAGTCAGAATTATTGTTTTGTCCTATACAGGAGATAATGAAAGCTTCAGTTTTGTCTGGGACACAATCTCTAGAGCATTTACCATGTCTTTTGTATTGTCAGACAATGCTTTTATAGTCTATCTGATTCTATAAAAAGTATCAAACTGGAAGTTGAAGAAATGTGATCAGTCGATCTGTTCATCAGGATAGAAGTGAAAATATTGATATCTCTTGAATTTAAAGTGTCTTGGAAGCTGATTGGAAACAAACCTTTTTTTAGGCCTTATCCCTTTAGATTGATCTCAGCGTAAGTTCATTATAAGATTTAAATTGAGGCACACATTTCTCATGAATAAAATTTTTACTCCAAATTTGAGGGTGGCATTTTTTTATCCTGTATATGCATATGGTTTTGTAAAGAAATACATGATTTTGAATTGTCATATTACAATTACAATCTCATGCAAAGAGGTTTTATAGTATTCACACAACATACGCAAAAATAACTCAATCACATCAGTTAACACTTAATTGATATCATCAGAATCATCTAACCTCTACTGTGATGTTTCCAATGGCCATACAATCTTTCAGAAGGCGATAATGTGCTAAATCATTTTGCATTACAATACACAAAATGTTGTCATCAAAATTCTGTTCTCAAAAATCATTATGTTTCAGTTCACTTTTGACCTAAAGTACTATATGCAGTGTTCCTTATTGCTTAGAATATACATTGAGGTTGTATCATGTCTTTTCCTAGCATTGTTGCTTTTTTTGATTCTGCACCGCTTTATTTTTTATAGTTTGTCTAAGTTGCCATATTTTAGAACACATACATAATGTTCATGAAATGTTACAACATGTTGGTAAAGAATCAGCTTATAGTCTAGAGATCAAGTAATGATGGGTTTGAATCCCATTTTTGACCAGAATTTATAACAAACTTCACAGTTGTCCATTTAATGAAAGTATCAGTTCCTGAACCAGGAAGTGGAAAATATCTGTGAGTAGGAGAAAATTTATCAATCTAGTAAAAAAAAGACAAATTCTAAACAACTTCTGTTGTAACCATGGCAACAGAATAAGAGGATCAGGTGTGTAAGTGATATTGAATTATCAGAATTGAACAATACCCTTGAAAGAGTTGACCTTCTGTTTGTCTTACATTGTCATCAGGTATTCCTGTCAATAAGGTGATAATGCCATTCATAACAGAAATTCTTGAAATTATCACTATCTCCTACTGTTTGATTTCATCTGGGCTTGATTTTGTTAGAGATTATTATACATCTAGATTAACATAAAATTATGCATTGTTGTGGAATTATAATCAAGATGTAATGAGGTTCAGTGCACTGACCTTTTAGGTATATTGTGAAACAGACAGCAGATGTTAGCAATGTGTGTAGATATTGTTCACTTCTCGATAAGGAATTCGATTTTTACAGGAGCTTCTTCTAAGGTATCTCTATTCATTTATTTAACAGGCTATTCAGGCATTGCTAGTTATTTTCATATGTATTGTTCGCAGTCTTCAGTTTGAAAAGCAAATATTTTTTTTTCACTGGGTTTAACACCATTTTTCTACAATTTTCAGTTATATACTGTGGCCGATTCACCTAACCAGTTTTCCTGGACTGAATACTAACCAGTGCTATTTTACCATTTGACAAGGAGCTTGCAACGTCTCCACATATGGAGGAAAATTGATATAAAAAAGCAAACGTAGCTGATGATGTTTTCTATAGTAGTTACATTAGTTGAGGTTTGTCTGGTTTACTGATTCTCATTGGCAAAAGTTGGTCTGGTATGCATTTGTAACACTGCACCAGTCTGGTATATTTTTGAGTGGACTAACTCTTTTTTTTATGAGTATGATTTCAGTTACTTACATTTGTCAAACTATCAAACATACATGCAACAGAATATGCTACTTCAGAATAGTATTGCAAGATTAAACGTGACTTACAAAATTACATTTAATCTTGTAATACTTGTAATTCAATTCATACTCATTGATTACAGAAGAGGGCACTTTTCTGAACAATTCATTACTTAGGTAAATACTTATTTGATGTACAGGGAATAGTGCTTAAAAGTTGAGTATAAAATATGTAATGGAACTGCTAAAGGATTGACTGGCAGTTCCAATTGTACAGCTCATAAATAGCTTCTATACCCCAAGGGACATACTTGTACCCTGTACAAAGAAAGACAGGCACTTTAACTGATAGGAAATCTGTTGTCTGCAGGTGGATACATTGGTATCATGATACAACTGTTAATTGTTTGGTTGTGGTGACTACTAGTCCGGAGTGAATATGTCAATAAATCTGGTTTAAACAAGCACCTCAAGGTCATGCTAATTATTCCTGAAATCATGAACCTCTCTTAACTCTTTGTGTGTGACTATCTATGATTATTTGTCTCCTGTCTTTACTAGCACCTCATAAGAAAAAACCAAATATGGCTGAACAGTCAATGTGAGGAACAAGTGTGTTACACAGACGCGAAACAATTTTTTAAAATATTAGCAGTAATTGAAAAGCTAAATGTATTTCTGTATTAGTTATAAAGTTCAGTGTCAGCCTTTCACATGAAAATGCTGGCTAAACCATTCTTGAAATATATCAGAGCGTTTGTGGCAAGTATCCTGCTTTATTACGACTTAACGAGCATAAGTAAGTTGAATGCAAGAAGTGCATCAACTACTGTCTGATTGTTCTCTTCTTTAAATTGTTGTTTTTCTGTTGCTACTGTTGTTGACAAGGACGCTGGTTGTTGTTTTTGCTACAACTAATGTATTTGTTTATTTAGAAAAATTTTTAATTCCTTGAATGTCAATTTCAATTACATTTTTCTTTTCTGTAATAACAATAATAAATTTCTGGTTTAACGTCACACCAACAGCCAGGGTCATTTGGTGACTTTCCAGCTTTTACAGTGCAGGAAGATCTGAGGCTTATTCCTGGGTAGAACCACCAACCACTTGGTAGCTAGTTTGACAGTTTCCTCAATTGTGAGATTTTGTCTCTGGTGGGATTTGAACTCACATCGGTGCGGGGTTAGTGATTAAAAGTCAAACCATAACCACTGGACCATGGATGCCTCTTGCATTATCAAAAATATCCAAACCTCATGTACACATTTCCTGCCGTTTCATCGGCCATAATTCTAAATGTACTTTGTACCATATAACAAATTTACTATGTACGTATATACGTCTAGCCAGGAAGCTCTTCTCATAAGGATCATCTCCATTACTAAAGTAATAAATCCATCAGATTAATATCTATCACAGCAATATTCATATACTGTTTTTATGCTAAATTGATAATCATATGTGATCTTGATTAAAGTGTATTAAAATCCATTAGCAAATAATTTAATTGTAACCCAGGGACAATCAAAATTATTACTTTAATTTGTGTAATGGGGCACTTAAATAATGAAATACAAAGCATGAATGAAATATAAAGCAAGACATATATGTATCTCTTATTGTTATGTTAAAACATATTCATTGATGATCAATGATAAGGACATTTCATTATGTTTTCTGTCATGTGCAAATTGTCAATCAAAATTAACCTCTTCAGGGCTTGACAAATCCACTTGTCTGCTGGTAAATGTGAGTAGAAATTGACTCAGTATGAGTTGAAATTGCTGTAGAACTAGTTAAAATTCATATCATTCTGTCCTGCAGGACAAGTAGCCTGAAAAAAATTGCAGAGCCCTGCTCTTGTAAGTTCTGTAAAGTGTATGCTGAGATTTATTTTTCTAGTTCACAGGTCAAGGTCACAGCTGGCTGTTTGATTTAGTGTATATTTTCTAATAGTCGTAATGATATTGGTGCCCTTGGGGACACCATGGAAGAGTAGATATGGTAATTACAAGCCCTTCAATGCTGTGAGTTTGAATCCCTCTTAGGACAAGACAAATTACACATGTGAGGAAATTGTCTGGTTAGCTTAAAGAAGGTTGGTGGTTCTACCTAGGTGTATGCCCCACCATTAAAGCTGGAAAAATTACCAAGTGTCAATGTAGCTGTTGGTATGACTTTAAACTCGCTGAGAAAAAAAATGATGCCCTAGACTTAAGTTCATTTTATTTGACAGAGACTCAGTATGGTGTAAATTATCACAATGTAATCAGCCATAATGTTAAGGTCGTCTTGTTTCTGATACTTTGAAGAAAAATTTAAGTCAATGTTAGCATAAGAAAATCTTAACTAAAACCTGCATTAAGTCAATTGAAGTGCTTGAATTTTGATATCAACTGATATGATGTTGCCCTATTAACATTCTACTGTGTGATTAATGCAACAGATATCTGTCTGCATATCTGAAGACAATGTACCAAATAAATCAAGCTTTTAAATCAATGATGCACCTTGATTTACTTTTTATCATTCTATGAAATGAACTTAGGTTCTAGATGTCAAAAAAGTGAACTGAAGTCCCGTCCCTTTTAGGAGACGTCAACCTTCAATCACGTGCATTGATGGTAATTGATGCGCTAAAGATACGTCCAGTTGCTCTTGTATTTCTTGAGAGATAATGGATGTGTTAATCTGGTCATGATTAATTGCTGTAAACAAAAACAACCATGATGCAGCAAAATAGAAAATTTCCTTCAAAGCTTTTAGAGACAATTTATTTTACCACAATACCATACATTCTCTAATAAATATTCCTCCATAAATAAATATCCAAAGTCATTGTTAGATTTGTTTGTTTTCATATGACTTATTGTTCAGGGGTTCAAAGCCATTTTTCAACAATTTTTCTGTCATATGCCGTGACCGGTTCATCTAACCAGTATTCCTGGACTGTATACTAACCAGTACTAACTTACCCTTCCACAAGGAGCCGGAAACTTCTCCATATATGGAGGAAAATCAACAATTTCGACAAATTTTCACAGAAGGGTATGACCTGCCGTGACTGGGATTCAAACCTGCATCTCCAGTGCACTAACCACTGGACCTCGGCCACAGCCACTCATTGTTAGAAATCAAACTTTTATGCTGCATGCATGTAGATACTTGCAACTCTTGAAAATATGTCTAGTATTCCTGGGATTTTTAGGGATATGTTTGGTATACAGTTTTCAAATGTTGATAATGAATTCAAATTGCCAATAAATTAGAATGCAGATCCTCGGAATGAAATATTTTTGCCCAAAATAAATGTTAATGCATGTGTTTCACCAGTAAGGATTTCATGTCTGTTGTATTTTTGCCCTACAGAATTTAACTGAAGATATTTTTGTTTCAGTTGAACAACTGCAAGTGCCAAATGTTCTTACTTTCTTTTTCTCTGTTGTATAATTACATGGTGTTCACAGAAAAATTTTATTTCATCCATCTAAAATATTACAAATATTCCCCAGCAGCATAAAGATTCTGACAAATTCTGACAATGATTTATGACAAAAAAGACACTTTGGAAATAATCACATATTTTCACATGCATCATTAAAGTAAATTTACTGTCAGGCATGTATCAGATTATAAAATATAAAAGAGACAGTAAAGTTTAATGTGAGCATTGGTACAGTAATTTTGATATGACTCTGTGAAGGTTTCACATCAAATTCCCCATTATCATCTTAATCCAAGTGCATTGTCTGAGCCTCTTTGTTGATACAAACTAGTGAATTGCTGTAATGTACTTCTTGATCCAAGTTCATTGTGGGATCACTTTGATTATCCAAGTGCATCATGGGATCACTTTGTTTATCCACTTGCAGTTTGTGGATCTTTTGTGGACCCAAGTGCATTATGGGATGACTTTGATTATCCAAGTGTATTATGGGATCTCTTTGTTTATCCACTTGCAGTTTGTGGATCTTCTGTGGATCCAAGTGCACTGAAGGATTCTCTTTGTTGATCCAAACGTTTTGCACTTTGGATTTTGTTGTTAGAGTCTGCACTGAAAAATGGGGTTGGTACTTTAAACCCAACAATTTTTATTCTGGCCTTACAGGTCTTGATTTAATCTAATCTAATAATTTTCTTATTGTAATTAAATTATATGAAAAATATTTTTAACATGGTGACTCTAGCACTCTGTCTTCAGACCTAGTTGCCTCGATAAAATGATCAATTGGATACCTTGAATTGTTACCATAAATTTCATCAAATGATCAGGTATCTTATTGTCTTTTATGATACCAACAAAAACTCAGCATTTTTCAGGGCATGGAGAACTTACCAGTTTGACATAGATGTACATAAAAATTCAAACTTGTAATCAATTTGATGTTTGTTTATTTATATTTCACTGTGGCTAACTGTTTATTCTTGCTTCCATTCTCCACTAAACATTTCACTGTGGCTAACTGTTTTGACTTGATTTCAGCCTCTACTAAGTTCCTCTACAGACGTGAGAATCGTTTGATGGAAGGATATAACACTATGTTGTCAGCTGTATGCTGAGTTCTAGCTAGTAGCTATGCTAATATTGTCACTTTTCTAGTCAAAGGAATGATACCGCATCTACTATTAGATACTTCGGCTACTAAATAGGGAGTGGATGGCTCTGTGATTATTTGCAGCATATTTGCTATTCATTATTGGATAGAAACTGAATGAAAATTCATTAGATTGTAGCATATTGTTACTATAATTAGGCTGGAATATATTGAACTGGATGTTAGCTATCATTATAGTTGCTGTCTGATATAATGGTATGTGAACATTTACTTTTGCATTTTGTCATATTTTTTATCAAATTTCACTTGGAACTCTAATGGTTTGTTGCATTAAATTTTCATTATTTTTTTCATAATTGTCAATTTTACTTGGTTCTGAGTTTTTTTTTTTTAAAAATTCGTTATAAAATAAACGAGTATAAAATTTATAAAATGAAAAAAATGGCCAAAAGAACTGAATGAAATAATATTTCATCAGTATTTTTGAAAATGGAAAATACATGTAACAAATATGCATATGAATATTTGTTTCATTATTTTTAGTTAGAGAGGAGAACATGGGTGATTTTTGGTCAAATAACGGTAAAAATGACTTTTCTAGCCTAACGATTATCATGGTTATAAATATATTATCTGGTATGCATAACTTAAATATATAAGAATAATCATAATAATTAGTTAAATTATTGTTTTACCCTGCAATGTGAATTATTTGCTCATGTGTTATAGAATAAAGCTGACTACTGTTGACTGGAACTCTGTAAATTAAAACACCCTGGAAGACTAGGACTCATTCTCTGGAGCTGATCGTTTTTGTTATAATATTATGTTATGTATAGTTTGACACCACATGGCTAAAACTACATAAACTCAAATATTTGAACCAATAATCTGGACCCTCTTCATTGGTCGAAATATCAAGATTAATGTCTCATAATATAAGCCCTTGCATAATATCTGCTTTTTTAAAATTATATTTTATTATGTACCTGTAATTGTATGATCACAGTACATCTCTACAAACAACATGGACACATTACACAATAAAAAGTACAGGTATGCAAGGGAGACAACTTTATTTCAAGGAATGAAATGTTCAACTTTGAATGGCAAGAACTCTGGAACTGATTTAGACCTGGTGAGTTCGAGCCAATGAGAGTTCACTGCAGCTTATATTGAAGATGAGTAGCCAACTATTACTCAGTTTTTTAGTACCCTGGAAGTACCAATCACTAGCACCTCTCTGCTGTAAGTTCGAATCCCACTTTGGACCAAATTTCACATGCGATGAAGCTTATAGAAGGCCCGTGGTTCTATCCAGGTGCAAGCCTTGGGTCTTCTTCCACTGTTGAAGCTGGATTGTCCACAAATAACCATGGCAGTTGAGGCGACATTGAAGTACTCCTGTAAAATGAATAAACTGGAAGTAACATGGAGTTCAATAAGCTTTGTGTCAAACCCTGAAATTGGCTTAAAAAATCCAAATCTTTTTCTTACATAATCATTCATGTTACTAATTGCGTGGCTTCATGTGGAGCTATTTATAAAATAACTCTCCTTGAATTATCTTTGGAACAAGGACTGTCTTGTTTTGTGATTGTAGTTCTCATTAAATATTTAGGGATTTATAAGAAAATAATAATGTCCTATTATCAATAATGGATCCTGACATGCAGATCCCAGTCTATCATTTCAGGCTCCCATATTACAATGTCTTCAGAGCCCAGTCTATCATTTCAAAATTCTATAAAACAATTATTCCTGATCCCAGTCTAGTTCCAAATCCATTGTATCATTTAAAACATCATTTAACAATTATTCTTGATCCAAGTCTATCATTTCAAAATTCTTTATAACAATGGTTTCGGAGCCCAGTCTATCATTTCAATCTTCCTTATAACTATGATTTCAGCACCCAGTCTACCATTTCAATCTTCCTTATAACTATGATTTCAGCACCCAGTCTATCATTTCAATCTTCCCATATGACCATGATTTCAGATCCCCACCTATCATTGCATGAAGCTGTGGTAAGGACATTGAATGCTTGAATTTTCTCACAATACAAAATTCCTGTGTCATCCCTTCAGTATTTATAATCCTAACTTCTACTGTCTCAGACATAATCATTTGTTTATCATGATTATTGTACAACAGTACTTTCACATCAGGAATATATTTAAGAATTGATGTAGACTGATAATATATAATGTTTGGATATGTACACTTTATCTTGTAAGAAAATTTTCTATTTTGAGGACATATTGTTCCTTCAACAATTTTTCATTTGTCAGACGAGATGCCATTTGGTGACAGTTCATTCACACCTTGTGTTTGCAATCATATGAAGTGTGAAAATAGTAGTGTTTGTCTAGAACTGTCTGAAACATCCTTGATACGACCCAAAATATCATGTTTCCACTAACATTGTAAAAAAAATATAGAGTTAGTAGAACCTTTTTTCTCTCAGAAATATTTTTTCAGTACGGATATACAGTTAATACAGAGATTAACATTTAGGCAAGAGACAGAAAAAAGTCTAGAATCTGCTGAACACAGGAGGGTTAGTGAGGTTAGCTGAAATCCGGGACATTTTATTACACCTCTGTATAGGTATTAAGAACTGTCTTGTTTTATAATATCCTTGTTACATGCAGCCCCAATCTGATTAATAGAAATTCACCTCTGAATCAATTTTTTCCTAAGTTTTAATTTTTTGAATCATGAATCATGACATTTTAAACATGTTTCACTATATATGCTATGTATTTCAAGCATGGGGCTATAGCAGTGGCTATCTGTAATGGTCCAATTATAATTAAGTAGATACATGTCTTTTTCTGTAAGATTTCACACTTAAAAGTATTTGTTTGTCCATCTATTGTTAAAGATTAATAGTCAACTTGCTCCGCTGTTACTATGGGTGAAAGTTGAAAATTTTCAAAAAAACGGAAATCTTAACCTCGGTGCCGTGGAAACAATAAAAACCAGTAGGGTCGGGACCTTGGAAAAACTCGAGGTTCTGGAAATTTCCGGAAAACCATGTGTTACTCAACTTTCTCAGTTGGTATTCAACTTGCTTAGTGGTTATCCAACTAGTTCAGCTTTTAGTAAACTTGCTCGCCTGTTACTCAGCTTGTTCTATTCTTCATGAATGGTGTTGAGCTTGAACCCTGTCTGTCCTGTCTGTCTGAAGGATCTGTCTGACAGCTTCACCATTTTATTATCAAGTTGGTGTAAGAAATATTTAGTAAGTCATGTGGTAACCATCAAAGTGATGAGCATAAATTGTGTATAAGTGTTTCACTTTCTAAATGCAAAGTAAAATAATTATATTTAAACTGTACTAAACCACTTACATGTATGCACTTATACAACTAAGTATGTTCGTGCTACAAGCAAATTGTGTGGAATGCCGTACTCCACAACACATGCTAGAAATGCTTCGATAGTTCTCTTAATTTTGCTGTTGGTGTAGTTTAGAATTTGACTTGACAGACCAACCAATTTTAAAGCCAGGTATGATTCATTATTTGTTCAGCTGTAATGTAATTCTGTCATGTAATGAAATTATGGGGTGAATATGATATCTTCATGTGAAACTCAATTGCGAGGAAAACTCATCAAAAAAAACAATTTAAACTTACAGAAATGGTGAACTATCTATCAGTTTACTTTGTCCTTAATTTTGACTGACTCAGGTTCCCGCACAAATTTGTTGTACTGGTTCCCACAAATTTGTTGTACTGGTTCACACAAATTTATTGTACTGGCTCCCACACAAATTTGTTGTACTGGTTCACACAAATTTGTTGTACTGGTTTGCACAAATTTGTTGCAGGGCTTTTTTCCTTCTATAGTGAGGGCTGTTTATAGGCATCTTCTCTTCAGGAAAAGTCCTTAAACTCATGCAGACTTCCCCTAAAATTCAGTTTGCATCATGTTTTTCTTCCCATTTTTGCAAAATACTGTGTTATTTTCTCCCAAATTTAAGAAAGGCCCTTTCCCCTAACCTTGAAAAAAAACCTGTGTTGTACTGGTTCACGCACAAATGTTGTACTGGTTCCCACTAATTTGTTGTACTGGTTCCCACATGAATTTGTTGTATTTGTTCACACGAATTTATTGTACTGGTTCCCACATGAATTTGTTGTATTGGTACCCATTCAAATTTGCTGCACTGGTTCCCTTACAAATTTGTTGTACTGGTTCCAACACTAATTTGTTGGCCAAGTTATACCTTCATGTACTTCATGTACAAAGGCTTCTAAACCCCACATTGTAATAATAATTTAAAAAATTGTCAGATGCTTTGCTTTGAAATCCTTTTTTGCTGTCTATGAAATGAACTCCATTGCCCAAATTGAAATATTTCATAAGATCATGCAGATTTCAAATGCTACTAAAAAATAAGTTTGACTTCCAAATGAACTTTACAGTATTTATATTGTCTTTCCCAAATGGCCTAGTTGATCAATTTAGAATCTTAAGATCTCAATAAGACTTTTCTTTTCTAGAACCAATAATTGTACACTTTTATTTTTTCCAATGGAAATACTTAATTTCAATCCCCATGGACCAATGATTGAGAATTTTTGTTCAAATTTGGAATTCAATATGTGAGCAGTAAAATTTCTGAGACAAAGCAAGCTTAATGTTACAGTTAAATTTATAAACAAAGGTCATTCAACTGATGAGGCCCTCCTTTAAAAATTGTTTGGTTTGTAGTTACTCGATAGACTCATTAAAAAATCTGCTGACCCAAGAGAAATTTGAGCGAGTCTGACAAAAAAAATTAATTCTTTAAATTTATTGGAGGTTTTTTATTTTCAGTACAAGCACATAGCGTTGACAAAAAAATAGATAAGAAATGCCTACTTCTACACAGTTAAAAGTTTTGGTCACGTAACCATAAAAACCATCATTTTTTAAAGATGCCTGATATAGAGAATTTTTTAGCATATCTGTAACTATGTATAAGTTATGATGGATTTATTTCATTTGTGTGCCTTCTCCTTATTGTGAGCTCTTATATTGTTTTGCTATGATAACCATATCAGCTTGACATCAACTGAGTGATCAGACATGAGCTACATTTGTTGTCAGTCTGCCATGCAATGCCAACATATATTTATTATACTCTTACATCTACATTTCTGATCTTGTCTAACTATACTTAGACACAGAGATCTTTGTATGTTGAGATCTTCTTGATAACTTCATCATATATTACCTTATGTAGATAGAATGCATTCCCATAATGCATTGTCCAGATTGTGTTACAAGACTTAGCTACAGAATGATAGATTGACATGTGACGCCCCCTAGTGAGTATGTAACTTATGCTCACTTCAGGGACAGCTAATACCTAATTGACAGAGGGTAGACATTCCTCTGGTGAGATGTAGATGCTATTTCACAGACATGCTTGTCGCTTCAATAGAACTTTGATATTGTTTGTACACACGTTTCTGACAGTTTTCTTATTCTTTTTACCTTTTTTCCAAATAAGGTACCAAATAAACAAATCTGACTTTAGAGTGAAAAGCTTGGGTATTCCCCATGAAGATTTGCAAAATATATCAGCCAATGAAAATGTTGATTGTTCTTGACCAATCAGAGAACATATTGCATTGGTTGTTAGTACTGATTGTTCCATAATTATGCGCCCTTTATTCCACAAAGCCTGCTATATTTTTTCTTATTACTTTCACTGTTACATGAGTCTTCAGATATGAAAATACTTGTAAGTTACTTAGCATTGAACAAGTCATAAGTCGCCTTATTGCATCAGGTTAAGATTTAGTTATTCACCAACAAATCTAGTCCAGGGGATATTCTTCAATTGTATGAACCAGTCTTACTGACAACAATTTCTCAAAATTTTGATTTTACATAGGTCTACTCATCTTCTTGCATGTTTGCTTGATATTCAAATATATAAATGAGAAATTTCATCCTTCAAGGTGTGAAATAAATACAGTAATGTAATGGTTGTTATGCATTATTTTTAGAAGACTAAGTATAGTCTTGTTATGGACAGATTTCTAATTCCAGAATTCATTTGTTATTGGGTGATTTTGTTGGTATTTTGTTGAGTATGAAATATAGCACGGCTAAATTCAAAACCTCATTGCAGCCTGTGTTAGCTGTATGACTTCCCTTTTTGGTACATTTCTATCTATCTGCAGACATAAACTCATAAGTGTGGTAGCAATTTAACCCATTAATTATATCCTTGATATGACAAAATTTTCTTTTTATTATATTTAAGACAAAATGAAAGGAGTTTTCAGAAAATAAGTCAGAAATCTAGTCCAGTTGCTTTAAAACACAATAATTTTAAACAAATATAAATTTACATGTTTGTTCCTAAAACATATAAAACAAAAACCACATCTTTTGTAATCACCTCTCAATATTCGTAAGTGTTATTCTCACATATTTTTCTGAAATATCGTCATATTAAGCACAGAATTCTCGTCAGGAATTTTCCATATACTGCTCTGGTTTGAAGAACTTTGTTTTCCATACACTGCTGAGAGTCATTAACATCTGTTCATCTTCTCGCTAGTTTGCTTTCGGGCAAAAGTGGTCGGAAATTGTATTCTTTCAGAGAAAGGTAATTTAACAACCTTTAAATTTAGCGCTAAACTTTATTACATACACCAGGGAAGCCCGGCTACCTGGGGGATTAGATTTTTGGCATTATGTGACGAGAATTTTTGATGAGAAAATTGTGAATCTGTTCAATCTCTGATTTACGTTCGCTTTAAGATGGTAGACTATGTTACGTAATTATTGCCAAATTCTGGTGAGTCTCTGAAATTTAATGGATAATAACACAAAATGATGTGGTATTATGGTATAGATAAGGTGTTTTATATAAAAAAAATGTGCACATCAAATAGGTTTAAAATTTAGTGAAAGCAGTAGTTATATTAAGGCTTTAGTTGTAAAAGTCCTGCTTGCTCTTGTACAGAACTTGGGTAAGAAACAGATTTGAAGAATTGGAATAGTAATCTGTTCTGTCCTATGGTCTTTTAATGAATTGTCATTTAGCAAAGAATAACAATACCATGTTTCTACCTGCATCCCAAAAATATATAGGGTCGGTAGATTGGCCAAATTTTATTTCAAACACAGTAAAACTTCGTTATCACAAGCATCAGTATTACGAGCACCTGTCTTATCTCGAGGAGTTAAAGAACCAAGTTTGTCTCGAACAGTTAGTCTGTTCTGGTGACTCTTCGAGATAACGAGGTTTTACTGTATATTTTTTTTTAAGTTTGGAGATATAATTCATATGAAAAGTAAAATATTGGCAAAATAGAAATTCTCCTCCTCTGAAAAAAATCCAGTGTCAGCAGAAAAGATAGGGCCAGTCAGGTTTGTGGAAACCAGGGACTTTTTGTTTTATGCCTTGTGAGTATTTTATGAAGTTAACTTCCTTAAAACCTGTTTTTGAATTTGGAACAAACACTTTGAGCATATATTGGTTCATTCAACCAATCAAATTATGCAAAATAAAATGGTTTCTGGGAATCCCGTCTGCATAATATTCCTTGAATGATCATATTGGCAAATTTTATTTTGAATTTGACCTTTAGGAACAAGAAAACTTAAACTGTTGAGAGTCTGTTGCAAATTATTGGTTTAGGGACTGATTAGAGTTCAAACCTCTTAAAGGCCTATTTTAATTCAAGGCATCTACCAGTATGTGCAAAAATTTGTAAAAGAATGTTTTAATGTCCACATTGTACGGAAAAAACACGGTATAAAGTTGAAAATATGATGCATACTAATTTTTACTTGTCTGTTTGATTTGTATTTGGTGCTCTAAGTGAAGCCAAACCCTTGTGGAGCTTTTCTAGCATCCATCATTGTTCATTACAAGTTTTGTGAATATTTGCAAAGTAATGTAGACAGTTCTGGTGCATTGTGGAGATATTTGCAAAGTAATGTAGACGGTTCTGGTGCATTGTGGAGATATTTGCAAAGTAATGTAGACAGTTCTGGTGCATTGTGGAGATATTTGCAAAGCTGTTGAACAGCTGATCATTGTATGAGCTTAACAGCTAAGCTGACATGCATATTAATTTTATTGTAAATGTCATGAGAATTAACTTACCTTAAGTACAGAATTAGCAGCTGTTAAATGTTACACTGACTGCCATAATGTCGCTGGCTAGATTGTATGTGTATACTGATATTTTGTTTGTATTTGTCTGTTATCATCACATGCAGCATCCTGTTGTCATTTGTACATGTCTGTGTCTTATTATTTTGTGATTCTCACCTCCCCCCTCCAAGAACTCATCATTCATGTTTCAAGCAATACCTGCATGCACTGGCATTGACCCTCTTATAATGTTATAGTGCATAATATCATCCACATTTCAGTAAAAGATGAAGTACGCTTTTCAATCTGTTTATTGTTGGTTTTTTCTCTGGGGTTTAACATTGCCCCTACAGCCAGGGTCATTTGGCAATTTTTCCAGCCTTAACAATGGAGGAAGACCCCTGGCATACACCTGATTGGAACCATAAAACCTGCTGTATGTTCTAACATACAAAATTCATCCGGTCATGGATGGGATTTGAACTTGCAACAATGTGGGGCTAATGATTACTAGTCAGCTAGTCCTGTTCTTATAATTGTGTGTATTGTGCCTTTGTAGGTCATATACCCTAAGAGTATTCTTTGCAAATGATTATTGTCGCCGTTCACGGACGGAGACATATACAATTAACCAAATTTGACCATGTCTTCCCTTACACCGCCTGCTCTAAGCCAATCAGAAAGGAGAATGATCAAAACATGGTGGACAAAATGTCCGAAAGGGTCTCCTACAAGGCTCATGCGGGGTAAACAGTATTTCAAATATTTCACTCAAAAACATTAGCGTTTATTGTTCAGAAGCGAGTGTACTTCTACGAAAAGGAGGATTTTATTTGATGAATATTAGGATATGAATGCTAGTTTAATTCATCCTGAAATCCTTTGTTTGCTCTGAATGCAATACTTCGGTATTTTAGTTATGTGTTTTACATATGCTCTATTGGGGCAGTTTATCTTTGTTAACTGGTCCCATGTTGCAGTGCACCAAAGGAACATTGTCTCTGTACAAACAGAGTCAACGGGAACCAGTTTAATATTGTCGTAAATATAGAATGTGTTGCAAACTCTCAATAAGAAATGAAATCTCTAGAAAATTTTTGTTCAACATTCTATTCGTACTTATTCTCTTTTACTTGTCTGAATGGCAATTCCAAGCATTTTTGGAAATGCTAATGCTTGTGGGTGTTACATTCCTTAAGTCAACAGCATTGCTTTCCTTGTTTATTGAAAGGGAGACAACCTTGTATCCCTATAGGAACAATATGTCTTAATTTATCACAGTGAAGTCGATCAAATTAATCACTGTAAATATCTTCAATTTCTGCTGAAGCCAAATTTTGCATTCTCAAAATGGTTTTGAATTGGATGTTTCTAGATTAAGCGGTTACTTAGCCAATTGTCTAAATAAACCAATGTTCTGTTGCCAGGACAACCAAATTGAGACGTTTGGTATAAAATAACGATGACATCATAATAAAAGCTATTTCGTGGTATTTAGTTTACCAGTATATGATTGGATTTTCACTAAAGGCAGACTTTGAATATGTAGAATATGCATATGTATTTTTTCATTACATAGCATGAAATTTATGGGAAGACTGCTTGTGGCTTAGAATTACTAAGTCACATTTCCTCAGAAAATCAAATTGTGGCGTGTATTTTTAGTGATATTTTATTATGCCCCCTTCAAAGATGTGGGTGTACATCACTTTGTTCTGGTGGTTGGTTGGTTATTTGGTTCATCCATAGACCAGATTTTGTCCAATCAATAACTAGAGAACACTTTGGCCTACAGCCCTCAGAATCATGGGGAGGTTAGTTATGGCCTGTAGATGACCCCTATTGATATTATGGTCAGTTGGTGAAAGGCCAAGGTCACCATGTTCTTGACCACTGAAAAAGCTTGCCTGATCAATTATTAGGAACACTTAGGCCTACATCTGACATATTCAGTAGGGAGGTCGGCTTTGGCCTGCTGATGACCCCTATTGATTTTGTGGTCAGTTGGTAAAAGATCATGGTCAACATGTCCTTGACCAACAAGAGAACACCTGGATGTACATTCCTTAGATTTGGTATGGGTGTTTGTCTGGACCAGAAAATATCCCCTATTAATTTTAAGGCGACTAAGTCAAATGTCAAGTTTATAATGACTGGTCAAAGTTATAATTTAACATCAAATAGCTTGTCCAATCAATAAGATGAGAATGCCTTGGTCTACATTCCTCAGAATTTGTACAGGTGTATATCATGACCAGTAGATGACCCCATTTGATTTTGAGGTCACCAGGTCAAGGTTAGCTTAATCCTGACCAATAGCAACTTGTCTGACTGATGACTTAAGAGAACACTTTAGCCTGCAGCCCATAGATTCAGTAGGGAAGTAGGTTACTATATAAAGTGTGCAGTAAGCCTTGTCTTCATTTGTTTTTGTACTCAAAATAATTTTGTCCGATTTAGTCAATCGTACCTGAGTGTTTTGACAATGACAAGGATTTTGAAGTCGGGTTGTTTTATATCATGTTGCATCTGCATTATGTAGTGGATGTTGGGGCAGGGACATACATGTTTCACAAACATCTCTTGTTTTAATGTTTTTACCAGAATCTTGGGCACTCAGATAATACAAGCACCAATGTTTAGATGTGAATAGTAGTAAGTGGAAGCACTAGTGATCAAGCAGTTTTAGTCTCAGATTTATAATCACTAGCCCCTATCTGCTGTGAGTTTGAACCCCTCCCAGAACCAAATTTCACCAGTGAGGACGCTGTGTCCAGCTTGCTTATGGGAAGTTGATGGTTCTACTAGAGTGTACCCCTGGGGGGTCTTCCTCCACCAAGCCAATTGACCCTGTCTGTTGGTGCGATGTTAAACCCAAGAGAATATAGTTGTAAATCGTAAGTTAGCCAGGATCCAATTATGGAGAGTGATTGGTTGCAAAAAACTTGTTTCACCATGAATGTAAAATAAATGAGTCATAATGCCATCACTTGTTTGCCAGCAGCCTGTGATAGCACTATGTAATGAAAGATAGTGCCACTTTGTTTATCTGAAAATTATGTAGGTGTTACAGTAATTAATTAAAAGACTGCAGAATTAAAGAGAGGTGCTGAGATTAAAAATGTATTGAGTGGTTCTGACACAGTAGATATATGGATGTGTACTAAGATTGACAAGTTACTACAGTAGACAATGTTACTATATTTCCTATGGGTGAAAATTTGCTGACTCTGCTGGGAATTGTTATGTAAGATGTTGATTGTATCCAGCTTTCTGTATTGATTAGAAAGTTATTGTGCATTAAACCTGTGTTTGCAGCCACCTCCAAATAAAGACCACCCTGTGAATAAAGGCAATTCTTTGAAACACTGTCACTGATTATATAGAACAAACTGACCTCCAAATTATAAAGACTACCTGTCAATAAAGACCACATTTTGTATTTCCCAAGGTTGGCCTTTGTTCCCAGGTCAACTGTATACCTGTCTGTAATTATAGAAATATTATTATCATTTTGCCTTTAATTATCATGTTGTCTGCAATGACAGGGATATCATCATGATGACAGTTATGAGTATTGTCATGTTGACAGTTATGATAGGAGTATCATCATGTTGACAGTAATGATAGGAGTATCATCATGTTGACAGTAATGATAGGAGTATCATCATGTTGACAGTAATGATAGGAGTATCATCATGTTGACAGTAATGATAGGAGTATTGTCTTGTTGACAGTTATGATAGGAGTATTATCATGTTGACAGTTATGATATGAGTATTGTCATGTTGACAGTAATGATAGGAATTGGTAACTGTGTATGTAGTAGTAGAAGATGATTTTATCATAAATGTGAAAGCCATAGTTTGTTTTTGAGATGAACAATTATTCTCCACTGTTGATCAGTCAAGTTGGCAGTAACTTGCAGAGAGCAAGGTTTGTACTGGTGTATATTCAAGGAAAACTGGTTTTGTTTACTCCCTGCCTGTTTGTAACTTAAATAATGTTGATAACAAGGAAAAAGGAATGAAAAATTTACAAAAGATTCGTTTATCTTTTTATATTTTAATTTATGGAGATTTTCCAATGATTGTGCAGTCATTTTCTTCAATCTATCTAATCCTTTGATTATTGTAAATCTTACCACAATACAATTTTAGCCCCAAAATGACAGAATATTCTTTGATATGTTTAGATATTCATAGTCTGATGTTTTCATTGTAAATTTTAATGGAATGTGATAGGATTGAATTTATTTTAATTCCTGAAAAATTACGTTTTGTCTTCTTGGAACATTATAGGATCATGGAATTAATGTATTTTAAAATGTATTCAATGACAAAAAAGCTACAATTAAACCAGTGCTAAAATAATGCCTGATTGTAGTGTCTATCTGACTGTTTAGAACACCTGATTGTAGTGTCTATCTGACTGTTTAGAACACCTGATTGTAGTGTCTATCTGACTGTTTAGAACACCTGATTGTAGTGTCTATCTGACTGTTTAGAGCACCTGATTGTAGAAACCATCTGACCTTTGTGAACACCTGATTGTAGTGTCTATCTGACTGTTTAGAACACCTGATTGTAGTGTCTATCTGACTGTTTAGAACACCTGATTGTAGTGTCTATCTGACTGTTTAGAGCACCTGATTGTAGTGAGAACACTGATTGTATCTGACCTTTGTGAACACCTGATTGTATCTGACCTTTGTGAACACCTGATTGTAGAGACCATCTGACCTTTGTGAACACCTGATTGTAGAGACCATCTGACCTTTGTGAACACCTGATTGTAGAGACCATCTGACCTTTGTGAACACCTGATTGTAGAGACCATCTGACCTTTGTGAACACCTGATTGTAGAGACCATCTGACCTTTGTGAACACCTGACTGTAGAGACCATCTGACCTTTGTGAACACCTGACTGTAGAGACCATCTGACCTTTGTGAACACCTGATTGTAGAGACCATCTGACCTTTGTGAACACCTGACTGTATAGACCATCTTACCTTTGTGAACATGTGACAGTAGAGACCAGCTTCCAGCAAAAACTGTTTTTCACTCTCCTAAAAGTGATCGTATGCATGTTCTGTTTTTTCCTTCAATATTTGTACAATTTTGGACTGGCTTGTAATACACTTTGCTACTTTGTCGATGCCAGTGTGCAATTCTAATAAAATAGTTATATCACATATGCTTTGTATGTAATATAAAATGGGGACTTCATAGTTCAATGTCCTATTAATGATCTGTTTACTTTGCATAAATTCATAATATCACTGACTTCAGTATACTTTCATTCTTTAATTGGTTAAAATCTGTTATTTCACTTACCTAATTAATTGATATTTATGGCCTCTTTCATGATTCACTGTTTCCCCGATGGTGTACTTTTATTACGATGGAGACCTGTACAATTCAGAAACTACTCTCGTTATTCGAAATCCATGTGCTAAAATAATTATGTGTAATTAGAAAATTTGATTCTATGTAATGAATATTTTATCAACTATCACCAATCAGTTATGTATTTCCCTGGGGACTTTTCCTGCGTATGATCACATCAAACAGCATTGCACTGTCACATTTTCAGATATAAACAGAGCTATCCAATCAGGACATGAAATTAGCCTACGTTTGATTGCTGGTTATACCATATATTACCTAAAAGATGCCCCATCCTTTAAAGTACAGTCAAACCTGTGCTTGTGACCACCTCTGAATAAAGGCCACCCTGTCAATAAAGGCCATTCTTTGAAACCATCATTGATTATTTAGAACAAAGTGACCTCCAAATAAAGGCCTCTTGTCAATGAAGGCCACCTGTCAATAATAAACATAAATTCAATGAGCCATCAAATTATATGTGACGGATCCCGAGATCATTAAACTAATAATTCAAGATTTAAATGAATCAATCTGTATAATTCAATGTGCAGTCTCCCTGGGTGCATTCAAACTTTACATCTTCCTCACATTTAAAGAATGAACCACAAAAAAGTAGGAACAATTATCTAATGCAAATTGCATAAGTCTCAAGGGTCAGAAAGTTCCTGGTGTCTGACTATTTAAAGCTTGTGGCTGTAGGGCCCGGGGCTGGCTCCAGGGCAAAGTCCTGGAGGGGGTCCAGGGGCCCCAGAATCTCCTAAAACATTGGTACTTAAAACTTTTCAGAGAGATTTCTAGTAGCTAGTGACAAAACTAATAATACTCCAAAGTCTAGATAAATCATTCATAAATGAAAAAGACCATTTTCAGCAGATTTTTGAAATTGCCTGTATCATAATTGCTGAAGAATCAGACTGAAAATGCATGTGACTTGACTGATATGTATTTGTGACTCTCACTATCTTAATACTGCCAACACTCATTGTAACAATTGCATAAATCAACATTTCACTTCAATAGACATAATTTAAATTAGATTATTATCAATGATGTCCAAACAATGGCAATGGAGCAAACTGGAGAAACAAATTACTATCATTGATGTTCAAAGAAATCAACATTGGATGGGTGTCTAATTGTCATTATTTTTAAAATGACATTTGGATATGCAGTGGAAACTCTTTAAACTGGTTCCTCAATTAACCAATTTACCCTCTAAATCGGTCAAATGTCCGGGTCCCAACTTCATTACTATGTAATTCAAAAATCCTCTATAAAGTGCCATCCCTTTCAAATGGCCTGATCCCCGGGCTCGGCCAGTTTAGAGGGGTTCCGCTGTATTGACATTTTCTTTCAGATCCCACCAATGTTGATCATGCTGGTGTGGACTGTAATATTATAGCAATTAATGGTCAGATGGTTAAACAAAATGGGAATTGGATATAAATGCTCAAAGTATATTGGAGTTTTTGTCTTCATATTGTTCCAGTCATGATCTTGAAACCATACATACAGTTAATCACCTGAGCTTAGATACAACTGCATATATGAACAGTTTGTAAATTAAGGTTTTGATACTGTTTGGCCAAATTCTCTTACTTTGCTACATACTTTTAGTTTTATGCTAGTTTGAAGTAAATTTCAAATGGGGGCAAGTGGCTTAAGTTGAAGAACATGAAATCAATCAGCTACCAAGATGGCACATCAAGTCTGTTACTAATCGATTCTTAAGTAGCCCAAATTTAGGTAAGTGACAATCCTGATGCCATCTTTGTGCCTGATCACTATCATCTATGATGAATTGGACATTTTCTATTTTCTTCCCTGGCTTACTTAATTATGAATCTCTCGATACCAGCGATGCTTCCTGGGCGGAGGACCAATTTCTTTGTTGGATATATGATACCTGGTAAATCGGTAATAAATCTATGTGTGCTTGGTGTATCAATCATTTTTTGACACCTACTTTGTGATTCTATACTTTAACAAAGAGTAATATTCTGAGATTTAATCATTTATTTATAAACATATCATACAACTCCTAAATGACAGCCAAGGTTTTTGCTTCCCTCTGGGAGAATATATAATCACTCCACTGTCTGTCCTTATATTCTCCGGATTGTCTAAGTCTGCTTATTGTAAAGACTTATTATCTGGGAATAATGAATTTTTCATGGGGTTCCAATCAAATTTTACAAAAGTATTGGTATTGATGAGGCATTCAAGGTCAAGGCCATGATTGAGGTCAAGGACAAGAGCAGTTATCTAGGAACACTGAAGGGCAGAAAGTATCATTCCCCACTGATGACGTCTCATATTTTTATTTGTTTGAACTTTTTTTTTTTCAAATAAGCAGGGTTTAAATCTGGTTGTAAAAGATCAAGTTCAGCAAAAACATAATGAAATACTAAAAAATGATCGTCAAAAATTATTGAATTTTAGGATTGCCCATAATGCTGTTGGTAGTATTCTCAAAACAACAATAAGTTTGATTGACTGCATACAGATGCATACGATTTCAAGACCAATTAGTGTAAATATCGGTACATGGGCGATATCTTGTTTTTAATGAATTCTGTTAGAATACGTCCATAGAAACACTGATAGACTTACTATTTGTTTTGCAGAAACATGACAATGACTACATAGGCTGTGAGTTGAACCATAAATACAACAATTGTTCCTTAATGAATTCCTGTAAGGATGTTACATTTTGCAGATATTATTTTCAGTTTGTCATTGTTTGCACTATTTTTGGGACACATATGCCATAGTTTGAAGGATTTCTGAAGCAGTTATGATGAATTATGATTTTTTTGTGTCTCTTTAAAATGGTATGTAGCATTTGTAAGGGGAGGGGCATTAATAATGAAATACTCTCATTTTTTGTTTTGGGTTTATGTTGCACCAACAGCCTCGGTCATTTGGTGACCTTTCCAGCTATTAATATAATGGTGAAGGAAGACCACCATTCAACCTCAATAAGCTAGCTCAGAACAGCTTCCTCATATGTTAAGTTAGTCTTGTTAGGTGGGATGGATTCAAACTCACGGCAGTGAAGGTATTGATTTCTGATCAGAGACCATAACCACTTGACCTTGGTGGCCACCTTGAATACTGTGGTTTCACTAATTTTCATTGGGGTTAATTTTGTGGTTTGCGTGGGTCGGCCCATGAATTTACATCCCCACGAAATGGCCATATTACTAAAAACCACAAAAATTGAGCCCAATGAAAATGAATGATACCACAGTATTCCATATTTTCTATTTTCAGTATTTATATAACAACTTACCATTTGTGTTATAACTGCCGACTTCTCCTCATGTATAATCAGCAGTAGGTGATGGATGGCTGTGGACAAAATATCTTGAACCACATTGTCACATGTAATGTGCCCATGATAATCTGCTAATTGTGATAAAAATACAAATAATTGGAAATTGGTATTTGGAGGGATGTTCGTCATTAAAATGGCATATTTTTTCATATACATCATAAATATTATTTGAATTCAAAATGATTGTAAAACTAAAGTAAAAAGTTTGATGGTAGTACCTAATCTAGTTTGAAATGTTCTACATTTCACTGACAGACAAATGAAGAATTTGATATTTCATCATAATTCATGCCGTTTACCATTTATTCTGTGATACCCTGATTGTCTAATTGGTACCTTTTCACTTTTCCATTACTTGAATTTGAAATCAATAATTTCTATTTGTTCTTTGAGTGGGTTGCTGTGATGTTTTGTTTATATTATCTTAATGCTTTTAGGCAAAGGACATTGAGGGTATTGTACAATGGGTGATATTGGCCTGCATATTGACCCGTTTGTTGTCAGAAAGGAAATACAAGTAATTTTATAACTGTGTGGAATTTGAAACTCGTCATTTTTTATCTTTTTTTTCAACCTAATTGCCTTAATCATGAAATAGGCACATTATTTTGATAATTACTCTTCATATCGGTCAGAGATAATAATAATATGGCTTTGTACTGAAATGCACCATCACCAGATGAAAGCTGTTTGATTGTATTTGTTTGAAAGCTGATTTCATGTCATTTGATCTATACCATAATGCACTATTAAGAACTGGGGTGTTGCTTGGAATCCTGACACAAAGGTTGCCAGTTTGAAACTCTGACAAGGGTCATGTTTCTCCATTTTAGTGAAATAATTATATCTACATATTAAACACAATTGTTGTTCACATATACTCACACGTACTTACACTTTAATTATAAATAATTTGCGTGGGAACAGGTTACTCAATTAAATGCTGTACGTAAATGAATTGATGAACTAACAAACAAACAAGCTGACAATCTACTGCTCTCTGTGTATTTATGATTAAAGCTAGAATGATTTAAAATCGGAAATGGTATATCGACATCCGATTTTGTGCTGTTTTGTTCTGTTCTATTGTGTGCTTATTGTGTGATTTGCGACAAGCAGCTGCTGATTTAATGCTTCTGTTTCTGTCATTTCCTTTTTTTGTTTAAATAAGGTAATTACGTCCTTTGACTATAAAAATGAATTGCTTTCATTAATCAACCAGATGCATAAAAAATACATTGTTTCCGTAGCTGTTTCAAAAATAGACAAGCTTGGTTTGTATTAACGGCATGCATTGTGTAAACTGTGTATTTCTTAGTGGTTAGAAGATTGTCAATTTTTTATTATTCTTATGTTCTGTGTTTTCATTGTCTGGTCCAATTCTTATTTCTCTGTTGTATTGCACCAACAGCCAGGGTTATTTAATGGAGGAAGACACTTGGTGAAACATTTGAAATATGTTTGGTCCCTCGTGGGATTCAAACTCTGAGCGATGGTAGACTTGTAAGAGGCCATTACCACTCAACCACAGAGGCCAGATACAACTTGTGTCTGCGTCATGCATCATAGAAAGTTTGGGGAGTTCAATAACTCTCTGAATGTTTATTATGATTGGCCAAACATAGGAAATCTGAACTTGCCATTTGCAGACAGTTGCTGACATTTGCTTTATCTATAACATATTGATAATGCATAATGATAATGGTCTATAAATATGAGAAATATGC
Source organism: Lutraria rhynchaena (assembly GCA_008271625.1). NCBI lineage: Eukaryota > Metazoa > Mollusca > Bivalvia > Venerida > Mactridae > Lutraria > Lutraria rhynchaena. Next base: position 394,550 of record VIBL01000235.1, on the reverse strand, counting down.
TGCTAGAATGATGATTGGGTAAATTTTATGTAACAAGGGAGCATAGTTTATCTCTTACTCAGTTATATTTACTGAGTATAATTTGATTGAATATGCAATAGGTTAACAAGTGGTTGAAAGATCATATCTCACTGCGAGTATTGTTACTGTTTAGTGATGTTATATATTTATGAATATTTGTGATGTGTAGAGAAGACTGGAGAAATAGTGTTTTCTTAGTCCGTTGTATTGCAATGACAGTAATTTTAACTTGCTGCCCATCTCTATCCAATGATGATCCTGACATAAATTGGTTTCCTTCCAGCCAAGATTTTGATATCCAAAACTGGTGTGAAGTGTGTAAAACTCTAATGGAATTTAAAACTCAACAATCCCATGTAAACAGTTGTTTATAGGGCTGGAAACAAACAGCGCTGAACTTTGATTATGCTTTAGAACTGTCTGACAGCCCTCATATTGTGATACAAAATGTCACTTTCCAGTTCATTAAGATCATCTTGCTCCAGTGTAGTCATCATCTTGTCTATACTCCTTGATGTCTTGTGAGCATGTGTGAAATGGTGAATGTCCATGAGATTATCTCCAGAAATATCCTGAATCTAATAATATGAATGTTCCGTCTTTGCTCTTAACATAATTACCATACAATTTAGTATCAAGTTACTGTGGAATCTAAGTGCATTCAACTTGTTAATTGACTTATAATTTGCTCAATCTTGTCCTTGGAGACTTTAACTGTGGTGAACATCTATGACTTGATGTAAAGTAGTATTTGCACAGATATCTGAGAATATATCAGTCTTCATACTGACAAGAATATAGAAGATTCTGATTTTACCAATCTTTGTCCTTAGGACAGTCAGGCCTGGAGGATTGGAAGTGTTAAGATGAACATGATTGTTATTTGTTGATAATCAAACTACAAGTATAATTTTTTGATTATCATACACGTAATCCCTGGACTTTTTGTGAACTTTATTGTATTTGAAGTGTTTGATTCAAGGAATGCCACATATATATATAGACGGTTGGCATGCTCTGACCTGAGTGGCTGGCTTAAAATAGCTGACATTATCTAATGTTGTCTGTGTCCTTCTCAAACCCTGAATTAGTGGCAAGCACTGATGATTGAAAACATAAACTTTGATCAAATGAATTTGATGTCTTTTGATTCTGAATGGTTCTAAGTTGCAATTTACATTTAATATGGCTTTTGTATGTTTGTTTGCCTGCCTGCCTGCCTGCTTGCCTGCCTGCTTGTTTGTTTGTTTTTTGTGACATTGTCACTGGGGTTTAATGCTGTTTTTCAACAATTTTTCAGTTATGTATGAATTATAATGGTGTTGTTTAATTGCAGTAAAATAATAAAAGATTACTGTGGTAGTTTATTGTGATGAATTTTTTATTTTAAAAGCTTTAAGCCATTTGTAGGTAACTTTTGAGTGTAAACAGTAAATTCTGTATGTTTATCATGAAATTTGTCTGAGAAGGAACAATAAGATGTTTACATAATATATTGAAAAGCTTTTAGAGAAAAACTTTTTTCGATTAAATGTTGCGCTGAGATTGTTCTAAAGTTAATGAAAAGAATGAGAAAATGAATTTCAAATTTCCTACGGCTGTTCTTGTAGGTCTAAGTTGTAAATAAAAGTGTGTTTTTAAGGGCTTGCAATCTCTGATAATCACTGCAAACTGACTTATATGGCTCAAATTTGTTAAATCACTGGGGGTTTTTTGGCAATGAAATGAAAATGAGTTTTCTGAAAAGAAATATTTTATTTTAAACTTCTCAGCTGGAAATCGTCTTGCCGTCGATATTAATTTAGTTTTTAAGACTTTGAAGAGGTGTTTAATCAATGATGACAAAGTGGTAGTCTAGGCCTTAAAGTCTGAGAAAGTTCCTTTGTGTTGTAATATACTGCTGTGTGATGGAATGATTTGTCTACGCTGTGTAAGACTCGGGAATTCTTCGTCTACCTTCTATAAGTCTTCTGTTCATGTGTCATTTGATTTTACAGTAACAAGTAACATTTGTCTGCTGTCAGAAATAGTGTTCACGTGATATCAGCCTTTAACTGCATAGTTGATTTGGAGGCTTCTTGTACCTCACAAGGAATTTATAAGGGATATTAAGTAAATTAGGACCTGCTGAATTGTTATAGATTACCATGCCTTCTTTAAATATGCTAAATAGAATGTGACTTGGTTTTTTTACGAGAGTAAAATATAATATATATAAAATATATATATAGAATGGTTCGATCCCAAGTAGGTAACCAGTTTGCCCCAGAAAGCCTTTTGTTTCCTTTGTGTGAGGCCACTTCTTGATTATAATATTTTCATTAAGCCACTGAAAACCCATAAGGTAAGTTTTAGGTTCAATAATATTGAGATTATGACATAAAACATCAAAATCAGGAGTGCATAATTTGATCTATTGAGTTGATGATCTATCAAGTTTTGTCATTGTTCTAATAGATACCATTTCTGGTTTTCGAGGTATTGTACAACAATGAAAAGCTTTTAGCACTTGGCAAATTTTCATATTCTAGTACAGCAGCACTGTGCTACAAATGCTCTTCTGGTTTTAATGGAACTTACATGAGAGCATAATGGAGAATGGACATAGTCAGCAAGGTAAGTGGGTTAAGCATGTCTGTACAAATTGACATGGATCCCACATGTCATAAATGGTATAATATTTAATGCTTATGAAGTGATTAAATGGTTATTGTTGATTGTCATGGTTTTATGTGTTTTCCATTCCGGAGTCAGTGTGATATTCATTGATTTAAATGTACGGACCATTCCAAGGTGGATAAATTTTCTGAGTTGTGTATTTTTTGTGTGATTTATTTGTTTTGACATTTTGTGTATTCTATTTGCTGTTGCTGCTGGTGTTAGCCATGTCTTTTGGTTTGAGTGTTCTTTCCTGTAGTGTTGTGTAATGCGGTTGCATGTGGGGGAGGGGGTTGGGGGGCAGTGTTAATCTGAGCCATGTTGATTGGTTTAGTCTGTTTAGAGAAGTGGGTCTATTTGCATGTTGTATTTTCGTAGTATCAGCTTCTACTTTATATGCTGAACACAGCTCACTCTAATCTGATTAAAGTCCGGGTTTTAGAGCATTGTTTTAATGTGTTTCAGACTTATAACAAGTATGATTAACTGAAACACTTTGGCACTAATTTCTTCTGAGGACATATTGTAATCTCAGCTTTGGATGCTTGACACAAAATTACGTAGTTACATAGACATCAAAGAGATTGACAAGTATTTTGTAGCCACTTGGCTTCGTGACAATTGACAATTTTGAGTTTTCAGAATAAAATAATAAAAAAGCACAACATTAATGTTACAGTGTATTTGTAAATGCTGGGCTGCCTTAGTTAGGTTTAGTTGATGCTATATATTTGAAGACTGAATGGCTGGTGTTGCTTCATTAAATACAATCCATGGGCTCATTTGTATACTCATAATTTTTCTCATGTGATATTAGAGGGATGTTTTACGTCAATTAAGTTGACTCAGACATACACCAATTTCCTTTAATGACAGAATGAAATTACAATGCTTCTTTGAAAATGGCTAAAAACATACAATTACAGACTTTACTTTTTTGTCCACTGGAATCTTACTATGGTGGTTAGTTGGTACAGATCATTATCATAAATAAAATGTTAACTAAATGAACGCTGATCATTATTTGTGAACATTCAATGCTACGCATTATGAGGATTTTATCTTTCTGATCTCTTTGTATATGATACCACCATATTGATGTCTGAAATCTCTTAGAATTAATTTGTATTCCCTTGAAATTGGTATATGCACTGGGTACTTGTGAAATCAAAGCACTGTATGGAATCTGATTTTAATATAAAATGTAAATTATTGCAAGCCTAAATCACTGCCGTTTCATTCTCCGAGCAAGTCACTATGGGCAGTTTCTGCATTAAGCTAATTGTTGTCTCAGATTTGTTTGTGAAATAAAAGGTTATTTTACCCCATATTGAATACTTGCTGTTGATTGGTTGAGATGGTTCATGTGTTGACCTAATATTTTCCGGTATCTGGTCAGTAAGAAGCCATTTAACTAATAATGTCTCAAGAGCAGAGGACTTATTTCTCTGTGACTATTAGACTGAAGATATTGCATCCAAATTTATTTAACCCTTTCTCTCATAATGTACTGCATTTTCCTACATCTGAAGCAGACGACATTTGAAAACATTGTGGCAAAAGAAACCATTGCTTGTAATGAGTAATGGCTTCTTTTGCCACAATGATTTCCACTCTTTCAGAGAGAAATAACCCAATTTTCTTGAATAAATTGATGTTTTGTATATTAGTTTTGAATTTGGAGGAGTCCAAAATATGCTTATGAGGCATAGGGTTAAGGAAACATTTGATGTGATGATAATTATGAAAAGAGATTTAAGTTCTAAATTAACCTGGAAGTACTGGTTAAGTTAACTATCTGCCATGTTACACTGAATTACTCTTGATAAATACCATTTAATCCTAACAAAATCAGGAATGAGGGAACAAAATTAATGAACAAACAAATGAACAAATAGCCCAAACAAACACAAAACAAACAAACAAGAGAACTAGCCAGCTGGCTGGCTGGCACCGACCAACCGATGGAGAACAGACAAACAAACGAATGAACAAACAAACAAACGACCAAAGTGAAGAAAACAACAACAAATGAACAAACATAAACAAACAAATAAACGTATTAAGAGACGACAGACATACTCTTCTGATGGTGTTTTTTTATAATATATTCCTTATTGTAAAACAACATTACAGGTAACATTTGTTTAATGTATTCTATTGATCTTGTGATAAGAGAAATTTTATGATAATGTTTGCAAATGAGCGTCACTACTAAGCTAACAGAATGTAACAGGTGTTACGTGACACTTAGTTGTTTCACAGGATGAATTATTTGGTGCAAAGAAGACATTTCAGCTGTAAGATATTGGCTTATTGCACATGACATCATCTGGTGCTCCTTTCTAGTTACAATCATTGATGGAATAGTTTCAGTTTGAAATGTTGCTTGTGATTATTAATTGTAAAAATGATGTCAGTGCTTCACTATGCTTTGGCACTTTGAACTATGAGTGTGATGTAAACATATATACATGGGTAAAAGTTGAAAATTTTCCAAAAAAACAGAAATCTTATCCTTGAGGCCGCAGAAACAATAAAAACCAGTAGGGTCCAGACCTGGGAAAAAACAGAGGTTCTGGAAAATTCCGGAAAAGTTTTAACCATGTATATATGAGGCAATATCTACATTGTTTATTTTACATTATTGAATATTGAACAGAATCTTATTATTCTTAAACAAGATTACTGTAATCTTGTAATGCACTATTTTCTTTTTTGATGGATTCACAGATTCTGCCTTATATAATAGGTATATAAGTAAAAGGTAAAATGTGTGAGGTAAAATGAGCACATTAACTAAACTAAACTGTCATGTTAAGTATTTCCAGTCTGAAATATGCCAAATCGTCATGGGTTAGTTTTATTAGTAATGAAATTGTTATCTCGTCTCTATGTTGATGTTAAATGAATTTGAAACATGATTGGCCATATGGCTTACTGCTGATGCTGACCCTGACAAGACCAGTAACATACTGCTATATAGCAGTCTATATCACAACAGCTCTAGACATCATTAATCTGAATTCAATTAGTGTATTACATCTCTCTGGAATGGAAAAAATATGTAATTGTGTTTGTAATTAATTAATCTCATTGAAGGTTCAAAAAGATTACTGGAAATAGTAGTGATATACTATGATGAACTTAATTTATCAATATGATGTTAAGAATAAACGCTGGTCGTTGAGTGTAACAAGCTTGTAATGAACTGTTGGGGCCATAGAGTGGCTTCATTGTTAAGATCTGGATATTTTTAATCGCTGATTAGTGTTCTTATACTTTTGTGCATTTAATGGGTGCTGTGTAATTAGTTCTAAAAAACATATTAATGAGTTTTTTCAGCTTCATTCAAGTTAATTACATGTATATGGTGTGAAGTTTTAGTATGATTATATTTTCTGGCAAGGTATGTTAATTATTAGCATCTGTGAAGTGAAATAATTTCAAAGTTAGTGTAAAATAAAAAGACAGTGGAATCAAAGTACTGGATGGAAGTTTTCTGTTAAAAATAAAGTGTTATACTGCAAGAAGAATCATTACAAGTTTGATAGCTCTTGGAATGGAAACAGTGATACAGTCAGTAGTGTTAATGTGCTTTTATATTGGTTTCATTTTCTTTATCAATATATGTGTCTGGCTGTCATCATGATAATTGTGCATGTCAATATTTCATTAGATCAACAAGAACATTTCACAGTGATTAGGTTCACAAAATTACATTGATTTTTTTGTATATTTTGACCCCTTGGCTTTTATTACTATGAACGTTTACGGTTGTCTCGATTCAAGGGAGGTAATTGTTTTTATAGCACAGAGTTGAACCTTGATGAGAATTTAATTAGGCTAATTATATCTGGGGCTTAGTGTACCTTTATATGTATCAGTATATAGTGGTATTGACTGAAACAAATTTTGTTCAACTATATATAAGAAAGCCTTGTGTGTAATTTTATTGAGCAAAAAGCAATTACTATCACTGGTTGTTTATTTTAACAACAATGTTCCATTAAATGATTAAAACAAGAGGGCACTGATCTTACTGCTAACCATGATTGATTCAAATTCAATAGAAGTATGCTATTTACAGTGCTGCTGTTTTATAGTCAAATAGATTTTCTTTTTTATGAACTTTGTCTGTGTAATAAACATAACCTGACTTAATTAGAGTGAAATAACAGAAAGTGTGAAGAACAGCTGATTTTGTTGACAAAAATAGATTTTGTTGTTAGTCACAAGAGGTTAATGCAAATTGTTGCAATATATTAAGATACATGTCACTTGACGCATCTAATGTATTGCAATATATGAGGATACACGTCACTTGACGGTGCTAATTTATTGCAATATATTGTGATAGTCTCAAACGTAATTTGTGGCGCCCCTCTTTTATCTCATTGATCTTAATATACAGTTTGAAAACTAGAATATTATGTTTCATATGTGATATTGCTGTTGTTCAGTTGAGATTCTAATAGTGTTACTAAGTAACATCACACAGTACACCTGCGCCCTTTCAAATATGAGACAAATTTTTGTATTGACATATGTAATAAAAAAACTACAATCAGCTGATGTTCATTACTAATTCTGTCTTTGGTTAAATAGCATATGAAGCGTTAATATGATATCAATTATTTTTTGTAGCACTTTATTCTTTCCATGACATTAGGACCTTAAGGTGACATTTTGTTCTTTCCTTGACATGTGGACCTTTTGGTCCCATTTTGTTCTTTCCATGACATAAGTACCTTTGTGTCTTATTTTGCTCTTTCCATGACAATAAAATGTTTTCGTGACATTTTGTTCTGCACATGATATACTTCACTCTGTTATAGGAGACAGCTGGTATTTGGGAGTCATCAAGTTGTCAAATATCCTCCTAGTGTCAGTTCTGTAGAGCATATTGCTCCTCTGTACAATACATTACAGCTGTTTGAAATTATTTCTTTGAAGTCTTACTAGAATTCATTGGTAAATCTATAATTATGGGAAAATTACTGGGTAATTGATATTTACTATATCCTGATATGTGTAGCAACAGCTTATATTCTATTGACAAAAGTATATTTTGTCATCAGTCACAAGTCTTTGCTCTAGAAAGTCTCTTGTTATAAATGAGCATGTATTTCTGTAGTGTAGTTACTGTTTTATTTTTCTGATCACTTGAGTAATGATTTCCAAACTCATGTATAATTTGAACCCTTCCCCCCGACAGTGTTTTCCACATATGAATGTTTAGTTTCTTCAGTAAAGTTTGTGAATTAAAAGCTTTTGCATCTGCATGATTCTCTGCAGTTCTTAAATGTTGTACTTAATGTGAAAAATGACTGATTAATGCAAGTTTTATTTGCCTCAAGCATCAGGCAAGTGGGTTAAGTCACAGAATGTTGGTACAAATGTTAATACCAAAACCAGTTTGTGTAATAATCATATATGCTTATGTTTTCTGTAGACTTAAATATCTTTATAAGAAATGTGTTATAATTGTCATTATAGCACTAAAAAATGTGTGTCCCAAGACATGGCTTGACAAATCCACTCATCCACTCATAATTACGAGAGAAACTTCATCCAGGACGAATTGAAATTACTGTAGAACTAGTCGAATTTTTCAGTTGGTTGTCCTGCTGGACAAGTATCCCGTACAAATATTGTTGAGCCCTGCAAGAATTGCTCATTCTGTGAAGACCATTAAAAAGACATTTCACTTTTTACTAACATAAATCATAGTTTTTTTTTAAGCTATCAAACATCGAATTCATTAAGATTGTTTGCATGATGTATTACCAAATGAAATTCAAACTCAAAATTATATCGTTGAAATCTTCTCAGAAAATGCTGATCAATTTTGAATGTGACATTGAGAGGGTTATATCTCAGTAATTGATTAATTGTGTTTTTAGTCAAATGTAAATAATGTTCACAGATGATTTTGACACTTAGATGGAATGCTTCATTCCATAGTTGATCATTGGTTAAGACGTTTGAGCGTAAATCAGAGCGCTATTATACTCAAATAAGATGTCCACTACTTTTTCTTGTTAAACAAGCTTTGCTATACATTGTAGTGTATGTATGTGATCGTGCGCACGAGAGCAATCAATCTGTGATATATGTTTGCTGTTACTTTTTACAGCTGTCTGTTATTTTTATCTATCATTTATTTATGTAATTTTATTGTTTTGTTTCCCTAGAGGCAAGTATGAGGTTTTCCCACAAAACTGCTGATGGTTCTAAGTGGTACCCTCTAAGTGACTGTGTTTGTCCTTAATTTTTTGTATGTTCCTATGTGTTGAACGGGTTTTGCATCGGTGAGTTTTGGGAAAGTTGTATTTTAGGGAAAGTAGAATTTTTCAGTATGTGTTTTTTTCTAGGAATCCTTTCTGGCCTGTGCGTGAGATAGGCTGTCCCTGCATGAGTGAATTTTTTAACTGACCAATGGTAAGGCTGCTTTCAACTTAGACTGGTCTCATAATGAGTTCTATAACTTAATAATGTAGCTACAACGTGTCACACAGTCTATAACCACTATGCTGAAAGCATTATTAAGATGACAGAAGAATTTACTTATTACACATTAATTGCATTGTCTTCTAATGTGATCAAATAATTTCTAGGATATTCACTTTCCTCAGAATCTGTTGGTTTTATTACCTGTAAATCTTAGCACAGGAATATTTAAGTCTACATTTTTGTGTCTCTTCAGATATAACTTATTGATACATAGAAAAACTATAGGTAGGAAAAATATTATACTTTTTGTCAAGCACAGAATGTTGTACATTAAAATCACTGTAAAAGATATCCATTAGTACCAGAACTCTTAATAATGAGGTATTCTCACTAGTGAGTTGAAATACGAAGGCGATATTGAGAACCAGTCAGAAAAAAGTGAGTGTTATAAAGAGATGGTGTTATATATTATATTGTTAAAATAGATAGATTTATTTGTGATACTTTCAACATGATTACAATAATAGTAGTATCTTAACCTAACAATGACTAACACGGAGAATGAACTAGAGCATCGTCAGGATTGTCCATTAAGTCCGAAGACTTATTTCCAATGGGGTCCTACTGATACAAGTATAAAACATAATATATCTAATAGCTAGACTGAAATTAGACAAAATTCTATAATTTACTATTAGCAAATTCACGAATAAATCTTGAATAACGATTTAAAACATAATACAATAAGAATATAAGAATTTAAAATCACGTTAGTAAAAGATAAAATTAGAGCAAATGGATGCTCTGCAGTGAGGTATTACTGTAATATTTGTTAAAAAATATTATCAAGAGTGTAATTGGTTCTTTTGACTTCCATTTTGATGTTTCCATTTGGAACTAAAGAGAACATTAGAAAATTGATGTTTATTGCATGCAAATATTTTTCATTTGATCACAATTATACAATCAGGTTAGAATTGATTATAAATGCATGAAAAAAGATCAAAGAGCCTATAAATGACCTTTTTTCGTAAGCATGTTAATAGGTGCATTGTATGATGAATATTAATTGTTTTTTTCTGAACATTATTTTAAGCAGGATGATAACTTGTGCTGAAAAATGAGTTTAAATTTTAACATGAATATTTATGCTAATAAGGTGTCCAATACAGTCACTGTTGTACTTAATGAATTATACTACTGACTGAGTTAATTTAACAGTGCATAATACATCATGACTAATTATTTACTATGTCATTATAACACATGACATCTTGACTAAATATTTAATATGTCATTATAACACATTACATCTTGAGTAAATATTTAATATGTCATTATAACACATTACATCTTGAGTAAATATTTAATATGTCATTATAACACATTTACATCTTGAGTAAATATTTAATATTTCATTGTAACACATGACATCTTGACTAAATATTTAATATGTCATTATAACACATTACATCTTGAGTAAATATTTAATATGTCATTATAACACATGATATCTTGACTAATTATTTAATATGTCATTATAACACATGACATCTTGACTAATTATTTAATATGTCATTATAACACATTACATCTTGACTAATTATTTAATATGTCACTATAACATATGACATCATAACTAATTATTTAATATGTCGTTATAACATATGACATCTTGACAAAATATTTAATATGTCATTATAGCATATGACACCATGACTGAATATTTAATATGTCACTATAACATATGACATCATGACTAAATATTTAATATGTCACTATAACATATGACATCATGACTAAATATTTGATATGTCATTACAGCACAAAACACCATGACTGAATATTAAATGCGCAAGTACAGCACATGACTGAGTATTTTATGTGACATTACAATACATGACAACATGACTTAGTATTTTATGTGACATTACAGTGCATGGCTGCATGACTGAGTATTTTATATGACATTGCAGCACATGGCAACATGACTGAGTATTTTACGTGACATTGCAGTGCATGGCTACATGACTGAGTATTTTCATATCACATTACAACACATGACAGCGTGTCTGAGAATTTTATGTGACATTACAGCTTAAAGCCTGAACTTTAACAGAACTGTCTGAATCTGTTAACAAGATTTTCTGATAGATGGAAAGTTGGTTTATTAGATTTGTGAATTTAGTCATTGAGGTCTCTGTTGACATTTTTCTCATGTTTAGTGTTTAAAGTAGGGCATACAAATGTCTCCATCAGTGAGTGAGGGACAACAACATATACTTACTGTCATTCTGTAAGTATTAAACTACAGTAGAACCCCAAATTTTCAACAACAGATTATCCCAAACCATGGATAATCTGAAAAAAATATTTTAGACCTGTTGATTTCGGATAACTGAGGTTCATGTATATCCTTCATGATGTTTGAACCATTCATTGGATTGAATAACATGCTATTAACTCATCAGCCGGCTGCTTAGTACAGAAGAATGAGGGTTCTTAACGCTTTGCCTCATAAGCATATTTTGGACTCTTACAAATTCAAAGCTTATATACAAAACATCAATTTCTTTAAAAAATTGGGTTATTTCTCTCTGACAAAGCAGAAAACATTGTGGCAAAAGAAGCCATTACTCTGACTTCACTGACTTACAGTTGGTCTGACTAGAGTTCTGGTTCATCTATGAGTGACAACTTTCCTTCATAAATCAGAGAAAAGGCTGGGAGAAAATTACCATAAATGCAAATGTCAAACCATTTATCATACATCAAACAAAATATATAATGAAAGCATGCCAGATATTTGTTGGGTCTGTATCAGCACTGCTTGTATTCACTCACTAAATCCTCCATTTTGAAAGAGAATTATTCAGTGTTTTTATAATTTTGTATCAAATTGATTTTAATATTCAAAATACTTAACCATAATTATTGGCTTTCACAATAGTTACTGTGTCTGGATTGTTTGCTCTTTTTCAACAACATAGGCTAAAACGATATGTTAGCTTTTGAGAAAGCCATTTTATTTTAACTTTGTCATAAATATTTACCTACATCCATTGTAACCAGTAAATTGCAAATAAATTGATGCATTATTCATAGGTCTATGATATAGAAATCTACGAAGTCTCTGCTGGTGCATTAAAGCTTGATATGAAGCATTTTATTGTTGTACATTGCATTGAATTTCTTACTAAGGTTGCTGACTTATTGCAATGCCAAGATCTGAAATATTTTGAGTGCAAAAAATGATGCTTTAGGCCCGGTTTTGGTACATGTTCTTCAATATTGTTTCCAGTTCATTATTTTCACTAGTTTTGATGTGTCAGATTTGTTAAGGACGACCGAGAAGATCAGGATGGACTTGATGGGTAACTGGGCAGCAATAGCTATCAAGGTCAACTGTTCAATGTTCACAACTTATGTACTATTAATGAACACCATTGTTTGCTATACCAACCAACAGGACAAGACAGAATGGAACAGAACAGAACAGAACATTATTTTGTTAATGTAAGCCACCAGCCCATAATGTATGCACATTTTTATAATGACAATAAACAATATGAATAAAACCAACACAACTTGTATTGTCTCCAGTACAGGGAAGGAAACATTTACCAATTTAACAAGTTAGCACCACCACCACCACAATGTGTACAAATTGGTGTGATGTATGATTAGAAAGTTGTTGTAGGTGTGCAATAAAATTTAATAGAAATTCAATATTGAGAATTTGAGAGAAATGAAAATAGTATCTAACGCACTGAAATAGAAGCAACATAATGAAATTAAGAATGGAAAGGTTATACAACAAAGCTTTGTTTCTCTTCTGGGAAGTGCTATGCGCTACCCTTCAAAGTGAAGACAGAATTAGAGTTGTTAACTACACCAATCGTGTGAGTCTTACTGAAGTTTCTTACCATCTTATGGGCAAACAGAATTTATCTGTCTCCTGTTTAGACTTAATGCCTTTGTGTGCAATGCTGCTAATGGGCGGGAAATCGAGTTCCTGTACTTATAGATTTTATTCAATTGTCTGGCGTATTTATTGTTACATTTATGAGCAAATGGTGTGGGTAGCTTTTAATGGACAACACCATAGACATTGGATCAAAATGTGATTAACCTTATTGTAGTACCAAGTACAGAGGGTTTGTTACCCATAAAGTGTAACCAACTCATTACAAGAACTATCTTCACTGGTGTTTAATGTTGCACCAACAGCCAGGGTCATTAGGTGACTTCTTCAGCTTTAACAGCGGAGGAATTACTGCAAGGGTATACCTGGGTATAACTGCTACCATCTTCAAGCTATCTAGACAGCTTCCTCATATGTAAAAACATTTTCTAGTCACAGCAGTGAGGGGCTGGTGGTTACTAGTCAGAGACATAACACAGCCTTGGACATTTCACTGTAAAAACAAAGTAGGTACCAATGAAGAGTGAGCACCAAAAAATAAGGCCAGTCGGGTAACCGGAAACACAACTTCCTTTTTTTTCCTGGCCTGATGTACCATATCTAAATTCGTACAAAATCCTATGACTTGTGTCTGGAAGCATATCATCAAATGCTACTGAATAGAAATGTTTTGTTAACACCGACTGGGCTTTCAGTTTTGTTTGTTGGTTAAGTATCTGTTTATTAGATAAATTTCATTGTTTGTTTGCAATCTGACATTGCACAATGCAACATATTCCGCCATTATATGAATGGACGGATGAATGATCAACTGGGTGCTGTCTGGCTTTTGAAATATCTGCATTATAAAATATTCAGGTGGCCATTTTGAAATGATTTCAACACTCCTCATCATTTGCATTATATGAAAGTATGTTATATTGTTGTTGAGATTACCATAAATCTGTACCTATCAATCGTATATGTAGATAATGAATGCTAAATTCTGCAGCTAGGCATTTGTATAAATAAATAATGACCATAACACATTTGCAGTCATAGATTTACTATTTATGTGACATGCAAGATTGCTGCTTTGGTTTTTGAAGTATTGATTCTTGTTGAAATAATGGCGATGTTTATCTTATGTGCATGATTTTAGACTGGGGGTTTCAAAGTTCTAAATACTGACATGGTTGGGCTAGAAAAATTTGTTACATTTCTGGTTATACAACCAGCCCAGTGTTTTGGGGCTGACCTTGAAGTTTCTTACAGCAAAATCCGAAGTAAGAAAATATTTGGGGGACAAATGGTACCTTTTATGTATGAAAGGAATGTTTTGGAAAAAAAATAGAAAAAAGAATTTTTTCAACAGACTTACCTTAATTTTTTAGTACGGTATCCCTAAACTTGACCATTTTTTCTAGCCTAATGCTGCTATAAAACTTGACATCTCATTCATGATGTGTGTAATGTCATACATCTTGACATTTTGAGTACAGGCTATTTAGGCCTCTTGATGATGTCACCATATTTAATGCCCCAAATAGAATACTATTGTTTGTATGAAATAAAATACTGCATGTTCTCAAGGTCATACAGAGAAGTTGGGGGTGGATATGATGTCATATTATAGTGTTGACCAGACAAGACAAACATTTATCAGTTGCTTTCATCTGAATCCATTTTCATTGTTACTCATTATTCATCAATAAATACCATTTGTTAGTTTATGGTCCATTGAGGTTACAAGACAGGGTTCCCGTGAGACATTGCTTACTTTGCACCATCTGTTTCTGATTTACCGGTAAATAACCTACCATATGATATCAACGTATTCTGCATGTCTACAGATTGTATGAAACATTACACCAGTCTGTGAATTTTGATTATGATAATTTAAATCAACATTTTCGAAAAAAAAAGCTCCAAAGTTTATGAATAATGTAGTGTAAAAAACATTAGCTATACTAGATGAAATCTCATGTGTGTTACTATTGGCTGTATATTGATTTATACCTTAGTATGAACATCATATTTCAGATGTTCAGTTCTGATAAAAAAAATATTGAAAACAAGGATACTCATATTTCTGAATCCATGGATTTGATGAAAGTTAACAGGCTGATAAAATTACTTTCACCAGTAAATACCGGATCTGCAGTGATCTAGATGTGTTATGATTTGGTTCTGATAAGCTGGATGTAAAATTTGAGTGCTTTAATTTAATAGCTGGATGCCTTGTATATTGCATTAATTTAGTAGGTTGATGCCTTTTATAGATAATTGATTGACTAAATTGCTTATTTTTTCATTTCTTTGACATGCTGACTTTATGCGTACTGGGCAGATTTTAATATTCTTCTGTCAGGATGAACTGTAAACACTGGTAAAACTAATGCAACATTGACCAATTAGGCCTAAACAAAAAAGGTTTGTTTCCGGTTACATGCAGGTAAAAGATGGGTTGGTCGGGTAACCTGAAACAAACCTTTTTTTAGGCCTTAATTGAAAACAAATGTAAAAAGAAAAATTACCAAGTATTTATCAGGTATTTTTTCAGCTTATTAATTACAGACTATAAGTTTGTTCTATATGATATAGATAATGTAAAACGTTTGTTTTTTGATCGATGATAAGTTGGGGTGAGTGACTTTAGACATGGTCTGGTAGGAATAACATTTAAGAATATTTCTACCATAGGCCTTGAATGTTTATTTGAGTTTAATCAAACGATATTTATAGTATTCAACAATGAAATAGTATACATATCATTTCAAGATATTTTGTGAATGTCATATACTAGCAAATTCTGAAATAAATACCCTGCATTTATCTTGTTTGTTTGGAAGTTATTGGGCTAATGGGTAGTTTACTATATTTTTTCAATAATCAGACTGTGTTCTAATTAGTTTTAGGTTACCAGTCTAATTGAGTTGCATGTTATGGGTTATAAGTCTTATTTCTGGGTTTAATCTATAATTCCATTATATTGTTTTTGTATGACACACAGTGTGAGTTTATTGTATGTTAAGATTAATTAATAGAATTATATTATGAATAGTTCATTTACTGTCTCTTTGCAGTAGACTGTGCTGGGTTAGGCTGTTGCATTCTGCTTTTGAATTGTGCTATTTAGATAGTTGCATACTAAGTGTTTTCTGCTCATTAATAATTGGACAAGCGATATTATTCCACCAGATGTGGAGTCTATGACGGATTTAATTGTTCCAGTTTGTACTTCTTAGTTTGATATTTTTACAGTAAATTCTTGTTCTCTTGCATCAGTTTTTGCTGATTGATAAATTATTGCTGATATAATTTATTATTGCTGACATTAAATTGTTATTGCTGATATAGATTATGATTGTATGGATTATCAAATATTGTTGATATTAATTACTGTTGCTCACTGTTGATATTATTTATTACTTACATAATTTATTTGTGATGCCATTAATTATATGGCTTACAATGATCATTATTGCCGACTTTTATTAATAATTTTTGATATTTTTATTACTGCAGGTGTTTTTTTTATTATTTCTGTCTTTATTTATTAATACCGGCATTATTTATGTAAGCTGACATTATTAGCTAGCACCATTTACTATAATTGACATTATAGTTATTGCTGCTATTATTAATGCTGACATTAATTATAACTATTGATACAACTAGATAAGGCCGATAGCTTTTTTTTATCATCATAATCTGATATTGCTGCCATTTATAGTTTTATGCTGACATTAAGTGCATTAATGATGAAACATGATACTGTTGACATTCTATGCTTTATGCTGACATTAATGTTTTTTACGTTGTACCTGGCATTTACTATGATGCTGACTGTACTTGAAAGCCTGCACACTGTGTGCTTGGCTGGGCCATAGTAATTGAATGAATTTAAGTTGTTCCAAAATCACATAAGAAATCTTTCAGTTATTTAAAGGACCATTTCGATCAATTGACAAATTATTGGACTTGTTGCTGTGCAGGGAGCATAAAATGTGGTTTCTCGGGGTTACCATTTGGAGTATGATAGCACTTGCTATTTACTAACAGACTCTGGGGCTATAATGTTATCTGCTGTGTTTGCCTATTTCAGCTTCAATTGGTCTCTTTGTCAGATTTTGTTGAAATGAATTGATTTGATTTTTTCACTACTTTGAATTATTTAGCTTGATGTAATCAATATAGCTATTTTAAAACAAATAGGATTTATTTGCTTTGGGATTTTATAAAGAACTTTTGTTCAAACCCTAATAATTTGTACAATTCTCTGTAGTCTTTCAATACATTGTTTGTATAATTATTTGTACCCGGTTTTGCCAGTCCATCAATAATCAATTGGCTGATCCGGTTCCTTGTTCATTCAGATGGATATTATTTTTCTTCCAATTTCTGATCCTTGTACTGTACTAAATACATTTATTCTACAATCAACAGTTCAATATCTACAAGGAAAGGTGTTACTAATTAATGGATTCTTGTGTTATAATGGATCCAATACATTTCTGATTTGATTTTCACCTTTTAGTCATGATGCATATCAGATGATGAAATTTGGTGTACCAAATATTCCCTAATTAACGCCCTGGGAATTCTAATTGTACAGAAATACCTTTTCCATTGGCTAGCCATTGTTATTACCATTTTGGAAGACAATTTGATCTAAAATATTGAATCAATTTACTATTTATGGTGTGCCATTGTTTTTGATTTTCTGCAAAAGAGTGTGCCATAGTAATTACGGTAGGTGCATTTATTAGAAGTATTCAGTGTAGTGGTAAACAGTTTCAGGATGTGTAAGTTGAATGATAAAGAAGAGCTCTGGGTAGGTTTGGTAATGTACACTTCAGTGCAAGAAGCTTGCGATGTCTTGTAAATGTGAGAGAAATAATATAATTCAGTGGCTTAAGATGCACTGCCGTAAGTGGATAATATAATACACGAAAATGTCGAGTAATATATGTATATACTTCAGTATGTTGATGATTACTTGATGGAATGATTTTTAGTTTTGGTGTGTGTGTGTTCCTTGAGCTGGCAACAATTTGTAATGCAAGAAAATAATGGATTTTGATGAAAAAGTAGAATTATATGAGGTGATTTTGTGTGGTGTAATATATTGATTGAGATAGATGATTTAGTTAGGGTTTTTTACTGAGATATTTAGCACCTGAGTTTATCATTTAAATGACTCACAGAGACTTTTCATGCAGTTATTTAAGTGAATGTGCATAAAAATCCATTGTACATTAATTATATAAAAAAAACTCGTGAAAGCATAATTGTTTGAAAAAGATGATTTTTAATAATATTTAAGTCCACATAATTTGTTAGACAAATTCAACCTTGTTTCAAACACTTGATATACATGCCAAAAAAATTGATAATGCCTTTATGATGAAGTGATGTTGTGGTCGACATTTTTTGTTGGATTTTGACCTGATCATTATTACCAATATTTAGTATGATTTCATTTTGTTTTCTTGTTTGTTTTCAGACATGAAAGATGCTAATTCAACATAAAGTTGACTTATGGACGTGGACTCCTGATTTGACTTAGAGATCAATATTTGGTAGAATAACAATCAAATGGATATTATATGAGTTTGCTGTGTTAACAAGTTCCGCATTAATTTGAACTACTATATATCAGAGGTGATCAAATGTTTTATCGAAGAAATTAAAAAAAGGTCTATTATATGAAGAAAGTGATACAGTATGACACATGAGAAGAAAGGGGAGACGAACGTGTCAAATAAAATGGTGTCAGACAGTGTCGGGGGTGAGGCGATGGAATTACAGGGTCAAGGAGAAGATGACAATTTTATATCTCAAGTGCCTACATCACCAAAATGGAGGCAAGAGGACCGTCAAGAAGCTCAAAAAATGATTTTAAATAAATACAGGGTTAAAGTTCAACCAACATTGAAATCAACGATTCAAGGAAAAGTTTATAATTTTCTGGAACGACCAACAGGGTGGAAATGTTTCATATACCATTTTACTGTGTAAGTACAAATTATATACAGATTAGCCAATAGACAAATTAATCAATTTTTTTTCACTTGAGTTTAACATCGCACTACAGACAGGATCATTTGGCAACTTTTCAGCTTTAACAGTTGAGGAAGACCCTAGGCATACTTCAGGGTAGAGCCACAGACCTGTAAGCTAGTTGCATTGACAGCTTCCTCACTTGTGCAATTCACTCCTGGGTGGGATTTGAACTCACAGTGATTAGAGTTTTAAGTGATTATAAGTCAAGAGACAATAACTACTTGACCACAGAAGACCCTAAATTAACCTTTGGGTGTGAAATATGGTTGTATGTAGCAGCTTTTCTTGATTCAAAGGTTTTGTCATATTAGGCCACAAAGTTATGATAAAAATCCCTTGACCCCAAAAATTTTTTTTAGCAATTTTGACAAGATTTTTTTTCATTATTTATTTTAGCTTTTGTTATTCAAGTTCAAGCAAATAATGTTAACAAAAATATGCCTACCTGCAAAACAAGCAAAATGCAACCAATGGTGGTATTACATAACTGTCTGAATATAGAAAAGGAAAGTTTTAAGATCTACTTACCCTATTTTTGGTTAGGTAACTGGAAATACAACTGTTTTTTTTCTGGCTTCCATGAAACTTGGCATAAATTGAATTAAGGTTTGTATGTATTAAAAATTTGAAGGATCAGCATCATGTTTGGTCAGTCAGTTGTGCACGAAGTGATGCTGTGAAAATGTTTTGTAAAGATCCCTCTCAGAACACTCTGTAGGCCTCCATTTTCTTGTCTGATTTTTGTGTGAAAGTTGTCAATTAACTCACTTGATGAAAAACAGAAGTTAATTAGTGCTGGTTTGAATAACAAAATTGATTACCTTCTTGTTCATTTGTGAGTTATTAGACGAATTGAAGCAAAAATTTGGGGCCTCCATGGTTTCGTAGTTATGGTCTTTGACTAGTAATTGTTTGTTCCTCACCATGTTGATTTTGAATCCCCACCTGGGACCTGAAAAAATCAGATGATTGTGATGAAGCTGTCTAGCTAATAACTATGGAAGGTTGGCAGTTCTACTCAGATGTATGCCTAGGGTCTTTCCCCACCTTTAAAGCTAGGAAGTTGCCAAATGACCCTGGCTGTAGGTGTGAAAAATAGCAAAACTGAATTTCATTAATAGTTGGGTGATTAGAATCATGTCCAACCTGTTGCCTAGTATCACTTTGGATCCTGTGGTTATATTTCACTTTTTTCTTCAATTTTCAATTTTTGGATTTTTTCTCAAAAAAGTATGTGGGGACAATAATTAGGGATGTGGGAGTCTATTAGGGCAAATTATGCATTCCTATCCAGTTCAGCTTGTTTTCTCATTTCTTTGTCAATATATTTGTTTGCAAAATAAAATAGATTGTCCATTTATAATGTAAGGTAATTTACCATATGGCTTTAAATTAGCGGGGATATTTATGTTGCTATGTTTTATTTGGTAAACTGATGACAGAAAATATCATTTAATTGTTTGCGAAATTCAATAAATTAATTAATACATCTTAATTCATCTATAACTTGGCAAAAATAACATCAATCATATTTAATGAAAACATCTGTAAAATTGTATTCTGAATATCCCCTTATTAATGCCCCATCCCTTACATAATGCCTTCCCCCTTTACTAATTAACACCCTCCCACAATCAATGCCCCCCCTTCTCATTCATTATTAATACTCTTAACTTTATCAGAAAAATGAAAAAAAAGTATGTCTAACCATAAAAGCTTTTATAATCCTTCAGATTATGTCAAGAAGTCAAATCTGATATAAACAATATCTCAACAACTTTAGTTTAGTTTATACTAATTTATTTTAGTTTGATTACGAAACAAGCAATTTTGCTTATATTATGCACACTCGAGTCCTCTTCTTGGACACTACACCAGTATTTGGTCTGAAAAAAATGGGATTGTGAAGTTCATGTACGAAACCCATCGAAGCCGGGATTCTAACTCATGACCTTTGGATCAGAGGTCGGACACTCTACCTCTAGACAATGATGCCTCCCTTAAACTTAAACAATGTGATGAAATGAATATTTAGTAGGGTACATTCCCTAGTTAGATGTTAGTTTGAGATGTTTATATTTTATATTATATCATTGTTTGATTATATTTCAGTTTTATGATGGTCCTGATTTGTTTAATATTTAGTGTTCTTTCAACCATTGACCAATATGAAGATTTTGCAAATGCTACGTTATTCTGGATGGTAAGTTGTTTAAGCTTTACTATTGATGTAGAAAATTTAAAATTTACAAGCTTAATGGGTATAGTCCATGCCTGTCATAGCATAATTCATAAATTATGTATAAAAATGTATTTAATGATATAGGGGCTAGTGTAATGTTGTTGGAATATAAGACCCAAAATCATCAGTATACATCATCCCTACTATACATTAACCCCTTATGCTTAATAATCAACATTTCATTTGTATGTGAGCCACCCCTAGACCCCCATGAAAATGAGGACATAACTGTATCAAACATCACCTAGATGCCTCTGTTGCAGGAAAGTCTGTATCTCTCCCAATGATTTATATTTAACACACAGGGTAACACAGTTATAAAGTAATTATATAATTCTTAAACTTCAGGTAAAGATATTAATAAATCTACTGAAAAATCAGTAAGCTTTGTTTTTTCCTCAGCAACAATTACCTCACTTTTATTATTACAAATGGCAAAAGGGTTAAAGACTCTTTCTCTAAAAGCTAATTAATATAGAACATTTCTTACCTAAGTATTCGAGACTTTGATATCATGAAATATAGACATGGTAACTTGCCACTCTCATCCCAGAATCCTTGATACACACTGAAATAAAGGTCCATTGAAGACCCTTTTTCTGAAATTATAATCTGTTAGTTAATATATTAAATTTGTTCAAGTTGAGATAATTTTCAATCAGTTCCTGGAAACTAAATCAGTATTTATAGTTTTGTGTGGTAAATAATTGGCATTATCTAGTTTGGCAAGGTCTAGACGAATATATCACCGAAAAAATGCATCAATGTTTTACTGTATTTTACGGGAATGTCTCTAAATGATTGTACAAAAATAATGTACACCATTATCTAATATTTCAGTGAATAATTGTGCTGGTATATTGTTAGCATGATCACGATACATCCAATGTCATGTCTCATCTTACTCTGATCCATGCGGAAAATTTGACAATTACTGCAGAGAATCCAATTGGTACAACAATCGAAAAAAAATGAGAAACTGCGTCTCCATGTTCTCCGATCAGTAGCTGACCATATCATACTGTTATGCAGTTAGATTTGTATTATTAATCCAAAACCAAAAATTTTAATCTTGATTACTCGTTTGTTCGTTCGTTGAAGTTTGCTTTATACTGTTTTTCTATGGTGTTTCGGTATTCCTCAGATTTCATCTGGCATTATTTAGTGTTCCTAGCTTACATACCAATGCTTATCAACTTCTGCTCATTTGTTTGACAACTTGCCCACTTCATTTCTTTTCTTTCACTTGAATTTAATATTGCACCTACAACCAGGGTCATTTGTTGAATATCCAACATTAACAGTGGAGGAAAGCTCCAGGCTTACACCTGGGTAGAACTACTTACCTTCTGTAAAATAGCTTAAGACAGCTTCCTTACATGTGAAGTTTTGTCCCATGTGGAATTCGAACTCACTGTAGTGAGGGGCTAGTGATTACCATTCTGAGACCACAACCACTCAACCATGGAGGTCCCTTCTTCATTTGTTATTCAGATGTGATGTACAAACAACTTTAAATACAAAAAGCATAAGTTATTTGTTACAGAAAAAAACATCTGCCTCTTCAGGGCTTAAATCTTGTGACCTCTTGATGAACTGTCCTGTTCATTACCTCTGACCAAACTGGCAAGTTGGCCCCTTACCCATTGTTTTAGCCTGGCTTAGTTCACTTTGGTCTGATATACTGAAAACCCCATACTGCCAGTCTGTTATTTCTCATTATTTGTCACTTTGCAAAATAACTGTTTTTTAATGTACAAAATAAAAACATCAACGCTGTTCCTTAAGCGCTGTTAAATTGACTTCCCTCGCCAATCGCTTAATAATGCATGACTTCTGTAAATTGTGTGATAACGGTTTGACGTCATTAGCAGATGTGATGATAGTGTGTCTCGGTACTTATACGTGCTGGAGTTGTGACTGCAGGAATGACTTTTTAGAAAACTGAGCATCATGATTTACTTCACAGTTTGTTTACCGATTTGTAAAGTGTTGGTTATTGATTAGTGTGACAATACACCGTATCCTCTATCAGGATGGCATTTAGGTTTTAAGGCATGAAATTATTCCATCAGTTTCATTATATATGTAGTTGTTATTGTACTGTAGCTGCCATATATCTCCAATTACATAAGCATGATATTTTAATTTGACTCTTGATATTTATTGCTGTGGTTGTGGTTACGTTAGGAGTGTACTGGTACCTGGATGATTTGCATTAATTGTGATGCTGCGATATGATGGTAAATCTGTATAGAGTTAACTTTTTTGGGCTACGGGCGTGTTCAGGTTTCTTAAAAGTTTTCGTGTTTATTTGTTTGCTGTTACCTATGACTTGTAAAATAAACTCTGAAACAATATTTAAAAATCAGATGTGAAAGGATTTGTTCTCATGTTATTTAATTTTCTGTGTAGTACTGCATCATTGTTGTTTCTGACTGTAGTCATTGAATTATGAACATTCATATACCTGCATGTGTGCTTAGTCTCAGGGAAATATATCTATACAATGCAATGTCATCATGGCTTCCTGATTTCATCCTGAATTTTATTCCGAATTGTATTGCTTATTACCAACACATATAATAATCAAACACCACACTCAGCATAAGACAATAGCTTTACCGTAATGGTAATGATTTTTACTTCAAGTGTAGCATCGTATTCATCAACCCACGCTTAGTCCTTGTCAAAATCAATCATACCCAATTAAACATCGACAAAAACTTTAACTTTCCATTGGTTTGTGTCAATAAATGAAATGGCTTTCTAGTGTTGAATAGCAATTGTAATTTTAACTACACATTTGAGTGGCTGCACTTGATTCTTTTGATTACTGTAGTGTAAAGGTTCGTTTGATTGCAAATTTTATAATAAGCACAATGTTATTTTTTTCCCTGGTATGAAACGAGGCCATTCACAAATGTGCTATTTAATTCCTTAAATGAAATAAGAAAAATAATTGTTTCAGTTTAAACTTGATCTTAAGCCACTGATAGAGATGTAATGGTGCATTCCATGCAATAACAGTTAATTTTTCTAATTAGCCTCCAGTGAACAAAAAACACACACCCATATCAGACGGAAGAAAGGCAATCATTGATGCTCACCATGCAATAATGTCCTTCAGATATTTTTATAGCTATCAGCAGGCATTGTCAATTAAAATTATGTCTCCCTAGCCTCTCATTAGCATTTAAAAAAAAATCCTAGGGGGATATTTTTTTAAAACCAGATTAATTTTTACTTCATCAAATCTATTACATATTTGGTTAAGCATAGCTCATCGAAGAAGCTTTTTTCATGCATGTTATGATATTATCTTCAGGGTTTTTTTTGCAGTCTGACTATGATATTGAAGAATTCTCCAACCAGTTATTGTAGTATAGTAAAAGGTTGGACTTTGTGTCTTTGTATTTATGTCTGAACTTTCAGGTAAAAGATGACTCCCATAATTTCTCTGAAGTATATGGGACAAAATTTCAGCCTTTAGGATATTGTTAGGATATGGCTAATAAAATCCTGTTAGAAGCCATATCTATTAAATATATCAATTTGGTGTGAAATATTTTATGGACTAATGAATTAAAATAACATTGAATCTCGTGTCTGAATGTAGGATTCATGTAATTTATCACATTAAGATTGACAGCAAGCATCTTCACCAATCTCTGACCAGAGTTGTTGTTCTTGCTTCAATCAGCCTGGTACTAGGATTACCCATAGTAACTGTGCTAGACTTACAGTGGACACCTGTTGGCTTGAACTCAATAGTAATCATACCCTTTTTAAGGCATCTGGGGGCTTCCTTATACTCCAAATATAGAGAGCTTACATCAATACCATGCCTTTACTGCACCATTGAAATGGAATTCTATACATGGTTTTCTGTCTATTTTCAGGAAATTGTTTTAGTTGTGTTTTTTGGTGTAGAATATGTAGTAAGGCTCTGGTCAGCAGGCTGCCGCAGCAAATATATCGGAATCCGAGGCAGATTCAGGTTTGCTAGAAAACCAATTTCCATTATAGGTAAGCATTTACTTAACATTTAGAACATTTTGTCTGAACAATCACATATTCATCTTTTCAGAATTCAGACAGGTTGTTACCAGTTTTCTGAAGTATCTAGCCCCGCATATTTGTATAAGACAAAAATTTGATGCCTGGTTTCCGCTAACATCTCTGAAAGTTATAGGGCTGTTAGGTCACCAAAACTTTTTTTCAGACTTGTTTCTACTTTGAAGTTATGGTTCATCTGATAATGAAAATATCAACAAGACAATAATTGACCAAGACTGTTTATCTATTGTTTAACAGCCCATTCGACAGCTATGGTCATTTCAGGGCCGCCTCAGAGAGAGGGGAGAAGATACAGGAGAACCAGGCATATATATCCCTACTCTTTTCAAATAAACCGCCTAATTCTTTGTCGTGCCTGGTGTAAAGCACCGATACACACCTCACCCGTTTCCTGTGATTTTCTAAACACGATACTAGGCTCAGTAGTAGAGTGGGGGACACTGAAAAACGCTCTTAAAATATCAGAAGCCGGACCCGAGATTCGAACCCACGACCTTCCGATTGGTAGTCAAGCATTTTACCACTAGAACACTGCACCACCTGGCCAAGAATAATAAAAATTTAGGGTCAGCAAAACTAATAGGGTCAATTGGTAAAATCCGATACTGGGAATTTTGTACACCTAATATTACATGCTCTTACTTTTTTTACAAGCTGAGAATTCAGTCAAGTCCATCATGCTTGATAAAGCTTTTATTCACAGACTTACCGGTAGAGACAAACCTGGGGTCAGTCGGTTAAGCAGAAGCCAGGAAGTTTTTTAAGTTTGACTGGAAGATATTTTTGTGTGTGTGTTTCTTGATACTTTGAATGTATCCCCTTTGTTCTATGATTTGTAATCTTTTTATGTCATTAAAATATGGAAGTAATTTTTGTCCAATATGTAGTTTGGATTATCAAGTTTCCCATTACATTAAGATGGCCTGTTTGTCAAATTTTTAAAAAAATCTCAAAAGATTTCCTTAGTTTTCTATCTGGAAACAAACAAAACTGGTTCTTGGTAATTGCTGTGACAAAGTGCTGCGCATTAATACGGAGGTGACAGTTTTATAATCACATGACCATATATAGCTCTTAATTGGCGCTGCCTTGTCATATGTCCCGATAGTGACGCAGATATTGACGCAAATGTATTTGATATTTCCTCTTGTCAGTGTCATTATTAGCCAATCAGAATAAAAACACGAAAGCTATAATGAACCTATACAAGCCTGTCATGACACTGTCATGATGAAAATATCCAGTGTTAGTGACTTTTGGTGCACTATTTGTTGATAAATGACGAGAGGTTACGCAGATGATGCCTGTTCACTTCCTTACTCTGTTAGTGACATCTAAGAAATGTATAATACTACATATTTATCCATAGATATGTATAACACTGATGACAACTTAGGCATGAAAAAAATTGTTTATTTCTGGTTACCAAACCTACCGTAACTTTTCCCTGTGATCCTAGATTTTTTATTAGGCCTGGGTAACAGTACATCTACTGTCTCACTTTTTTTACCTTTCTGCACAAAAAAGTCCCAACAGCAGCTTTAAAGAATAATGAAATAAAAATTTAAAAATTCCCTTAATGAGTGCTTAATTTTTTTACACCTTAGTATGGTATTCATGAAATTTATTTCCTTTTGATTGTTTAACAAATTATTTTTTAAATTAAAAAGGAAGCAATGCATGCAGGCTTCCGGAGAGTCGCCAGGCCGTCGGACAAATTTCGGGCAAGTCCTATTAATTTTCAGGGAGATCCGGACCAGATGTCTAGCAGACGGGCCCAGCATTTATAATTTATTTGTAATATATTTAGTCAGGCAAAGTTTCATTAGGTCAGAAAGAGATTCTTACGTTGCCTGACCAAATGTAAGGCAAGCATTCCAGCACTTTGGAGAAGCCTGTGTATGTCGCGTAAATTTGTTACTTTTTAACATTCGGGCAATTCCAGTTGTTTAGAATTTGACCTTTTCAAAGCAATATCAACTAAATACTATTTAGTGATATATCCAGCTTCTGGGGATGGTGCCTTTACCTCGAATGCTGGTGAAAGATCTTGGGATATTTATAGAACAGAAAGGGACTTTCATTGTTGTTTCACTGTAACACCATTTAAATAAAGATGTATAATCTTTTCAATCCAATTATGGCTTTGTGGTTGGCAAATTGTAAGCTAACTCTGTAAGTCTTAAAACCGCATACATCGTTAACCATGAGCGCAAAAATGCTGAATTATTTATTTCAGAATCAGCTTGAACATATTGATGAGTAATAGCATACAACATAGCGTCATGTGACACACTGTCATTTGGAATACTTGGATAAAAGTTTTGCATCATGTGCTTGAATTTCCATAGGTTTTTGCAGGTCTGGACTGTAGGCTGGTTTTTATTGTCTCCTCAGAGCTGAAGTTTTCTGGTTTTTTTTCAAAATATTCTTTCATTCATTGATGTTAACAGCTACTGAATAGAAAAAAACATAACTTTCACTCCTTGGTATATGACAGCTATTGACTAGAAAATGGCATAAGATACTGAAGTCACATACCCTTACCATTTGATAAATTAACTGGTATGATATCATGGTGATAATTGTAAACATATTCTGCTGATGTTTGAAACCAGGAGCTTAGAATTAAGTTCTTAAAAGACGTTATTTGTGAAGGTATTTATGGGGTTGATCCTGAGGATGAGGTCGTCTTAAACTATATTTTTATTTGGTGCTTGAGGAGGATGTATGGTCCCAGACTACACAGAATCAATTTCTTTTCTCTGAACTGCATATGAAAGTGAAGTATCCATTGTCAGACATTGGGTTTGAGGAAACTTCAAATTCAGTGTTTCTCTAAATTTCTCAAATATGTAACAAAAAATTTAGACTAACTGAAATATTATCAAAAATCAATAATTATGTACGTAAAAGACTTGAATTTGTGTTAACCAAGTTCTGCAGTAATATTGAAGTAATAATATATTGCATATGCCCTTTTGTCTATTTATCTATTTGGTGTACTTAAGAGTGACTTTGGAACATTAAATGGAGAAAACTGTCCGACGTTGTCTCTTGGGTTTTTTTTGAAGTATAGAACACGAAGTTCTTCGACATTATTCTTACTTTTTTGACTTACGCTGTGGAAATTAGTCTAGCTTTCTCTGCCAATCAGATAAGACTTAGATGTTGAAGCACCCTTTTGATACATTGATGCAATACTTTCAGATTTATTCTTCCTTGTAATTAGTTTACCTAGACTGTTCTTTCAATGCTGAAATATGGCTGCTGCCAGGTCCTTATAATCATGTGGAGAAACAATCTTGTTGCTTTGTAGGGACGTCTGCTGGTATTGTTCAAATACCTGCTTGGTTTGATTCATTTAACTCAAATCTGATTTGATTTTTTCTGTGGGTAACCTTTTTCAGGTATTTTGTTCACATATAACTGAAATCAACAAATTGCCTGAACAGTTTCAGTGATGAAGTGCATTTCGTTACATTTATTCTAGGAAGAAAAACTCCCCATCAAAGAAGTTTAGATATCTGGTTGGGAACTAATCAGTTGACTGCATCCTGTATCCTTCAACATTGCTGTCAATTGTAATCAACTTTGGTATTCTTTTCATTTTCTTGTTTCTGTTTCTGTCAGTCTATCCAAAATGGCATGTTTAGCCGAAGGTGGGATTCTGTCACTTTCTTTAACTTCATTATTGAAGATTTATCAACTTATGTTGCCTTAATTAGACCAAGAGCTGTAACCTATAGCATACAAATGACACATTTGTTTATTTAATTATTCTGATTTCTGCTGCACTTTTCTGAGTCTCCCGAGAGTTTGCTGTATGTGTAAGATTTATGTAGCATTGTCCTGTTGTCACTTTATTGATCACCATAGTCACTATTGGAATGTTGAACACATGGTCAGTCAGTAAATGACAAGATTAGTGAGAGTTTGAGGGGTTAATGTCCTTGGGCCTGTTTCATTGACATTTCTTAGGTACTCTTCCTATTACACATGTATCCCTGGGGAAGTTCTCAATGCTGCCTCCAGAACGTAGTAGCATCATGACTACTTGTATGTAACACAAAGTGTTCAGTTTTGGTCCTCTGATTTCTGATAATTATTGTTATACAATTAAAAATTGGGTCAAACAATATAAAACTTGTACAATTATTAAATCGTTACTTATTATAGTAAATTAGGAGTGAGAAAAATACATTGTCCTTATTGGAGATTGAAACCAGGACCCCTGGCACTGTTAGGCGGACACTCAATCACTTCTCTAGAGTTAGTCCAAAAGCACTCCACCCTCTTTTCATCAGAGCTTACCAGCTCCATGTCTCCAATGAGTTCATCAAACACTTCTGATACCATTGTAGTATATATCATACCAATATTGTCTAGTAAATGCTGCATTTTACAGCATTTCTTCTCATTTTTTTTTTCAAATGATTGTTCTGAATAATTTTTGGATGCATTTTGTATCATATGAATCATAATTAAAGCATTTATGGTTAGTCATAATGTTTTCATGTCTGTCAGAGATGTTGGTGCATTTATTAGGGAATAATTGATAATCTTGAAATGCTTTAACTCGGACAAAAAAAGTTCTTGCTTCAATAAAGTTTAACCTAAGCAGAATTTTTTTCAATGACTAGGCAAAAAAGGAATTGTTTACCCAAGGTCTTGTGATGTAAATTCGTACAAATCTTTATTCATGGGAGACATGACCTTGTCTTAAGGCTGTTCTTGGCTTCCATCGCAGGAAACTAATTATGCTTATGTTTCTTCAGTGAAAATGAAATCTAAATTTTACCGAGACATGCAATTGTAATGCATTTTCATATGGCATTTCCATCATACATTTAAATGGATTACATGTAATTAATCACATTATTGCATATTTTGCCCATATTTTCCTGATGGTTTCATCTTTAATCATACCTAAATGGTGCACATTTTATTTTAGAATAATTGTTGTTAGACTCTGTATTTGCTGCACTTGCTGATTTATTAAACAATTATTTTATGCAGAAATCTGTGAGAAAATTCTTGTCAGTATACAGCCTGAAGATTATTATTCCTGTCCTGATTTTCTACTCTTTTTCAATATTATTTCAGCCATGTAAGATCATCATTTTTAAGTATGTTAGTGGTAATTCAGTTGGGGGCTTCCATAGTTGAGTTACTTTCTTTGACATGTAATCATCAGCCTCTTACCTCTGTGAGTTGGAAATCCTCGCGGGACCAAATTTTACCTGTCAGGAAGCTGTCCAACTGGCATATGGAAGGTCAGTGATTCTACCCAGGTGTAAGCCTTGTGCCGTCTTCCGCCATTATAGCTGGGAACTTGTCAAATAACCCTGGCAGTTGTAACATCAAACCCCAGTGAAAAAAATAGTCATACTTCAGTAATGTGTTACATAATGCATGGTTAAAAGTTTTCCAGAATTTTTCTTGAACCTCTGTTTTTTCCAGGCCTGGACCCTACTGTTTTTTATTGTTTCTGTGGCACCAAGGTTATGATTTTCAACTTTTAACTATGTATGATGTGGTATATGTTCAGTCAATATTTATTCTTGAGTTTGGTCCAGGTCTGAAACCTTTGACCTTTAATCAGCAGTTTTATATGAACTCATCTAATACACAGTTGATTCCCTTTATCTCAAATTCCTAGTGACTGTGGAAATTAGTTTGAGATAAAAAGAATTTGAGATTAAATAATTGAATAATCTGACATCTTTAAAGTGTTTGTGTACATCAACATTAATACAATTCATTTATATTTATGTTTAGCTTGAATAAGCAAATACATAAGTAAAGAAGAAACAAAAAATATGTATCTAGTCAAAATGATAATGCTCCAATTTCAGACACTTTTTATACACTAGACAGCTTCCTCACATGTGAAATTTGGTTCTGGGTGAGATTCAAACTTCCAATGGTGAAGAGCTGGTCATTACTAGTCAGAGGTCACAACCCCTTCACCAAAGAGACCATTGTGCTTAAATCTTGTTGTATAGCTATAAAAGTGTCAACTTGGTTAATTATAGGCCATTCAGAGCTGTATCTTCTCCCATCGAACACATCTTTTACTTTTTCTGCAATCTGATTTGTCCAGTATCATACGGTACATTCTAATATAAATGGTTGTATATGCCACTGGCATTCTGGTAATGCATTGCATTATCTTGAGGTTTCAGTGTACAATCATTTTTGTCCATTTATACCTTGGTACAAAGTTTTGATTACCATGGAAACTCAATTTATTCACTGCGCTGTGGCAATTTACAAGTTCTTTCAGTGGATAAATCTAACTAAGCGCACATATTTGTCATTGATGGAAAAGCGAAAGTGTTTAGTGACAAGGCTGATGTACTTTTTTGTGGAAATCTTCTCAAGAATGTTTATTTATAGTTCAAGTAAACATTTAAGCTGGTTTGTTTACTGCACTGCTTGGAAAACATTGATTTAAACCTTCGGAAATATCTAGGATTGTTCATAATCGGGGTTTGTTTGTTTGTTCCCACATTTTGGATGAATTACTCTACTCAAAAACAAACATGGAATATTGGTTTAAGTAATAGCTTCTGATTATTGTAGTTACTTTCCTGTATTGACACAACTACTGGGCTTTTATCTTTAAATGTATCATTACGACATTCTGGTTTAATTAATATCCATCATTTTCATTTGTATTAGTTAGAATTATTGATCAAAACCATGTTAGAGATAGTGGGCATGAAATAATGGGAGATTTTTCGTGCTTCCTTATTTCCCAAAATGGTCTTGAGAATGTATGCATGAATTACTATAAACAGTCAAACCTGTGAACAAAGGCCTTTTTTCTGAGGCCAGTTTGTTCTAAATTATCAGTTATGGTTTTTCAAAGAATGGCCTTTATTCACAGTGTGGCCTTTATTTGGAGGTTGCCGCAAACACAGTTTAGGCTGTATGTATTTGAAAAATAAAGTATTACACTGGTTATAATACAATTGTGTGAGCATGCAAGTGGCCATTATTATCGTAGAGAAATAAACAGCTTTGCTTATACTCAAAGTGTACACTTTTCTCTATCAAATCATTATCAAACTTTAACATGAATGCATCTTGCTGTATGAATTTTACCAAGCTCTGACTATTATGTCAAAAGTAATAGCCCTTGATGTGGAAAAATTTCTGCTTAGGCCAAATACAATAAATACCCGGTTTCTGCTAACATTTCCCAAAAAACATTGGGGGCAATAGGTTGGCAGAACTTTTTTTTTACAGGTAGATTTTTTAGAGTTGTAGTTCATATAAAAGTGAAAATATTGGCAAGAAAAGATTTGATTTGACTTACACCGAAAAAATCCAGGGTCAGGTTGGTCAGGGGTTAATTAAAAGCAAGAACCTTTTTTACGCCCATCATAACATGTCCTTACTTTACTGTATATGCTAGGAATTCATTCATGTCCAACATGCCTGATAAAGCTTTTATTCACCAATTTAAGTCCTGACAAACCTGTTTTAACCCTCGCTGATCTGTATGTTTGTGTTTTTTTTCTGTGAATCCTTTCACTTACCTATATTCAATGTTATCTGTGACTTGTATTATAAATTGATATTGGATAAGTACTGACTATACTGAGTACTCACTTGTGTACAGAGCCCCCCCCCCCCCTTGGAAATCTTGGCCTCCCTTAAGCACACACATATATATATATATATGAGTATTTATCCAATAACAATATATATATATCAGAATATTAGCCCCTTGAGCATTAAGGGTCACATGTCTTCTCTTGCTCAGTGGGCTTTGTAAACAGGTTTAATTTACAATGTTCCTTCCTGTCGTTTTTTCTTAGCCTTTGTTATTATGTTTCTACATCAACTTTACTTTATAAGGGCAACATTCTGCTACCACTAGTTTCAAGTTTCTGTTTGAATGCCAATACTCCATTGTCAAGTATAAGGTAGAAATAATTCCCCACCAGACAACACCGTATCAGAATCTAGGCAGACATTTTCGTCCCTAATGTCTATCTGTATCACTTGTTAATTACTAATGTAGATGACATTAAGACAACAGATTTGGTTAGCTCTGCGTAAATAGTGATTATTGAAATTCGAAGTGTAGTAACTTATTTGTGAATGTCCTCATGTGTTCTGTTGTCAGTCTCACAGATACCTGAAGATTTATAGCCAATTGTCCTTGTTTTTATATGTGTTGAATTGTCTCTCTGACTTTAATGTTTGTCCTCTTTGCTTTGTTTATTTTCTCATTTTTGGCATAATTTGGTCTTTGTATTATATTTGAGATAGGAATGACCTTTTTGCTCCGAAGTTTCGTCTCCACCATGGCAGTCTCAGATCCAATTCTTGGCTGCATCGATAAAAAATGCTGTAAATTCAGTATTATTCACTGTGTTTTTATTTCCACTATTTTCCATAGATCGATTGCATCGCGAATTAATAAATCCACATAAATTTACTTCCATAACATACAAAAATATTTGGAAAAATATGGAAAATAATTGTCCGAAATACGGTAGAGTTCAACGAATGAATATTGGAGGCCAGTTCATGAAAATGCAGATGAAAACGCATGAAAATGCAGATATCCAGCACAAACTACTATATGATATTGGGATGTATACAACATGTAAATTATGTTTGATCAGAGTACTGAGAGCTTCTCTGTGATGTGCTTAATATACATCAAACAAGCAGAACGTGTGATGCCTAAGGGGAAGATCCATCTCATCCTTTTGTCTTCTCGACAAATCTGCATTGTTTGCACATTATATTTAGATAACAACAGGGATTAGTGGTCAATTTATCACACTATTATTCTAGTATTATAGTCAAATATGTTACAATTATTTATGAGATGTTTGTGCCCTTGCCAAAAAAGCTTTGCAAAAGCTACGTTAAAGCCGCGTTAAAGTTACGTTTAACGTACGCAGAAGCTATGTTAAAGCCAAGATAAAGCTAGTGGCATTGGCACCTTCACAAAAGCTGCATTTGTTAAAACCAAAAGGTGCAGAATTCCATAAGCCAAACCTTCACTTTTTGTTAAAGATGCAGCTTTTGTGAATCTTTCAAAGAAAAATGCACCTTATAATGCGGATGCTTTGCAAAAGCTGAGTTTAAGCTTCGCAAAACCTGTGCTTTCTGGAAAGCTTTGCTATTTTTTGGCAAGGGTAAGAAACTTTATATCAGCTATTAACTGTGACAAAAATTACTGAATTTTAAATCTGTTTTTAATTTATGTATTTATTTACCATTCCATTGATTAATATAAGCAATTTATGTAAATAAATGAGACCGATCACTATCAATATATGACTGTTTATGGACCATGCAATTTAGGTGTCTTATTAGTGCATAAGTTTGGTATGGTGGGGTACATATCAGAGTGTACAATAATCTAATCACAACCTCCAGATTTGGTATTTCTCGAGTATAAGATATAGAACCTTCACAAATTTAATTTCTGACCCTGCCATTGCAAATTCATAAATCTGCAAAATAATTCAGGGTGGGGGAATTCATGAAATAAAGGTCACGCGAATATGAAGTGATTTATTGTAACTGATAGACTTTCTGTAATATATAGAAAAGACACTGGAATGAATCAAACATAAAATTCAATTTGATTTGTATTTACCTTTTTTTAACCAACAGGGAGATGGATAGGTGGTTGGACACACCAGTGAGAGATTTTAAGTTTATTTCTGCCTCAGGTCTTGATTACCTTTCTTTATAAGATGCTAGTTCTCCTAGAAAGACAAAATGAGATTGATTCCAGGATGCACACATTTAACCACAATCAAGCTGAAATAAACTTGATTTATATGAGAGTTTTTCTTTTAGTTTAAATGATATTGATTTGAGTTAATATTGTTGTCATTAGGAATTTGTTCAATAGGCTTAAATAGAAAATTAACAGGCTTTCTAGGTAGGGTGTTTGGGGCATCCCTCCCCCTGAAATTTTTTTGCCAGCTGTAACAAGTCGTTCAAACCAACCTTTTGGGGTGGCAGCAAGTTCCTAATGACGACACTGCTTTAAGTGTGATATTGTTTATTTTCAGATTTTCTGGTAGTAACAGCATCAGTTGTCGTCTTGGCTGTAGGTTCCAATGGCCAGGTGTTTGCTACATCAGCTATAAGGTAGTGTTGTCTGTTTAGTTTGTATATCATTTCAACTACTTGCTGTCTATTTTACTTGTCCTGAGACTTTCAACTGTTCCATGAACATATTTACAAATAAACACTGTCCTATTTTAATACTGTCTATTGTATTAACATTCTTCCTATTTGATTTACATGTATTTTACCTGATTTTCATTTCTACTGTTTGATTTACATTCATTTTATCTAATATCTATCTTAACTGCTACTTGATTTGTATTGATTTTTTTTATCAAATACCTATCTTAACTACTATTTGATTTGTATGGATTTTATCACCTATTTATCATAACCACTACTTTGTTTGTATGGAATTTTATCTAATATCTGTCTTAAATACTATTTGATTTGTATTGATTTTATCTACCTGTCTATCTTAACTGCTACTAGATTTGTACAGATTTTATCCACATATCTAACTTAACTGCTACTTCATTTGTATTGATGTTATCTAATATCTATCTTAACTGCTACTTGATTTGTATGGATTTTATCTACCTACCTTTTTATTAATTTCTATTTGATTTTCATGTTTATCCATGATGCACCTGTAATTCTATTTCTTTCTATTTGATTTTCTGATACATAGGCTTTGTCTTAGTATCAATCTTTTCTACCTAAAGTTCATGTTTTCTGATTGGTATACTACTGATATTATCCTATGCTTTGTCTTCTTCTTGTTGTTAAATACATACAAAAGCTGATACTGATTTGAACTAAGATTGTATCCCACAGAGATGCCTTCAAGTGTTCACTTTGCCTGTCTGCTTTTCTGTTTAATTGGCCATCAGGGATCATCTAAAACCTTTTTTGTCTGTCCTGTATAATTTCGTAATAATTTAAGGGATTTCAATGAAACTTTATACAAATATTTAGCATATGAGAATATGTGACTCAATCAAGGATTATAATTATCAGGATCATTGGTAAGGTCAAGGTCATGGTGAAAAGGCAATTAGTTTGAATTTATATTATAATTACCCAATTAATTGAACTTGATTGATAGTTTATTTATACAGTATTGAATTTATTTATATCTGGTACAAATTAGAAACTACATTTTGTGGAGCTGAGGGAATGACATTTTGGCTGCTTCTTATATCCTCTATCTATTCCATAAAAAATTTACATCATTGGCCTACAATGATCAAATGTATTTATATAATTTATAATTGACTGATTTATATTGATGTAATATATATCTAAAGTTATGTTAGAGTGATAGATTTATTTGACAGTATTCCACTTAATACTGGTTATTTCTAGCACATTGTTTGTATCAAGACAAGTGGTCTGTTCATAGATCATTACCAAAAACTTGTATATTCTGAAAAAAATCGAACTTTTATTAGAGAAGTCAGAAAAAGTTTTTACGTAAAACTTATTATTATTTCATTTGTTTTTCCTAGATATGTCGTATGGTTCTTAGAATATCATTTACTGCCAAATCTAGGTTTGCAGCCACCTGTGAACAATAGTCGCTCTTCTATAAGCATGTATTGACCTAACAGATCAAATAAGCCACTGAATAAAGGTCAGCAGTACATGAAGGCCAACTGTGCCTGAATGCCAATTGTACTTAAAGACCACCTGTACGTAAAGGCCAACTGCTTATTAAGGCTAACTCATGGTTAAGAGTTTTCCGAAATTTTCCTGAACCTCCATTTTTTCCCATGTCTGGCCCCTACTGGTTTTTATTGCTTCCGTGGCACCGAGGTTAAGATTTCCAGTATTTGAAAATTTTCAACTTTCACCCATGAGGTTAACTGTGCTTAAAAGTGAACTGTGAATAAAGGTAAATGTTGTATAAAGACCAACTATATAAAGGCCATATTAATTTCATATCTCTCTTCAGACTGGTTTGTCTTTTCCTCAAATATGTAAGTTTTAGAAATTATGAATTAGTAATAAAATTTGTGAAATTTCTTTGACTGATTTTTTAAACAGTATGTCTTCAACACAAGCCATGCTGATATGCTTTGATTTGTAAATCAGGTGTACCTTAATAAAGTTATTTATAACTGACCTTGTTTTTTAGAAACTTACTTACTTAAAAAATGAAAAGATGAGACTTAAAAGGCAATAGAAAAAATACATGTAATTTCTTATAAATAGGGGTTGGTTCATTTTAAGGCCTCAAACATGACCCTGTGTCAATTCTGTCAAACGTTTTATGATATGTTGGCTGTTTACCATATTTGGAAGGAACAAAAGAAATATATTTGTCTCATTGTATTGTATGGAGCCCCTAAAGTGACATTCTACATTTATATTTTAACTTCTAGCACTCTTTTTTATTTTGTTTTTACGAAATAACATTTTGTAATTACAAATTCATATTTCATTTATATGAAATATTATTTCGTATTTATTATTATTTGTATTATTATTATCTTCTTTTTTGATACACTTTTTTGATTTATGAATTAAAACTTTGACACAGATTTTGAAATGAAATTTACTGGAGAATTGATTTTTTAGGCCAGTGGGGGGATGAGAATCTAAGAATTAATTTTCTTTGCCTTTCCATGTTAAACAAATCTTACCAATGGTGAATTACTGGCCTGTGGGGCATAATGATACTTTTCGAAAATGCAATTAGAAATTGAGGAATTGAAACTGATGCTTGCGTTAAATATTGATAGGAATACCTTTTTGCTGTGGTAAAAAGTTTATCACAAAATGCACTGAATTACCAGATATCTGAGATTGTACCAAATGGTTGTTTGTATACAGGGAATTAGCTAGAACATCTTTCAACAAGCTAATAATGTCTCATGACATGTTTTGTAATTGATAAACAATACAATACCTAAAAACATGGTTTTTGCTCGGGAGAATTCAACACAAATAAATGCCGTACAGTCTGGAATGTCTTTGCAGTTCATATTTTTCCGGTGGGATATTAGTGTGGTATTTTTGATTTTAATATTCGGTAGTATTTATTACAATTAATCAAGTTGTCAAA
Organism: Lutraria rhynchaena; assembly: GCA_008271625.1. NCBI lineage: Eukaryota > Metazoa > Mollusca > Bivalvia > Venerida > Mactridae > Lutraria > Lutraria rhynchaena. The sequence continues at coordinate 355,991 of VIBL01000235.1, read as the reverse complement.
CTTCATTTAATATGTCCTAATGTATGCTTTAATATACATTGTAGATAATATTAGTTTTTTGTGTTGATTTATTTTTTTACTTTTTTAATTTTTTTATTGTATTCAATACAAAGCTAAGACCTGTTGTTACCTAGTACACATTTGTTAATTAGTCAGTGTAATTGATGCATAATTCTTTATAAATTCACAAAAAACGTCTTAAGTCCATGTACCATCTACAATTGATTCTGTTTTCCAGTCCGTACTTTGATATTTCTACTCTAATGTCCATGTTCTAGATTAACAAACCTGTGATGATAAAATTGTTATATATTTTATTTAATGTATCCATGGCAATGATTGGGGTCATGTTCTGTGATGGTTTTTTCATTAATGTTGAGTTAAATTAGGATGTTTCAAATAAAATGTTTTACAATTTTACCGTCATGAGTCTGTTACTATGGTTACTACCGCTAGCACCTCACAGTTGAAAATTTGAATTCCACCCAGGACCTGACTAATTTCATATGTGAGAAAGCTGTCCAGCTAGCTTACTAAAGGTTAGTGGTTCTGTCCAGGTCTTCCTCCACCGCTAAAGCTGGAAAAGTTGCCAAAGGACCCTGGCTGTTTGTGAGACATTAAATCCTAATGGACATCTTTCCTGTCAAAATTAAACAAAACACATTTTGCACAGTATGCTCACAAATGTTGTATATTTACATTACAGTCATTAAGTGTTTAATTTATTACCATACAGTATGTGTTTATATAAACACAAGGCATGAAACAGGTGTGTTTGTTTATAATACATCCAGGTGGGGACAGAATTTTATGTACAAACTTAAAATAACTATTTTATAAATAATTGAAGTAAATTTACTGATAATAGTTCTAATAAGTACCTTTTTTATGTTTGATTGGCTCTTACAGACATTGGGACAGTTTAAAAGATATTCCATGTGTATTGTTATAACATGCTAAGACTATTGTTTTAATGATATTTGTATAATGTTTTTTTACTAATTTAGTGTTTTCGAAATATCTAATTCAAATTGGTAAAATATCCTGACGGTTAAAATATTCTAGCAGTTTTTTCCTTAATTTTTTGATGAATACCAATGAACTTACAGACAGAATACGAACAAAGTATATATCAATCAATTATCTGTGGTTTTATTGGGAAAGAGTCAGTTGACATTATTGTCAGACATTCTTATAAATAAAAAAAGGAAATTGGTTATTTATTTGACACTTCATGGTTAGATATTAACTGTCTGTTGCCCTGATGAGTTTTGTAACAACTGACGTTCCTAGGAGAAAAATACCAAATGCCAATTCTGTTGCTAAATAATCACCATGGTGACAGAACAATCCATTTATGGAAAACCCATTTTTTAAACTGTTTCAAAATCGTTGAATTTAATTGCAGTTGACTTCACACAATTAACATCTTCAGAATTACTCACATTTTGTTGTTTCAGTAAACTTGGCTTGAATCATAATCAGCAGGTGGTTGATATTCTAATGGACAGAATTAATTGCTCTTTGAGTGTGCTCCCTTTATTGTGCAAAAGGTGCAGTAAGGGTTTGCCCTTTATTGCTTATTGGAAGGTCAATGCTAAGGCTAGAAAAAAAATGTTATGTTTATGGTTACTTGACCAAAATAATTAAATATAGGGTAGATCACAAAACTTTTCTTTTCTGTTTTTTTTTCTTAACATACCTTTCATATTTTTATCATGTGATTCTTCCCCAAATATTTTTATGCTTTGGATTTTGCAGATAGAAACTTTAGGATCTGGGCCTGAAAATTTTGTCAGTTGAGTCACTGGAAACACAACTATTTTATTCTGGCCTGGAATGAGCTTTTTTTCTGTACGAAACCTTATCTTTTGAACCCATTGTTCAGTTATAATTCTCAATTAATTACTACTCATCCACATTTTTACCTCAGGGCATGTTGACCACAACAAATTTCAACCAAGTTTCCAAGGCTTGAAACATCTCTAATCGTTTCCCCTGGTTCTGTGAATCCCCTTAAAGTGGAACTCAAATCCAAAGTGAATTTTCACCCTGGTTACTTACTACAGGTGCTCTGCATTGCTTGCTTTTGGTTAAGGTTCTTGGCCATGTTTGTGTTGTCGTTGTTAGACACCGTGGATAGGTCTTTGCTTTAAACTCATTTATTGGCATGTAAAGGTCCAATTCTGAGTATCAGAAGGAATATTCTATCAGACCCTTGATTTTATAGGCCTCTAGATCTACATGTCCCTTTAATGTCAGATTATTTACTCCCTGAAGTATTTCTCTTTGATTTTCATTATGCTCTTCTATTTCATCTTGAAAATACAAAATGTGGAACTTTTGAAATATTGTGGATCTTGTGACAAATTTGTTCTTGTTTGGCTGATGGGTATCTGCATGTTTTGTACTGTATTGAGTACAAAAGTTTAATAAGTGCATTGAGCAGCCTCCTAATGGCATTTCTCGCATCAGTGTTAGAAAATTCACATTAGTTAGCCAAGGCTCTGCTTTGATGTCATTGAGTACCGGTATGGCATGGAGGGGGGAGTTAACTGGTGTAATTTGTCTGCAGATATTACAGTCCCAACAGTTGATGCTGTCCAATGTATTTGCAAACAGATAATTGAATAAAAAAGGAAAATGTATTTAGTTTTTGTCACATATTCTTTTGTAAGATAAATATACAGTATACTACACAGTTCTTAACATTCACTGTGATAACGCTTACTATGATTTGCTTATCATTGATGTTAGAAGCAAGTGCTTACTCAATGTATGCAGTGCTAGTCTCAGTTTGTTTTATTTATTTACTATTATTGAGATTGATCTCAAAGGTTTATGATCTCATATTTTGAGTTACAGTCTCCAGTCAGTTTTGTTAGAATGATATTGTTATAGATTAAGACATGATATTATTACATGTATATTAATGGAAAATCTATGGGGCCAACATTAAAAAAATGTTGGTTTACAGTCATGTGACCCAAAAGTTTTGCAGTCAGTGGGTAGATACCTAGGCAAACCAACAATTTTTGGTTGGATATTTTTCAAAAATTGATATAACAGATGAGAATAATATCAAAGTCATATTCCCCGTCTTGTCTTGATTGAAAATATTCCCCCTTCATATTTGGAAGTTGTCATTTATTCACTAAAGAACATGTTCTCACTATTTTGGTGTTTTAAAACAAGTGGACCAATATATACATGAAGTGTTATTTAGAAATTTTACCCTTATAGTCAATGATATAGCCTATAACAATAAAATCACCTGTCTAGCCCTAATGTCCTGAATGATTACACTTAACATACTGTAATCCATGTGTAAAACTCACACAAATGTTTTGTTTCATAGAAATTTCAGATTTTGCAAATTTATTGCTATTTTTTTCTTTGGGGGACATTGTTTTTGACATACCATATGCTTCATGTTACAGGTAGGATATGCCTTAAATTTGCCTCTAAGCACTGGTTTTAATCCTTTCTTTTGTCATTGGAGTTTAACTTTACACCAACAGCCAAGGTCATTTGGCATTTTTCCGGCTTTAGCAACAGAGAGAGACCCAAGACTTACACATTGGTGGAATTACTAACCTTCCATAAGCTAGCTGGACAGCTTCCTCACATGTGAAATTTGGTCCTGGTGGGATTTGAACCCACAGCAGTAGGAGTCTACTGATAACAAGTCAGGAGACCATAACCACTTGACTATGTAAACCCCCTGGTTTTAATCTATTGAAAGCACTCTATGTACATATACACTGCTTAAAATTTCAACTTTCATTTTTTACTTTCAGGGGGGTTCGTTTTTTACAGATATTGCGTATGCTTCATGTTGACAGACAGGGAGGTACATGGAGATTACTTGGCTCAGTTGTATATATACATAGACAAGTAAGTGAGAGATGTAAATATAAGAATTATATCTTTTGTGGTCCCTATTGTTATAAGGTCGTAAGTTTGAACCGAGTTTTCAGACTAATATCAGAATTCAGCCTTATCATTGGTCAGTTCTAAAACCATGTGCCCAAAATCACCCTATCAGAGACTCGCATTTGAGACTATTCTCCAAAATCAGATAGATAACTTTAGTTTCAGGTTTCCTGAAAGTGCTTTTCTCTTTACTGATGTAAGACTGTGTCTCTGAATCTGTGATTTAATGCGTGATACAGTATGATCTATAAATAAATGTTGGATTAATTGCTGATATGTTTCTTAATTCTAAATTTTGGATATGCTGGTGTGTATCATTATTCAATTCCTAGCATCAAAATCCCATCTGGCATGTTTTCTAGTGCAGTCTTTTAAAAATGTCTCATGAGGAATATAACTCACAAAGACAAGTGAAATATTGATATAAATTTTGATTTTGTGTTTTATAATTATGTTTCTCACTTGCTCATGAAACTGACAACAATGGCATGCTGGGAAGGAAATTATGGCGTTCTAGGTATTAATAAATTGAAATTGATTGAAAGAAAAGCTTCTGTGATGGAAACCTAGGGTTTGCACTGCAATTTTCTTGTCCATATTTCTTGTCCAGAATAAAGTACATTGTTTTGATAGTGTTTTATAGAAAATAAGGAACTCTTGAAAACACCAAAATAGTCTTTTAGGCTGTAGGACTGTAATGGCTTTAGGATTGTAATTGCTGAAAGACTATAATGGCTGAAGGACTGTAATTGCTGTAGGGTTGTAATGGCTGAAAGACTGTAATGGCTGAAAGATTATAATAGCTGTACAATTTGTTTGGCTGTAGGATTATAATGGCTGAAAGGCTAAAATGGCTGTAGGACTGTAATGGCTGTAAGATTATAATGACTTAAAGACTAAAATGGCTGTAGGATTTGTTTGGCCGTAGGATTATAATGGCTGTAGGACTGTTATGGCTGTAAGATTACAATGGCTGTAGGACTGTAATGGCTGTAAGATTATAATGGCTGAAAGACTAAAATGGCTGTAGGACTGTAATGGCTGTAAGATTATAATGGCTGAAAGACAAAAATGGCTGTAGGACTGTAATGACTGTAAGATTATAATGGCTGAAAGACTATAATGGCTGTAGGACTATAATGGCTGTAAGATTATAATGACTGAAAGACTAAAATGGCTGTAGCATTGTAATATCTGCAGGACTGTAATGGCTGAAGGACTGTAATGGCTGTAGGATTATAATAGCTGAAGGACTGTAATGACTGTAGGATTAAAATGGCTGAAGGGTTGTAATGACTGTTGGATTATGATGGCTGAAGGACAGAAATTACTGTAGGATTATAATGGCTGAAGGACTGTAATGACTCTAGGATTATAATGGCTGAAGGACTGTAATTACTGTAGGATTATAATGGCTGAAGGGTAGTAATGACTGTAGGATTATAATGGCTGAAGGATAGTAATGACTGTAGGATTATAATGGCTGAAGGATAGTAATGACTGTAGGATTATAATGGCTGAAGGATAGTAATGACTGTAGGATTATAATGGCTGAAGGACTGTAATGACTGAAGGATTATAATGGCTGAAGGACTGTAATGACTGAAGGATTATAATGGCTGAAGGACTGTAATGACTGAAGGATTATAATGGCTGAAGGACAGTAATGACTGAAGGATTATAATAGCTGAAGGACTGTAATGACTGAAGGATTATAATAGCTGAAGGACTGTAATGACTGAAGGATTATAATGGCTGAAGCACAGTAATGACTGTAGGATTATAATGGCTGAAGGATAGTAATGACTGTAGGATTATAATTGCTGAAGGACAGTAATGACTGTAGGATTATAATAGCTGAAGGACTGTAATGAATGAAGGATTATAATAGCTGAAGGACTGTAATGACTGAAGGATTATAATGGCTGAAGCACAGTAATGACTGTAGGATTATAATGGCTGAAGGACAGTAATGGCTGTAGGATTATAATGGCTGAAGGACAGTAATGACTGTAAGATTATAATTGCTGAAGGGCAGTAATGGCTGTAGGATTATAATGGCTGAAGGGCAGTAATGGCTGTAGGATTATAATGGCTGAAGGACAGTAATGGCTGTAGGATTATAATGGCTGAAGGACAGTAATGGCTGTAGGATTATAATGGCTTAAGGGCAGTAATGGCTGTAGGATTGTTATGTCTGTAGGATTGTTATGGCTGTAGGTTTGTTAAGTCTGGAAACACAATGCTGATTTTCTGAAGAAAAATGATGCAATGTGGCAATATGAGAAATTGGTTCATGACTTCATGGGGAAAATTAGGTTGTACCTTAAGGCCAAGCAAATAAGGTCCATACAATGATATTGTTTTGACAGAGATGAGAATTATATATGTAAGTTGAATGAAATATGAGATTTAAAATGGACTTGATATCAGTGTACTTATGGTACAATTTACATTCAGTGAAATGTAAAATGACCATCATTCTGGCATTCACTGTAATTGTCAATTCAAAACATTTTCACAATAATGAAAATTAAAAAAACTATGGTAGCCAAAATGTTCACTAAACATGTTTTGAGCTAGCTAAACAGACTTGGCCGTAAGCTGTTTTCCAAGATCGACATTAGTGTTCTTTTTATGCCAATATGCCGATTTCCCAATGTGCTCATATTATTTCTATATTGCTGGGTTAAACTGATATGATTACTTGTTATGGTCCATGGGGTGTAATTTATACCAATTTATAATAGTTCTCAGAAATAAAGTATTTAATACATTACTAATCATTTTTACATTTCAATTTCCTTGGACGAACTGTACTGATTTTTGATAGGAAGGTATGACGTTCAGTTAGGCTAAGGTTGAAGTCAAAGGTCTGCTTGAATTTCCACCATGTCTTTATGTAATCTACCAATGTTTCAATTAGCAATGCTGTATTTTTCTCATGCTACACTATAGACCTCTAGACTTCAATACAGTAAACTTAGATATTAGGCCATCCTAAGAAATTGTTGGTTTGCAGTTACATCACTGACTCAATAAAAAATCCTCTGACTCTACAATTGTTTTAGCAATTTTCTTTTGTTCATTATTCCTGATGTTCATTTTCAATAATAATAAGAAGAAAAAACAAACAATTTCTACCCACTCATTGTTAAAAGTTTGGGTTGAGTAATTGCAAACCAACAATTTTTACCTTTTGGAAAAATACAAATGTTCTTTAAATTGCGGTGATCTCATTATCAATTTGAAATATGAAAGAATTATTAAATAATCGTCCAAAAGTTAGTGGTCTTTAGAATGAGGTGAGATGAACAGTTTTACTATAAAATCCGCCAGTCTACAATTTTGGAGCGTCACTGTGTTCTAAAAAGCATGTCACTGCTAAAGTTTTTACTAGATAAATATTTTGAACATTTAGGAGAACAAATTGTAAACACCAAGAGGAATGTGTAAACACAGATGTATATCAAATAGTTGATGGCTCTCTTAGTATTATTATTAGTCTTATAATTTATTTGTACAAAGCCATTCAGAGATAGTTCTAAGTATTTCGGTGATATGAAACATTTGGTCTCTTGTTTAATTATTTTTGTAAGAGGAAGCCATAAATAGTGACAGTTGTCTTATTATTTTACAGAATGGTTGAGCCTGGAACAGTTATTGTTGTAATTCAATGTTTTTTTTTTGTTCTCATAGATAACAAATATGTCTCCTAGATTGGATTGCATTTATTTGTCTTCTCCAGACACTCTGATATACACATTATTATTATTTGCTAATTGAAAATAAACTGATAAATACATTTCTTGGAAGTTTATTGCAGCTGATGGTACTTAAGCTGAGGTTAGAAAATTTTGGATGTCGTTTCCTATTTCTTGGTCTTCTCAAAGTTTTTTCTACCAAAATTTTTTTCATCATACTAACCTTCAAACAACTTAAACGTCTGTGCAAATTTCATTTAGTCTTCATTTGAGCATTCCTTTTGTGGTTATGAAATTGTTTGAAAGGTTGTGATGGCAATAAATAGGTAGCACTTCTGGTAGAATTATATGGTGTCATGGATGGTGCTGTTGCTAGTTATAGGTGGTGCCTCAGCTAGAAATAGGTGGTGACATGAATAGAAATAGGCGGTGACTTGAATAGAAATAGGTGGTGACATGAGTAGAAATAGGTGGTGACTTGAATAGAAATAGGTGGTGACATGAGTAGAAATAGGCGGTGACTTGAATAGAAATAGGTGGTGACATGAGTAGAAATAGGCGGTGACTTGAATAGAAATAGGTGGTGACATGAATAGAAATATGTGATGACTTGGATAGAAATAGATGGTGACTTGGATAGAAATAGGTGGTGACATGAATAGAAATAGGTGATGGTATGAATAGAAATAGGTGATGACTTGGATAGAAATAGATGGTGACTTTGATAGAAATAGGTGATGGTATGAATAGAAATAGGTGATGACATGAGTAGAAATAGGTGGTGCCTTAGCTAGAAATAGGTGGTAACTCAGAAATAGAAGGTGTCACAGCTAGAAATAGTTGGTGACATAGCTTGAAATTGGTAGCTCTTTTAATTGAGAGAAAACAATTGTGTTTCTGTTTATAATGAGTTTCACACACCAAGGTTAGAAAATAACATTCAAGACAGTTCTTTTTTAAATGTGTCATTATATGTGGTGTTGTTTTAGATTGCTGCCTTAGTGACTCTTCTTATTTTGCTGACCAATGTCATAACCACTTAATTACTGTTTGCTAAATGGCATGTTTCTTTTATTTCAGGAACTTATCACAACACTGTATATAGGATTTCTTGGTCTCATATTTTCCTCATATTTTGTATATTTGGCTGAAAAAGATGCGGAGCCGGACTCCGGGTCACAATTCAATAGCTATGCAGATGCCCTCTGGTGGGGTGTGGTAAGTTTACAGACACTTTTCACTGCTTTTTACTGTGATACAGTCAAACAGTAATACTGTAAAAGTTCACCTGACTCTGTGTTCTAAAAGGTGGTTTTCATGGGCAGGCTTGACTGTACTTACCTTTGATGCTTTGTCATGGTCCTGAAAATAGTTGTTTGTAATTAAAGATTGGCACATTCTTTGCATATCTGTGCCAGATAGATCCAGTCAATATCAACCTGGTTTGAAATTATGAATATGGAAGTATGAACTATGTGGATTACTGGTGTGTTATATACATGTACTGCTGTAGACTTATAATGTTCAAAATATGGTAACCTCTCTTTAACAACCAGGTAGTCAAAATTTTACCATTATAGTATTACATGTAATAAGACATGGTAATGCCTTACAGCATTCACAAATTTAATTCAGTAATAAACTACATGTATAGTCTTCATAATGAAGAAATACCCCTGTTTTTTGCCTTCAATTTGAAGAGTAGCTGTGTAAATTTTATTAATGAATAATGCTGTAATACTTCACTGAAATGCTTAACATTTGGTGGTGGTACTTTGACATTTGCTTCCCCAATAAAATCAGCTATAAATATTACTTAGAATCATAGACATAACATACACTATTATTGTGTAAATTTGTCTTACTCTTGATTTATCAATATGTCAGGATTATCAAACAATTACTCGGTTATTATGGTATTTCCTAAGTGGTTTAAGTCTGTTCTGTAAATGCCGGGAGAAATTAATGCCCCTTGATTAATGATGCTGTTAGCATTTGTGTTATAAATTCTGTCTATCTGTCAATGTTGAGTGCTCATATCAATTGAATAATTCATTTAAGTTTGTGAGCCTTTTGTTATATTCAGTATGATGTCCTCTGTGGTTTGTGACAGACATACAGGGTGTATTAATAACCATAGGAATGACAACACACCTTTATCATAAGATTCTTAAAAACCCACAATACTGAATGACTTTTCCCTTTGCAAATCAATTCTCAATATAAATAATTGCCCTATTGCCTTGAGTCAAACAAAGGGCAAAACCATGCGGACAAACTTTGTGACACAGCCCAGCTGAATGACTGAAATTGATTCAATGTCTGTGATAAGAGGCACCTTTATCTCAAGAGTTATGTATGGCTAACCAAAGTGTGATTTGATCTTGGTAAAATATAGTTGACCTATGGGATATTCCTATTGCTTTCAACTATTTCTTTGTGACTTAAATGAATATGATCTTTAAATTCTTTTTCTTTTCTCAGATAACGGTGACCACCATAGGGTATGGAGATACAGTACCACAGACATGGATGGGAAGAATTGTAGCTTCCTGTTTTTCTGTATTTGCTATATCGTTCTTTGCTCTTCCTGCAGTAAGTATTCTGTGGTTTTGTATTGAGTTTAACACCATTTAACAACATTATTTCTGTTATGTATGGCAAACAGTCTACGCAACTGGTACTCATAAATTATCCATTAGTGCTGTGTTCTCTATACCTTTACTTAACTGCCTAGGTTCCCACTTGGTACGAGAAACTGAGGTGGGATACAAATAACACATGTATCTATGTATTTTCAGTCAAATTGTCACATATAATCATGTTCCTTGCCAGTATTAACTTGTTCACTTCTTGTTCAATATGGAGCTTCTCCACGTGATGTACGAATAATATGTAAGAAACCAATGGCCTTAGATAAAATATCTTCAGTCAAATTATCACAGAGAAACGTGTGACAGCAAATCTTGAACCCTTGTCCTCTAGGTCAACTATCATGCCCTCTACTGACTGAATTAACCATGTTGACTAAATGCATGATGTAAAATTTAATCTAAATCTTCTAATAATAAGCCAAAATGTTCATGTTATCCAAATTTTGGTGCAGAATTTTAATATTGCTGTCAGACACTGTTGCTATGCTGCTACAGATTCATATAGTAATGAATGCTCCTTACTAAGTTTAATGTCTGTCTGGCCAAGATCTGGTGGTGTGGGCAAACATAGCTTGCTAGGTGTTTATAAAGCCAAGTTGTTAAAACTACTGAATATTTAGTGAAAAACATAGCTATGTGTCTTTGAGATCAATTACTCTGTGTGTGAACATTTCTATTGTTTATGCTTGAAATATCGTTAAAAATGTGTCTCTGTCACTAAACTATTCTTATTGCCGTTCAAGATCTCTTGCCATCTTAATGACTGACTTCAGTCTTTTTGTTAGGAGCAAATGTTTTTTTGTTCATATGGTTTATTCCTTTTTTATGATATCTTTTTCCTTGAAAACTGTGAACGTCTTGTTAATTACTAAAGTATTGCAATTAGAAATATATCCGTTTTGTATTTGTTACCATGGTTACATTCTGTCAGTAACAAATAAATAGAAGGCTGCCTATTTTTCATTGAGAGTTTAATTATTGTCTGTGAAGGACTTAGCTGCTATTTCTTTTATTACTGTCTCAGCAAATACGTCTGCTTTTTTTTCTTCCGTGACATATTGGTACTGATCAAGTGAACTTTACCAGTTTTGCACATTGGTTGGAGAACTCTGTTGCTACCTATCTTATTAGATGGTAGATTCACCCCCTTCCAGGTATAAGCTCTGTGTGACAATTTGTATAAGGATTGTTTTTATAAATGCAATAAAATTTAGAGTAATCAGTTGTTCTGCTCTGAGTCATGTTAAGTTACTCACAGATTAATGGATTGCCTCAGTATTGACTCAGTATCCTGGAAACACTGGTTCCCCTTAACCGAAGCTTGAGAACAATGCTCAGTAGAAGTGGGAAATAACCAGCCCTTATGCATTGTTGACCTTTATTCCTTAATATCCACAAACAAATCATTTCATATTCAGACTGCATGAAGCAATATCAAGTATTATCAGGTAGCCTCCATGGTAAAGTGATTATTGTCTATGACTATAGTTATCACTAGCTTCTCTCTATTGTGAGTTTGAATCCCACCAGGGACCAGAAAACAATTACAAGGGAGCAAGCTGTCCAGCTGGCTTATGGAAGGTTGGTGGCTCTTCTCAGCTGTATGCATGAGGTCTCCACCCCCCACCCACTGTTGAAACTAGAAAAGTCACAAAATGTTCCTGGCTGTTTTTGTAATGTTAAACCCCGGAGTAAAAACAAATCCTTTGGACAATATCAAGTATCATCTCCTAACTTCATTTTTCAATTCTGGTAAAGCTTTCACAAAGATTTTTTTAACCAAACCAAGCTTAAAGTCTCTGATGGATTGACCAATAAATAAGAACAACAACAAAAATATTCTGTTTGATCTCACATAGCTATTCTCATGATTTTCTTCATTGACATAATCAGAAAGAAGTCACATTCAATTCAATTTTGATTCATGATTGTAATGGAACATTCTTGTTAATTAATTTTGCGTTCAAAATTTCATCTCCCATGGGATCCTTGCCTTACACTTGTATCCAATGGGTTTCTGATTGGAAACATAAAAATAATCATCATGAACAGAATTGAATGGTAACATTTAATAGACATACTCTGATTAATTTCTACTGTTTTTTTAACAGTTGATCTTGATTTTTTTTCATATAAAACTGACACGAGCAACAAGGAACACAATAGCTTTTATTGATTAGACATTTCTTTGTTCCATATGTTGTTGTTTGCTACTGTTACCAGGGAATTGTGCTGATAACTAATGGCTAAAAAAGTGCTTGAAATTTGTATAAGATGTTTGAGTTGAATCTTGATTTATTATTCCTCAAGTCTCATCTCCCTGTAATGTACAGGCAAGACAGTATAACATAAAGATGTTTTGTGTCTCCCTGTACCATATATGTTAAAACAGTATAATATAAAGATGTTTTGTGTCTCCCTGTGACATATATGTTAAAACAGTATAACATAAAGATGTTTTGTGTCTCCCTGTGACATATATGTTAAAACAGTATAACATGAAGATGTTTTGTGTCTCCCTGTACCATATATGTTAAAACAGTATAATATAAAGATGTTTTGTGTCTCCCTGTGACATATATGTTAAAACAGTATAACATGAAGATGTTTCGTGTCTCCCTGTACCATATATGTTAAAACAGTATAACATGAAGATGTTTTGTGTCTCCCTGTACCATATATGTTAAAACAGTATAATAAATTATGAAGATGTTTCGTGTCTCCCTGTACCATATATGTTAAGACAGTATAACATGAGGATGTTTTGTGTCTTCCTATACCATATATGTTAAGACAGTATAACATGACGATGTTTTGTTTCCACCTTTCATTGTTACTAACAGTTATTCACATAAAGCACAATGCCATGACTTTCCAAGTTCCATTATCCAACATGACGTCTGTTTCCTATTGTTTGCTATGTCTGACTGATACTAAAACAAACTGGAACCGGAGTGTTGTTCATCTCAACTATACATCAATATATAACAACAGACAGGAGAGGGCATATTTTTCAAACGATATTTATAAGACTGTTGTCTGAAGGCTTCGACCTAGCTTGCAAGATATCTGATAAGAATCTACCAACCAGACGACAGACAAGCCTTAGGTGGATTAAGTTAATCACTTACTTAATGGAATGGCTAACCACATGATTGGACCTTTAAGAACTTATTTACTGAAGTTTAACAAATTCAATGAACAAAATTTTTGCAAATTGATGGTGCCTTTGAAGAACATTGTACACATTTCACAATAATCATTACTTTTTATTTTTTTATGTCATCCCTATAGCTTTGCTGCAGACAGTTGCAAGGTGGAACCCTTTGAGAAATTTTGATTTGTCCTCCATTTGTTAATGTTTCAATATGTTGGGTCGGGTTTTGGTTTGGATAGATTTTGGGGAAAGAAATATTTAGGAAAGATGGAATTTTTTGTATGTGTTTTTTTTGTAGGAATTCTTACTATACCTATATTCTCATACCAATACTTTTTATTTTAGTTTTTTTTTTAAAGTATCTCAAAATAAACATTTATTTTTTTGTGTCAGTATATCAGCAATGATCTTTTTTTGTTGTTCAAAACTTTTCTGAGGCTGCTGGTTCTTCTATCATGTTTCATATCTTGAAAGAAGTATTATTAATTGGGTACTTATTACCATCTTGACTTTATAAATTTATGTCCAGGGATGGTTGAAAATGTCCTTTTACATTCAGTTTGCCAGTAGTTAAGTACATTAAATTGTTACAATATGCTATTATTGTTTGATATTATTTTGTTTAGATAATTGCAGACTATATGTGAGTCCTTTATGTTTAAATTTAAACAGTTGGAAGATATCCATTTATCTTAAAAGCTTTAGACAAACTCACTGTGGGAAAACAGGACATTAAGTCAGTATTTTGAATACAAAATTATTGGGAAGGAAATAATATTTTACATGATTTCTTGCTGTTACTAAGCAACACAATAATAGACTTTTAATAAATTTTGTGACATTCCGCATTAATTGTGCATGCTTTATGGCTGTGTTCAGAATTTTATCAGTAATTTCCTGAAAGTTAAGATTCCTACAATTTGTCGAAGACAAGCTGAAGATCTTAATGCATTTATGAGAAATTTTGTGGCTGGAGATAATAATAGAAAGCGGTTTTAAGAATCACTATCAGTCGATCAGTTTTCTGAAGTAGAGGCTCTGATTTATGATGAATACATTAAAACTGCACTTACAAATTATCTTCTATAATTCATATGTGAAATCAGTCTTCTTTTCCTTATGCAAAATTTGATCTATTTTTAGGGAAATACATTTTGTATCCAAAAAGGTCTTATAAGAATCTCAACATGCTAAAGTAATGTCTAGAAATAGATATGCCTCCTTTAACCCTGAAAACCCTTTTAAATCAAAGAAACTTTCTGTCATTTTGAGCATACAAGGGCTGTGATTTAGCCACCAGTGAAGGTGTTAGAGTAACCAGTCCTTTATCTGTCATGTTTTTATATACAAATTTGAGACACCAGTCTATTCTTGTATTGTCAGTGACAGGATGCACCATGTGACTGATACACATATTTTCTCAGATAATTGATTTTAGTTCTCATTTGTTTCCGTGGTGATGGACCGTCCTTCTCACATACCCTTTGTGCTGCATTTTTTGTGTGTAAAAATTTGGAATACATATATCATGATTAATTACGATTCTTTTATTTCTTCCAGGGAATCTTGGGTTCAGGATTTGCCTTAAAAGTTCAGCAAAAACAACGCCAGAAACATTTTAATCGACAGATTCCCACAGCAGCATCTCTGATACAGGTTGGTTGTTATTTTCAAGCAAGTTTGAATGATTAGGACGTCCTTAAAATATGTCAGTTCGCAGTAATGCTACCCAAACTTTTGACTGTTGGTAGGTAGGTGGGCGTTTTGGTAATATTATATGCTTGTACTGATAACGAAAATCTGGAATAAAGTATGAGCGAAAGGATGCAGTTTTTATAGTAATGATGGACCCTTAATACTGTAATGTGTTAAATTAATGGTGTTGGGATATCTTTTGGTATGATATTGCCATCACTTGTGTCATGTTATTCTGTGTGGTATTATCTATACCATATAACTTAGGTTATAACCTATAACCTTTGGAACTGAAAGAATACTGTCTTAAAATTAAGGTGATCTCATCAACTTGAAATGTAGAGGAAATATTGAAAACCAGTCTGAACACAAGAGGTCATTATTATGAAGGTGATCACTGAGGGTTTACAGTATATTATAATTAAAGAACATTTTTCTGCGGGGTTTTACATTGCACCAACAGCTAGGATTATTTGGCGACTTTCCAGCTTTAACGGTGTTTGAGGACCCAAGGCTAGTGTCTGGATAGAACCACCAACCTTCCATGAGCCAGCAGGACAGCTTCATCACGTGTGAATTTTGTCTGCTTCATGTGGGATTCAAATTCACAAGTGTGAGAGGCTAGTGATTGCTAGTGTTGACCAGAGGCCCCACAGAACATTAAAATGCTGTTTCAAATTGATGACTGATTTCAGTCACTGATGTTACTAGTAATTATGTCATTGTACGATAACCTTCCCATGAAAATTCTTAATTCAAACATTAAATTAAAGAAATGAGATTAAAATTGAATTTGATAGTTAAATATTTGAAAGTTAAACTAATAATCTGTAGGATGCAAAAATAAATGTGTTCAAGAAGATTGATAAGAAAAGAACTATCATCAATTTTTTGTTCCATCCTTGGAGACTTTGTTCCATGAATGATTTATGACTTTGGACATAATTTACAATAAGTTTCATTTTGTCGATATGTTTTTATACTGTAATATTCTAGAAGATGGGTTTTTCTTGTGGCAGCAGCAAAATTGACTGTGACTTAAAATATAAGCTTTTTTTGGCTTCAGACTGTTCCATGGTAGTACTTCTCAGGAAGATTGTGTTACCCCCCCATTATATGTTTCTATGTTTTGGACATGTTTTCAGGTGTTGGTATTTTAGGTGTGCGGATTTTTTGTATGTTTTCTGGAATCCATTTCTTGTCTCTATTTAGAAACAACCAGTCGGTTCCTGGTCTCATAGAACTTGTCCTATTGAGATAATTATATAAAATAATTTTATTGCCATTATACTAGTACTTGATTTCTTATAAAGTAAAAAGAATGCAACAGACACATTGATCATTGATGATGACATTATTATGACCATATTTAATGCACTTAAAAGTTATGATTATTTTAAATACAGTCTATCTTTCAAAATAGAGTACAGCCTCACTTCTAGACTACTTTAATATCAACAATACTTCATTATAAACATAGCTATGGACTTGTAACTTGGCAATCCAGGTTCAAATCCCAGTATCAGCTGGTCATACCCTTCTATGAAAATTCTATAAAAATGTTCATTTTCCTCCACATGTGGAGAAGTTGCCGGCTCATTGTGGAAGGGTCAGTTGGTACTTTCAAAATCACCCAACACAGATGGAACATACAAAAAATGGAGAATAAAAACCATCTCTTGTCTATGATATTATTTTAATGATCTCAGATTGGGATCTTGAATATCTTCTAATCTGTTATACACTCACTTACAACTCTGATTTAAGCAAATTTCAAGTGCATTTACAATTAAACCTAGCTGTGGCTATGGTCCAGTGGTTAGTGCGCTAGACTTGTGACCGGGAGATCTGGGTTCGAATCCCGGTTGCGACAGGTCATACCCTTCTATGAAAATTTGGCAAAAATGTTGATTTTCCTCCATATGTGTAGACATTGCCAGCTTCTTGTGGAAGGGTAAGTTTGTACTGGTTAGTATACAGTCCAGGAAAACTGGTTAGGGGAACCGGTCGCTGTATATAACTGAAAAATTGTTGAAAAATGGCATTAAACCCCAGTGACAATAAGTCACATACAAACAAACAAATATAATCAGACCTGAGTTGACTGCCACTGGTAAATAAAAGCCGTCATGTTGGCGATGGCTAATTAAAAGCCAACTGGTTAAACAATGCGTACTTCTTATTTCCAGCCAGCGACTTTTGCTTGCAGGTTTGATGGTAGAGATTACAGTCTTGGGGATTTTTAAAGACATTATTACAATAATAATATATTTATTTTTCAGAGTATATGGAGATGCCACGCCTCAGATCCGAAGTTTAACTCTGAAGCAACATGGAGAGTACATTTACTTCCTTTTCATCATCATCATCATCATAATTACATGCATATGTTCAACACTAACTCTGGCTCAACCACAGCTCTCAGTCGTATGGCTAGACGAGCTAGTCTCCTGACTCGCAGATTTTCTTCACAAAAATTTAATCCGTCAGAATTACACTCTTTTCAACAAAATTGCTCAGGTGAGTTTAAATTTATTGCTGTGAAGTAACAATTATGGTAGTGAGTTTAAATTTGAACTAAGATGTCACGACAATGTTAGCAAGTTCAAATTTGTAGCTAAGAATTTTCTATTACGTTATTGTGTTTAAACTCTTAACTAAGAAGTCTTAATTACGTTAGTGAGTTAAAACCCTCTGGCTGTCTGAACTGGAGTTCATTCAATTTTAATGCTACAGTTTAGGGGAAAAGATAAAACTTACTTCATATATTTTTCGCAAATGATTGCAAGAATTAAATAACTTGTGTGTACACTGAGAGATTGACATCTATTTGGACAGTGTGCTCTCATGTGATTTTTTTCTGGTCCTTTTAGGGATTCGAACACAGAAACTATAACACTTTACTATGGAGATCAATTTTAATTGTTCTGAATTATCAATTGTATGCTGTGATTTCCATTTTTGTTTGTTTTCAGGGGGAAATTTTCCTTCACACGGTATGTCAGAAACTCCGATGGATGATGACCTTGATTATCACATGGTATCCAGACCAGAACAGTGAGTTTATACGCTTTTCCTGTCAATTTATAGTAAAATTTTAATTGAAATTTAAGGGAGCAACTAATTAATTGAATTGAAAATTTTAATTGAATTCAAGGGTTTCATCATTGGATTTCATGAAAAGTTAATTAAATTATGCTGCACTTTGCAAAATATTAAATTATTCAACTTCAATTGATTTTAGCATATTTTTCTAACTTATCGACCAAATTGAATTACAGAGGATTTTTTTACTCATGTTTGTTCAATCATGTAGATTTTTACTCAGAGAATCAATTTCATGCTGGTTAATTGTACAACATGTCCTGGTACTGGGTTTTACACTTCAGAAGTTGTCTGTGAACGTTTTAATGAAAAAAATATTCTTGAAATATCATAAGGTGCATTTTCGTAGAAAAACCAACAAGCACTCATTGCACGCCACCTTCTTTCAAAGACGAGGTCTTCACAAATTGCAGATTTAAGTATACATTTGTAAGGATTTTGTATTTTGACATTTGAACATATTTACATTGCATGCTTATAATACGATGTTTATTAAATATTAAGAATATTCTGTCTTTCAGCCTCACAGAGTCTCACAAAGTTATGATCCGTGTGATTAGAAAAATTAAGTTCTTTGTTGCCAGGAGAAAATTTCAGGTAGAAAGATTGAAATTAAACTCGTTTTTGTCTCCGTCAGTAATGTAAATCTAATTATAAGGTTTTTGGTGATGCGTCAATGTCATTTCTCATGTTTCACGGATCCTTTTTTTTTTTGTTCTTGTTTTCAAATTCCAAACATGCATTTACTATGACAGCCTTGGAAAGATCTTTGAGCTCAGAAGTCAATTTGAGTTTAGAAATCATTGATCGCAAACATGTCATTGTTTGTGGCAAATTGCGAGGATGAAAAATTAAAATCTTTTTAAAAGCCTGAAAACTTGCTACTGAAACAGTAAAAACCAGTCCCGTCAAGACCTGCGCATATTGAACAGGATGGGAAAGAATGGAAATTCAGGCAAACGCTAAAAAACTTTCACCCATGAATTAGTATCATTCCTATGATTCTGACATTCTCTGTGTTCCTTAAGCTTTACTTGCATTTTGTATAGAAATCAAAAACTTGACCTTGACAATCTAATAATTTGTACCAATGTTCATTGATTGTGTTTCAAGTCAATATTACACAATAAGGTCATGTATCAAAGGGACGCACCCAAGGTTGTATGACGGTGAATTAGTGCTCAGCCCCTGAATGCAGCCTTGCCATTGGTTAACTTTTACATTATGTTTGGAGCCAACCAATCAGTGGCTTGATTTTGAAAATTGATTTTCAAATTTGAATTTATGACCTCTGCTGCATAATTGCTCACTCATTTTCTGAATTTAATAATAACTTAATAATACCACACACATTTTAATGTGCATTGTCTGCAATTATCATAAATTGAAACCATTTGAAATTTTAGATCTTTTGTGTAGCATCTAGATATTGTCTCTAATGTAATGTTACGTTACAATCAAATCTGTACGTTATATTTCACTCTGATTATCATTCAACCTTGGGATTCATACAATATTCATCATCGCGTACATTAATTACAATCATCTATAATGATGCCAGATGGAACTTCTATTACTGATTATAAATGCTTTATCGTTTTTATCTTGATTAGATATCCGAATGATTCTGAAACATCAAATCAAATAGACTGTAAAATGCAAGCATATCTCATTTTCTATTCCAAATGTGATGCCGTTTTTTCACGTTTCAGCAAGCACGCAAGCCGTATGATGTCCGCGATGTGATAGAGCAATACTCTCAGGGACACTTAAATATGATGGTTAGAATAAAGGAGCTACAACGAAGGTAAATATTTTGTCAACGTGTAGGTGGCACTTCAATCACTACACTGTTCAATTTTTCATCTAAATGAGGACTATAATTCAATTAGACAATAAATTAAATTTCCTAAACTTTGATTTTATATTCAATTCGGTTCCCATGCATGTCCTCAAGCAAAATTTAATCAATTTGATGAAAAGGACGAATAGCTTTGTTCTGTTTTACTGATCTATGATGTTTGTGAAAATTTTTGACTTACGATGGTATTTTAACTCTCACTGCAGATTGGACCAGACTTTAGGGAAGCCTAGTTACCTTGGTAACATAAAGGACAAAGATAGAGTTACTCTATGTTCTCGAGTTGCTACAATAGAACATCAGGTGAGGACAATTCTGAAGTTTAATGCAAACTTTTCCATTAACACAAATTAATGCACTGGAGTCTGATGTCCATGATTGCATAGTTTTGTATTGTTGCATATGAAGTACAACCCATTTTCATAAGGTAACGTAAGCAGCTTGTTAATGTTTGAATAAATTCAGTGAGTCGTGTGGTCTAGAAGTAAGGAAACAGGATGTCATCTCAGGCCAATTTAAATAAAAGATATTGGTTCGCAAATACACAACAGACAAATTGAAAAATCCAAAAAACTTTTTGACAAAAAAAATTTGTTCTGTATTCCAGCTTTTCGTTTTCAGTACATACAAAAAAATGTATGTACCCATTGTTAAGTTTGGGTCCCGTAATTGCAAACCAACATTTTTTGAGGATGGCCTCATTGACATATTTTAACTATGGCTGCACATTTTATATTACAGAATTATGTCACCTTTAGTTTTTGAAAAAATGTAAAGATGGTCCAAATACCATACATTCAGAATTACTGACACAATTGAAGGTTGGATATTATAAATGGATTGATAAAACTGTATCATTTTGTATTTAAAGGTGAACAGACTTGATAAGAAAATGGATCAGACTTTGGTTTTGTTAAATACTTTAGTGAAACAAACTTCTAGATCTATGTTTGCAAGAAGTATATCCCGTGAAAGCTCAAAATCATGCAAGCATTCCGATGACCAAGATGAAGGTTTGATAGGAAAAAGTAAAATTTTAGCTGAGGATTCATTAGAGGAGGAAGAGGATATTTCCTAGCAGAGTTGTGGCCCTTGATTGTGGCATTTTCTTGTTGCCAAGTTATTTTTAACAAAAAAATGTGCACTTTTTATTACCATTCTTTACTTGGTTTAATATTCTGATTACACAGAAATTTATCTCTTCTTTTTTAGAAAAATGTATATTTATTGATTTCCTGGTAAAATTTCTTACCAACTGTTTATTTGGCTAGAAATGTTTGTGTCTGATTTTACTAAACATAACTTTTTTTAGGAAAATTTGACTTTTTTCATTTACTTTGCTGGAAAATTCAATTTTCTCTGAAAGGACTTTCTCAACAGTAGTTTTTTTATCTATGGTCTTGTTTCTCAGCTATAAAATGTATTCAGTTGTTTGCAGAATGTGGGGGGGGGTTCGACATGTATTGATAGGTGGCCAAGGGGCTCCACACACATAATTGATTGACGAACTGTTCAAAACCTATGCAACTTAAGTAATGCTTCTCTCATAGTCAATATTACTAACAGGGAGGGGGATTAATTAAAGAACAATGAAAAATGAATGATAGAGTGGTATGCCCATTAGGTTAGTTCAGAAAATAAGTAGGTCTGGACTTTGGTTACAAAACATTTTATGCTTCTACAAATTTTCTTAGAATGATTCTTAGCCAGAACATAGTAAAGAGTTGATACAGATTTTTTTCAATTATCATAAATTTTGCAAAAAGTTGTTTTGAAAATATGTATCATATTTGTGTAATATGCACCTTTTACTTGATATTTTTAGTTTATTTTAAATGGCTTTATTTCTGAGCCATGTTGTTGGTGTTAATTTTTTATTTTAAATGAAGGAAAATATCTTGATGGTTCATAGTAAATGTGATACTTGTTGAAATAAACAGTTTTCCAGGCATCTCATGATATTTGTTCAATCCAGGAATATTTTCATTATTATGTATATCTTCTAACATCACGGTCTTGAATTTGGCGTTAAGGAAAATTGTTTGTTTGTATCATGATAAGTTTTGAGCCAACAGGGTGATTCTCAGAGTACTTATTTTCATGAAATGATCAAAGTAACAAATGTGTGATATTACTTCAGCAAGAAAAAAAATAGTCAGGTTTACTGTATTCTGACTGATGCTATTGTTTCTAACATTAAATCAAAGAATGAAAGTTACATTCAGAAAATAAATCAGGAACAACAATTTTGTGACCTATCCATCTATTTTTTTGGTCAAACATGACTGTTTTTTCTAGCCACGTTATTTTTCATTTTTTTAGAAATTTACAATTTCTAGGGATGAATACATATTGTGTCTGTTTCTTTATTGTAATGCACTTTACAATTATTTGATGTTCAACTTTAACAATTTTATTAGCAATATATGTCTTTGTTTCGTCAAACCATTGTTTAACATGGTTAATCAGTGTACTCAATTGTCACATTTTATCTTGATAAAAATATAAAGACAGACTGATTTTGAACTTCACCAAATTTGTTACTTGATATAAAACGTTAAACACAATTACTCTGAACTTTTGTATATCAATTGGACTAAGACCAGGATTCTGCCAATATGTGGGAATGAACATGAATGAATGTATGTTTTATATATTGTAATTTTAATTGTGCATCTCTTTCTTTCTCTCTCAGTAAAATTGTTTTCCACTTCAGTCATTAATTTTATATTCAACTTCATTACATTTTAATTGTTTTTTTTTTAAATATTTCTTATAACTAGGTGATAAATCATTAATATTAATGACAATAATTAATGACCAACAGTATGGTTTTCTTGCTTAATTAATGAACAAATATTTCATTCTTTCCAATATAAAGACTTTGTGATAGCAATCTTTGGGAAATCCCTGTTCAACATGCAAAAAAATCCACAAAGCATTAATCATTTAATAGAAACAATATACATGTTTTTGCTGTTCAATATTCTCCGTGTATCAAGAAGCTGAAATCCCATTTTGGCCAGTATTCTAAACAGTTATACACATCTAAAAAAATCCAATGCCTAATACGGGTAATTTATAAAGGTAAATCAGTAAATATATTACTGCATTCAATTTTTTTTTCTAAATATCATCTTACTGTAAGTCTTTCAATGCTGTGGCTGTAGGCTGTATGGCAGCGAACAGTTGTAAGCGAACAGTTAAGTTTTTCTGTGTTAGTTTAATATTTGTATGTCTCAAATAAAATAAGAAAGAAAATCAGCCTTTGGCAAAGTGTATCCAATGGACTGTGGGCCGTCAAATAGTATGTGCTGCCATAGACTGGGTAAACATAGAGCATGTACACTCACATGTTTATACATAGACTAAGAAAATGGAATCATAAACTTATTTGAACTTATACAGGTAAACTGCATGCCAATGCAATTATGCGTTCTGATAAACCATGTTTCAAAGTATTAATCAAATATTAAGACATAATTATGCATGTTTATACTGAACAGCCATGGAGTGTTTTCACTTAGTCAGGAATGTGGATTTTCTCTGCTGAATGTAAATTTATTTGGACTTTTTTGTGATCCTCGTTATTTCCTAAATCCCGAGGTTTTGCTCAGTCTAATTACTAGCTGGTCCCTGTGATTTTATTGGACTTTGACATGATTACTTGCCGATCCCTGTGGTTTTACTTGATTTTGTTACTTGCTGGTCCCTGTGGATTTACTTGATTAGATTACTTGGTGGACACTGTAGTTTATCAGATTACTTGCTGGACCCTATATTTATTTGACTTGATTACTTGCTTGACTCTGTTGTATTGCTCAGTTTGAAATTACTTAGTGTGTTTTTTAAAATATTATATTGTGTCTCTGTTTTGTCTTTGTTTTAATTTTTAACATTATAAAATTTAGTTATACTCATATATTTATCACTATAAGATTTCATAAAATTTATGATCTATGAGTGAGCAATAAGCTAAATAGGATAAAATTACTACCGGTACAAATTAAAATATTGTTAATTCTTGTCCAATTATAAAATCAGTAAAGGGTTTAATTTCAGATGATGTGGCTTAAAATAAACAAAAACGTTTCAGGTTTATTTGGGTTCCACCTTGTTGTGATTCTGAGACTTATGGTCTGGCTGTCTAGGGCTGAGCCTGCCTTCATACCTCAATTGGTAACATGTAAGTCTACGGACCTTGGGTTTATAAGTTCAAACCCTAGACACAGCACATGTTCTCATTTGTGGCATTGCTTAAGTTATCATATCTTAGGCTGTTCCGCCTCTACTACTGATCATGTGGAAATGCTGGCATTTTCCTACAGAATAACCAGGCTAGTACCGATACTGAATCCAGGAAAACTGGTTGAGTTGACTGCCTACCAGTAAATATCTGAATTACTGTTGAAAACAAGAATAAAACCCAAAAAACATTTTTAAAAAATCTACAAACTTGTTAAAGGCTGAAGTCTTGTAGCCAGATTTTAAAACTTTCCAGCAATGTTTCAATATAATATCAGATGATATCAATGTCCAGGCACCACTGTGTAGAGGTATTTCAAGCGACAAACATTACACCAGGGAGGTCTTGGATGATGGTGAGTTGATCTCACATTTCAAATTATCATTTGTCAAGTTATTTTGATTCTTCTGTTATAGTGATTGGATCTGGTGGGTGTTGTTATATATATCTGTGTTTCTAAGAATATTGAGTGCAGATAATGTGTTGTTAGATAATTAATACTTCAATATTACGCCATCTGTGAAGAGTTTTAAAGGCTTGTGAAAGGTAAAGGATAGAATATATAGAATATTTGAGACCTGATTGAGGAAAACATACAGTGTTCATGTTTAAGACTGTAAGCAAATTGATTTTGAAAGAATGATATTAGGGAAAAAAGAAGCATAGGAATGTTAAGATTTCTTCTGAATTGATGGTTTTAAACATATGTCAGTTGAATCTAAGAAAAAATGCAGCCTTCTGTTATAAATAGCTGGTGTTTAAAAGTCTTGAATTGGTTTAAATACAAGTTAGGTGCACTATTGATTACTGCTCAAGTGATATCAGTATTGCTGTAGGGTTTAAAGGCCACACAACTTTGCAACAACGCATAAACACTGCTAAAATATAGGGTCATTGTCTTCTGGAAATATTTATGCTTTAAACAAATATCATCTAAACATATTTCACTATAGGAATTTTAATAGACAGTCAGACACATTATATACATTCCTAATCAAGTTTAACTGTTCTATATGAGTCATGTAATGTCTATAATACAGTATTAATGGTTCCAACATGCAGTATGCTTGTTTCTGTGATACTAAATTGAACATTAATATAGAATCTAAGAGCTTTAGATATTTTATGTGATGGAAATGTTGTTTAAATTAGGTTTAGATTACTTTCCTGTCTGTCCTTATATGGTCATAATGGCTTGTTAAGAAATCTGTCTTACACTTGTACTTCATTCTTTAAGATACATTGTGCTGATATAAAGCTAATGTTCATCATTTACCTTTAATTTTATCTTTGAAATACGATAAAGATAATAATGTAAATACCTTTTATTATATATTATATAATTTATTTATACAAATGACTAATTTTTTTTTCATGATATAAAATATATTGATTGCTGTTTTGAATACATGATATGCACTTTGCATCATAGTTGTATAATTCACAACACTCTTTGATTGGTTGATTAGTTTTGCAACATTTGATCTGATTGGTTATGTCTTTTATGATACATCCTGTCTGATTGGACTGGAAGATATACTTAGATTACCCTAGTTTTCATATGTATGTTTACCCGATGTGTATGTAACATGTTGCCATTAATTTGCACATAGTTTTGATATTATGGTGTTCTAGTCTTTGCATAAGCAATATTTTTGCCTTCTTTTTGTGCTTGATCAATTAATTTAACCATTGTCTCACCAATATCAGTTTTGCACAAATATTGTGATATATGTATTAAAAACCAATTGTTGTGTCTGTAGACCTGTACCTTTTAAATTATTTTCATTTTTACTCGGCAATATTTCAAAAAAAAAATTAAATGCTGTTGCCTTTTTTTAGAATTTGTGTATATATGTTCTTAAATCCTATTTGTCTAATGACTCAGAATGTTAATCATACTGTTTAATTGTATATTACAGATTCTGAAAAAAAAACTTTTTCATAGTCTCATTTTTGGTACATAAATGTTCAATTTCAATGCAGAAAAGATAGAGCTGTGGTTTAGAGACCTTTGTTGGCATTGGTTCTTTCTGTAAGTCTGTCCCGCACAGATTCATAAGAAGCTGGCAGAACTTTTTCCTGGATAAAATGAATGCAAAGTTAGGTGTTAAAAATATTTTTGCATATAGTATAAAAGGGAAGATTTATTCCAAAATTTGAAATTATAACACTCCAAAAGGGACATATATGTATATACATCAACTTAACTACACCAGTTTTGTTTCTTTGAATAGTGAAAATTTCATCTCGATTTTTTTTGACACTGTTGTCTGTAAGGTTGAATTTATATTAATGGAAATTAAACTCACTTTTTGTACTGTATACTTTGTTACAAATTCTCTATGAATTAATCTTCCTTTACCTAAAGTTAACCTAGGCAGGTAATTACTGATTGGAGAAATTGCAAGGGGAGGCAATTCTGTATTCTTTAACAATAATTTATTATCAATGCATGATTGAGTTGTCTTAATGTGTATTATATCTATGTTTTCTACTCAGGAATAATTTATTATTGTTTATTTGATTTTAATGTTTCAATGCATAATTTTTTCTCAATGAAAACTCGCCGTAAAAAAGATGCAAAAGTATGGAATCAATCTAGTTTGATAAAGAAAAATTTTAAGTCAATGTGCAATATTTTTTTAAATTAGTATTTTTCTATTTTTCAACAAGGCAACAAACTCTTACAAAATTTCGAAATGTGTTGTAAAATACATTGAAGTATCTAGGGTACCTATCAAAGAACTAAAGATAATTAGGCTATATTGTTTTTGTAATGTTAACATTTTTGTGCACTATTGAGCAGGTACTTCAGAAAAGTACAGTATTAGGGATGTAATACCTTAAAACATTCTTAAAATATTGTTAGTTCATGGAATGATTTCACATATTTTTTTTCCATTTTGTCAAATTTAGATTTCTAACCTTTCTGATAAGAGAACAGTTTGATTGATCCTATATCCGTAGGATACTGTAAGAAAAATGGACAAATAATGCTGTTCTTTAAAAGTGATTTCTTACAGTCAGATATTTATTATGAATTGTCTAATAGGATTGCGTAGTCCTTATAATTAAAAATTTAACGTTCATCTCTGGGACAAATTACAACTAAAAAATCATCGCAGATTTTTCACTTAGTGATTATGATTTATTAATTATAGGCAAAAATTAGTTTATTATGTGAGATGAAAAGTGTGTACTTTTGACGTTAGATGATTCAGAACATTATGCATGTCTATGAACATAACGTGATGGTGTTCCTAATAAGTATGACTAGTTTTCACAAAAATGATGATTTGCCCGACAATTTTTGGTGTTGATATAGATGTCATCTGTGATACAGCTGATGACCTTGACTCGTAGTGTAATGTCAAGGTCATATTATTGTCTTCAAGGTCGAAGGTTATTTTTTTGCCTGGTAGATTACATTTTGTTGATATTACATAAGATATTATGCAGTTGTTTTTATCTAATAATGCACTAAACTATTTTATGTGATCTATTTCATGCAATACAATATTTTATGACCTTCGTGTGACACTGTTTGTTGTTTTATGTGTGTGACTGTAAATAGATTCACTTAGTTGTGTGTATCATGAAATATGGCACTCAATTTTGGACCAATTACATTTATGTATTGTGTTTTTCTTAATCAGAGTTTTAATGATATATTATTGAATCAACAATACAAAATTGTATATTTAAACTTTTTTTATAAGTAAATTAAATTTGTACTATACTTTTGCTCAGTAGTATGTTAATTTATTGTAAAAAAGCAGATATGTAGTAAGTTTAAGCGAAATTTCATCACAAACATAAAATTACCTTAATTAAAAGATTTTTTTCTTATTTTTAAAGACACTAAATTTTGTAAAAATTAGCCTATTTATTTATCTCTGCTCATCGCACTGGTTTCAACTGTCCTGTTCAATGTTGTCATTTTTATAAATTTTAAGTTTTTTATTATCCAAGGGGAGGTAAGCAGTGATGTATTATGTTACTGTATAATACTCCAGTGTACATAGTTTCTTAATACATTTTATTGTTTGTTATTCATTTTTTTATAAAACATTCCATTAAATTTATTACATTTCTCAGTTACTTGTTTTGGTTTTGTATGGAATCATTTAAACTTGAGTTCATGAATACATAAACAGTATAATTCTTCATAAGGCTGCTCAGAACTACAACCTTGTAGCCAAATTTCTACCACCTGCTCCTAATCATCATTTTTTCTCTAGTGTTTAATGTCAGACAAACACCCGGCTCATTTGGCAACTTTTTCAGCTGGAAGAAGACCCCGAACATACTCCAGGATAGAACCACTGACTTTCTGAAAGCTAGCCTCCTCACGTGATATTTGGTCCTTGGTGGGATTTGAACTCACAGTGGTGAGGGGCTAATAATGATTAGTCTGTGACCATAACCACATGACCATAGAGGCCCCCAGTGGTAAATAAATAAACATTTAATCATCAATACTCCTTGTTTTCATTTTGGCTATGATTACTATCAAATGAGTTTTTTTCGCTAATAATCTGGAATCAAATTCTTGGTTTTCAACCATTAATTCATTTAAATTATTAGATTTAGTTCCACTAAGAAAAAGTAGTTTAATATAAGCATAGTACTGGTACATAAAAACAATGAAATTATTCAATAATGAATGTATAGATTAATTAACTTGGTGCAGACAAAACATCCCAAGCCTCATCATTGATTCCAGCAGAAGACTTTATTTGGATATAATTAAGATAATGATTTGCAGAAAAAAACTAGAAATCCCACCTTTTATTAAATCCACCCAACTCAGAGAAACCTACAAAATGTGGGGGACAATACACAAAAGAAGGAGAGGTGGAACCCAGGGAAACCTTGAAAAATCAAGAAGCTGTGTAACTAATCACAGACACTTGGACCAAAATCATCAATAGATAACATCATGAATGAAACACAATAGAAAGAAACAATCAAATCTACAATCCATTCCTCATTTTATTCAAACAACAACAACAACAATAATAATTATATGCTCTCGTAACAGACAACAATTGGAATCCAGTGTTAACCCTTTCACTCCCGGGAATTTAATTGCATCATTTACATACATTTGCCAGGGATTTTTCTGGAGGATTGCAGGGGTTGGTTGGGAGTGGTGGTGCTATATGGGGTTTCCCAGGACAGATATACCCATACAGTTGGAAAATATGCTGAAACTGGGGTGGACGGGTGTGACTGCTCAGGGTGGCCCCGTAAAGTGTTCATTGTTCTCAGTCAGGTTCCATGGTTTCTTGAAGGGGTCCCCAGCAGGTGCGTGTAAACTATGACTGGTATACCCGTCCTGTAGGCAAATATGCTGAAACTGGGGCAGATGGGAATACCTGTCCTTATGGCAGCAAAAGGGTTGACTGAAATCATCAAAAGAAAATAAGATACAATATAAAAACAAGAAATACAATAAATAATGTGATATTTGTACGACATGACAAATACCATAACTTTAACATTAGAGGTCTAGACTCTATCTGACAAACTAGCACATTTGAGATTGATCTCACATCTCATAACTGAATTTCAATCTCATCATAATTAAAAAATGAATAATAAAATTAATCCTCTGTTACAATTTTCAGCATAAAATTTTACAAAAATAAATAATCTTTAAAATATGGTATAAAATTTTATATTCAACCAAAACAGGTTGACAATGAAAATTTAAGTTTTTGCCTGGACATGTTTTCTCTTTTTTTCATCTTTTCTTATATTCTAGCATATACAGATCTCATCACACATAAAAATACATCAGTATCCAAGGAATTGATTGAAGGTAAAGGTCACACACGATGTGTTTTAGTACACACTCCGACATACAGACAGACAGCTTGATCATCATAACCTTGTCCCCGGCGGGAATAAAATGTGGGAAACAATCTGCGATATAAATATCCAGGTATTAACAACTGTATAATATTGATTCACAACAATGTGTAAGCCACATACAATCAATATTCTACTATAAGTAGAGTCCAATTTCAAACCCTTGCATATTCTAGACATTGTAAAACACACTTTTCAGAACAAAATACAGAAATAACCACACATAAGAACCAGACAATACCTAAATCAATGCAAACTTAAGCTTGGTATCTGCATTATTGTATTAAGCACAGTTTTTAGTCTTTAGAAGAGAATGAACAACATATCATTAGCAACATAAAGTGATTTCCCCTTATATGAAGCTTTCAATAATGACAGAAATATACACAAAATTTCTTGATTACATGAATTCTAATTTCTACAAAATATCTTAAGAAACAACCATTGAAATCTTTATGCAACAATTAAAGGGAGAGAATCCAAACACTGGAAGCATTCATTCACACTGATACATGTCTAACTCAGTGATCTCCAAGACCAGTCAGACAAGCATTGCATAATAAAAAATTATCCACAATATAACATAGATGACAGGGTATTAAAAAGGAAAAGACCATAACTACAGTTTTACAATCTCAGTCAGGTTCCATGGTTTCTTGAACTATTAAGATTTCTTTTCGACAAAATAAATAGGTTGTAATGTTGAGGTGGTCTTATCATAAAGTCATAGAGGACATACTGAAAACCATACAGCAAACAGGTGGTTGTCATAATGAGGTGGTCTTAATATTGAGGTGAGTGAGGTTTTACTGTACATCTCTTTCTGGACATTGACAATCCAGATTCTTTAAATGACTATTAGAAAATCAGGCTTCTCAAAACTGCTGAAATACTTGGCTGACACTTGGTCAGGCAAAGTTAGAATTTCTGTCTGACTGAATGAAAATTTGCCTGACCGAATATATTATAAATAAGAGATAAATGCTGTAAATCATGCCCGAATGCCGGACATCTGGTCCAGAGCTCGTCGAAGTTATCAGATCTGCTCGAAATTTGCCTGACAGTCCAGCAACTTTTGGGAAGCCTAGAAAATTACAGACAAACCTGTGACAAAAAGTGTGAGAAGAAATATGGTCTTTACGAACAGTTGGCCATTAGATGGAGGTTTCTCTGGTCTGTTACTCGGATTTAGACACATAAAGGTTGTTGATTAAATAGTGACCTTCATTCACAGGTAGCTGTTGGCTCAAGTTTGATTGTGACAGTATGCTGCCTTCTAACCTTTGGTTGTAAAGATGGCATATCAGCAATATGCTTGTCAGAACATCATTTTCAAATACAGTAAAACTTCATTATTACAAGCATCAATAACATGAGCACCCAACTTATCTCAAGGAGATTTTAAAGCCCTGTCAATATATGTTCTCAGTTGTGTACAATTTTCAACCAATAAATGAATACCTTGCTATTATGAGCACGTTTATCTTGAACATTTAGTCTGTTACAATGAATCCTCGAGATGAAGAGGTTTTACTTTTTTGTCTGAGAATAAGACAGGTCAGTCAGAAAATGACAAACATATTATCTCCTTGTAGCAACTCCAATCATTTACAGAATAAGTATTTAAACAAGCTTGTCTGATTACAGCATTAACAGTTTGAGACAATGTTGAAGATCAAATACATAAGTAGACACACTTTTACATCAGTCATCTGTTAGTAAGAACAGAAATGACCTATAAAGCCAAGCAAATGTAGGATAAAGGTAAACTGATAAACAATGATTTCTTTTATTGCTGAGCCACAAATATTTTGTCTTTTTCCTTTTTAATGAGAAGCACATTGTAGCTATAACTTATAATTAATAAACTGATTTTGAAAACTTTTGATAAAAGCAGACAAATCGTTTTACAGTCATTTTAGCCCATCAATATTCAATGAATAGTAAAATGTTACAAATATATAAAACATGATACATGTTCCAATAATTTGTAACCATTAATCATAAAAATATGACTGTTTTCCTCATACACAGAAGCTGAATTTAGACACTTATACGAGTTGATGTCATAAAAATCTATTCCTGTCTCTAGATTTAAGTAAGACTCAAAAACATTCTTGACTACAATCCTAACATCAGTTAATAAGTTACAAAACTCAAACACATAGTTGTATAATGTTACACAACCATAGATCATGGTTTTTTGCAGGTATAAATATGATAAGAACATGAACACTTGTGCTATGTTTCCTGCGGAACTAACCACTTCTGTAGAAATGAGTCTCGTCTACATTTCAAATTATTCACAAAATTGTCAACTCTCTTCTGTCGAGCAAGTCTGTAGGCTTCTACCTTGTCCCGTAGATTCATATGATTACAGGGAGTTGAATGGTTGTCATGGTTACCAGATGCACACAAATTACGCTTCTGAATGTCAGTATTATTTATAACACATTCTCTGTCTGATTCCATCTGTAATATTTCTCTAGTTTGATTGTTTTCATCTTTAGCCTTCTGTAATCGTTAAAAAGATAGCGTATATAATGTTATACTACACAAAGGTGAACTTTGTCTGAATGATAATGTTACTGTAGTTACACACTAAACTTTTTTTACAAATTTTGTCATTTCATATGCAGAAAAGGCTCCACACACTTAGCTAGGGCCTAAACAAAAAAAGGTTTGTTTCTGGTAACATGCCCAAAAATAGGGATTTCTTTTCTTTATTTTTACATATATTGGCAACACTGTTGTGAAAATTACAATATAGCACTAAGATTTGGATGCCGTTAAAACTTATGAGTTGGCAGGAAAAAATGTCCAGAAACAAACCTTTTTTTAAGCCTAAGTAGGGAAGGTGTTAGATCTACAGTGCTCCAATTTTGCAATTTCAACTCTGGGTATGATATATACTCCCAGTGATTGTTTGGTTGATGTAATAATGTCAACTGCTTGGTGAAATCATATATTTTTTGATACAGTATTTCTTAGAAACTTATAGCATTTAAAAATTAAACCTTGACATCATTGTGATGTTGAGTTATAAATGAATTTTTTCTGAACTTACATATAAGGAATAAGAAATACAAGGGACACAACTCTTACAGCCCTGAACTATATGATTTAATGTGCAGTTGTCCCTGATTGCTTTGATTTTCAGAATCAAATGCATTTTTTTTCACATTTTTGTTGATTTTTCACAAAAAAAATTGAGATTTTGAGTTTGCCGTAAAGGTGCAGTATTGCATAAAAATGTTAATTTACGAAAGAAAACAACAGAATCCTATTTCGTCCACATTAAATTTTGCTAGTAACATGAGACAATTTTCATATATTTTGAAGGCTATAATTATCGCCTGATGGGTAAGTGTTAGGGTAAGTTTCTGATTTCGGCCATCAGACGATAATTATTGCCTTTTAAAACGATAATTATCACATGGTACTAGCTAAATTTAATGTGGACGAAATAGGATTCCATAGAAAACATTTTACATTTTGACACAGATGTAACACTAACTCAGAGTTATATGTGCATGACTCATGTCTCCTTTCTGAAAAATTAAATAAAATCAGAACCTACTGTGACAGCGTGATAATTTCTCTGATAGTGTAGAACAGCCGCATACAGATGCCAAATGCTGAAATCTGGCCACAAAACTTCAAGGAAAGACAACACGCTAAATGTACTCTGAAAATATCATCACAGAAATATGGAAGTTTAATAAGGAGGTCAAAATATCAGTAAACAATAGTTTAGTGTTGTCGACTGACTATTTTAAAAATGTTAAAGTTTAAAATGACAGAATATTAGAGCAACTTTGATAGTCAGAAAAAAAATAAAACCACTTTTGATTGTCAGAAAAAAATAAAAACAACTTCAATAGTCACAAAAAAGGGTAAGTTCATAATATAACTGTAGAGTTCCAACAGAAGGTGTGGAAAAAGAAATATATGGTTAGGTATAACTGATAGAAACATAGAGCTTGAAAGAGCTTCTACAAGTGTATACAGGAAAGATTTGTTTTTAAACGACTTCCACTATTACACATAGAGGTGATTTTACACTCAGGTGATTTTTGACCACTTTTTTATCATTATTTTTTATGAATTGTCCGACACAAAATGTGGTATGGAAACTT
Source organism: Lutraria rhynchaena (assembly GCA_008271625.1). Lineage (NCBI taxonomy): Eukaryota > Metazoa > Mollusca > Bivalvia > Venerida > Mactridae > Lutraria > Lutraria rhynchaena. The sequence goes on along the minus strand of VIBL01000235.1, from coordinate 321,614 downwards.
TATCCATCAGACTTGTAATATGATTTTTATTTAACATTAGTTGTATGGCTTCATTTATTTGAAATCACCAATAGTTTATATATACAAGTCTCACTGTATTAAATAATTTACCTGCCACAACAAGAAATCGCTCAGACGGACTTCACCAGATGTACGTATCAGAAGATCGGGGTCACGTGACTGGTTCGTGTACAAACATTTCTCCAATAACTCTTCACTTATGTCACTGTAATACATATAAATTTGAAGTAATGATAGTAAAAAGTGCTAATTTTTGGTTATGTTTATTTTAGCAAGAGTTACAGAACTTTGCTGATAAAGCTACTTAATGTGCTGAAGATTTGTACTAAGTTTAACAGCCTACAGTTCAATAATAACAATTTTCTTCAACTTTGTTCAACAAGATGTTACTATTTACATTGTATATATATATATATATATATATTTCTTCAAGAGAGTTTAACATCACACCAACAGCTGGGGCCATTTGACGACTTTCCAGATTAAACAAAGGAGGCAGACCACAAGCTTACACCTGGGTAGAACCATGGACCTTCTGTCAGCCAGCAGGACAGTTTTGTCACTTGCGAAATTTAGACCTGGGTGGGATTTGAACACACAGAAGTGAGGGGCTAGTAATTACAAGTCAGAGATCACAAGCAGAACATGCCATTAAACAAAACAGCAGAAGTTCAGCATATACTACTGTATCACAGTTTACTAAAGCAGCAACCATGACTGGTGTGATTTTTTCAGTTCAATCACCAGATTTAGGAAAGGCCAACAATGCCTCCATCTGCTCTAAATCACCATTTAATGAAGGTCAAAGGTTTGAATCTAGGTTAGAGTGGGATTTTGACATTCCATGATTTAGAGCAAATACCGTCAAGTTAATCCAACTGCAAGAATGACAGACCAAAGTTAAAATTGTATGTTTTACAAGTGATTTAAAATAAATAGTTTGTTTGTATGTGACTTATTGTCACTGGGGTTTAATGCCATTTTTCAACAATTTTTCAGCTATATACACCTAACCAGTTTTCCTGGACTGTATATACTAACCAGTACTAACTTACCCTTCCACAGGGGCCGGCAACTTCTTCACGTATGGAGGGAAATCAACATTTTTGTCAAATTTTCATGGAAGGGTATGACCTGCTGCGACCAGGATTCGAACCCAGATCTCCAGCGCACTAACCACGGCCGTGGCCGCTAAAATAAATGAATTTAAACTTTGGTTACAAATGTTTCTACCTTTCTAGGATCTCACCCCTCTCTACTCCATCTGCCATCTCTCTAATAGCTGTGCAAATCTCATCACGTGATGTATAAGAAAAACACACATTTAATGTTGCCCTGGAAACGAATAAACAAAATCATCATACAACATAAGCAATTATTATGCATGATTTCTTCTAAATATTTATAAACCATGCATGAAAAGACAACAAAAAAACTGAAAATGATACTCTAATATCATCTTATATGTTTCATATGCAACATTTTGCTTACATTGTCCAGTCATTAGAACTAATCACATAAAATTGTTTTTCAATAATCCTAGATATGATATATATTATATAAGAGGAAATTAACGGAAGTGGATTGATTTATGTAAAATGAGAATGTGGCGTAATTTGACAAAAGTGGAAGTCAAGTTACGCTCTGAAGCCAGACTAGTATTAAACTGAATCAAATGTTTTTGAAGTAACAGACGTAGATATCTCCAGAGCTGCGGACTCCCGATATTGTGAGAGTCTCAGGTTTCATATATATGCTATGGTTACCATTATACCAGACGAAGAAGTTCTTAATTTGCATAAATGTCTTGTAGATATGGGAGCTGTTTAGTAAAATCATTTGTATTAATTCAAGAAATCATTTTTTCATTGTCTAAATATTGTGTCTACGTCTGGTAGATATTTGGTTACTCCCTAAGCAATATTTTTATGTACTTTGATTTGAAATCTTGATTTATTCTCCAAATTTATTATTATTTGGTTTACCTGACTAATTTCTAAGTTGTAAACTGCTGTAAAATGCTAGAATTTTGCTGATGGTTAATTTTTGTGATTTTGCTACAATATTTTGTTACTGTTGATTTAAAGGTAATGTCTGTTTCTGATGTACGTTGGCAATTTTTTTATCTTCTTTATAAGCATTTCTTCTCATTCATTTTGTGCATGTTTAACTCATGATTTAATAAAAATAGTTATTAAAAGTAACACAACTCTACTGTACGGTATACTAGGAGTGACTTCCATTCTCTAAGAAATATTGTTACTATAAATAGATCTACCTGGAATCATTCATATGTAATTATTATACATGTGTGTGTATGCATTCATGTGGGTATCTTGTTAGATGTATATTTGTCATTTCCTGCTAATATTGTTATAGTGTTGGCTTTATTTCATGTCAGGTTTCAGGGTTTTTCTTCTTAGCATTTTGGGAATATGACCCAACCCCCAAAATTGGGAATTTTCACGACATTTTGGACAAAATAGAGAAAAAGTCACATTGTATGAAAATAACTTAAAATAATCAAATAAAACTAAAAAGTAACAAATAATGAAATATTATGTTTATTTTTGTTTCTAGTAACTGAAATCTTTGTTATTTGAATAATTTAGAAATTCAATAAACATTTGAACTGCTGTGAATTAAAAATTTTTACTTTCATTTTTTTTCCCCTTTGAATTTGGAATATTTGCCTTGTAGTAAGAAAAAAAAACACTTCTTGCCATTGGGAATGTGACCGAATATTGGTCGTCAAAACATGAAAAAAAAACCTGGACACCTTTATCAGTAATACTGTGAACACTCTTATTCAGAGACACCCTACAGTTCAGAGCTCTCTATAGTGACCCTTCTAATCAAGACTCTATAATATCAACTTATTTTTGTCCCATTATAAAAAGTCTGTACAATGAAACCTAATCCACACTTTTCCCTTGGACAGTACATGTCCTGATTCAAAAGGTTCTGTGTGTGTCATGCTTTTCACTTTTAAGTTGCTGTAATTTGTTGTAGTAAACATTACATAAAAATGAACTGCCAATCTCCATTTATCAACATTTCATTCCTTTTATTGTGTATTGAAAAAGAGGTCATTAAAATCTAGATTGTTTCCAGTAAATTTACATAGAAAGAATTTAGTTGTATTTAAACAACAAACCTCCTGTACCTTTAGGATTTACTTGTGTCTTAATTAAACAGAGAAATTGTGATACAGCTTTAAAAAAACTTGTTTTTTCTTCAAATGTATTTACTTTTCTTCACAACAACTAGAAATACCCATTTATGGCTCCAATTTTGTTATAAAGCGTTAAGGGATGTTATTTGAGACTTGTCTCAGTTGTATATAGTTGTATACTTAACATTATGAAATGCGACACAAAGTCATATGTCTGTAGACGTTATTATGACATATAATCATAAATAAAGTTTTTCATCTTGAAATCAAATAAGCATTCAGTCTGAAACATAACATGTAAGTTTTTGTCTTGCATTTATTTTACAAGAAACAAAAACTGAATTAGCCAACAACAATAAATTAGATAAAAAAAAACAATCAATACCATATCAGGACGGACAGACGGATGGACCCATTAAAGTAAAAATTTCAATTCCAGCAAGCTGAACAAATCTTTTTGTCAGGAAAATATTCCAATTTATGTTTCTATATGATTTGTTAAGGAAAACTTTATTCTTAGAATGTATGTCTAACATCTACTTTACTAACGTAAGGGGAGATAAGCTACAAACACTAAACAGAACAATACAAGACAAACTCAGAAAATGTATCCCTTTACCACAAAATATATTTCTAAATTATAATAAAAACACTGCTATAAGATGGTGTTTCATCTTTTTTTCAACAATTATTTACTTAAGAATTACAATTAAGTGTCAATCAATTTATGGTACACATTATTAACAATATTTACCCAAAATTATGCAAATTGTGAACGCTATACAGGTAATTGTTATATTTAATCTATATTTACACACAGGTGTCTACCACATTGCCGGAAGTCCGCTGCTATGAAGAAATTAACATCTGTTTCTAAGAAAAAAAATGCTGAATTCTGTTACAATGGTAATCTCACTTCATAGTAAATCTTAACTTCCTTTTCATGTTTCCAACGTTTTGTTGAGTACAATAATTATTTTAACTTAAGGTTACAGTTTATGATTAAAATGAAATCTGATTGTTTGCTTAACTGGTTAACTGTTTGGAATTTTCATCAGTAAATGTAACCAAACTGGCCATTTGGTCATACTAAAATTCTCCAATTTATGGATTTAAAATTAAAAGCTAAACCATGATTGTATACATAAATAAACCCACTATTCAGAGTCCATTGCAAAAGATTTGAAACCAATATGAATTGGCTTTTTCCTTCTATAGCAGGGGCCATTTACGAGTGTCTTCCACTCAGTAAAAATCCTTAAAATTTGATGCAGTGCTCCCCTAAAATTCAGTTCACATCAAATTTTGTCTTCCCTTTTAGCAAAAAATCCATGTTATTTTTTCCCCAAATTCTAAAGGCCCCTTTCCCCTACCTGTGAAAAAAAGTGCCTGACAACGAATAAGTTTGTTTGATTAATTAAATATTGATGGAAATCATTTTTATAACATTTAGTGTCTTCAATGCAGTCTATAGGGAGATGAGATTTAATTTGTTACAATATGTATGCAAATAACTTATTCAAATGCATACAATATGCTTATATCATACTGTACATACAACAGATCTTCAAAAATAATGCAGAGTTTTTCACTCTGGAATATAATATTCCATGATCTACATTTATAATAAATATCACTGAAAACTGTTATCTTTCTTCTACCAAAAATGAAAAAATGACACAATTTAATTATAGGACCCGGTATATAGGGACCTGAATAAAAGTAACACTGAGAGACATAGATGCTTTGGAACACAATTACAGCTCTAACCTGTGATCAACATATTTCAAAAGGCAGTATCAAAGAAACAAGGAATTCTAAATTTGTTACCACGATAACCATGACTTTTCTCTGGTGAGAAAATTATAAGATTTTTTTTAAAATATTGGGATCAGTTGGCAGCCTGCTTAGTGTAAATACAAGGTATGATTCTTTCCCAATATTTTTTTAATTTTTTTACTTCAGAAACTTAAGGATTGACACCAAAAATAGGAAATACAGGGTTTTTCTCAGCATTTTGGGAACATGACCCGACCCCCAGAATTGGGAATTTTCGCGGATTTTGTACAAAATTGGGAAAAAGTTACACTGTATAAAAATACCACAAGAGTAGTGTACCAGTCTAAAAATATGTAATCAGTGATTTTTTCCTCATATTGCTACTCTCGACCCCAAACATGTTGTAAAAATGGCGAATTTTTTTTTTTGTTCTCTCATTTGAATTGGGAATTTTCGCCCTGCAACTGGGAAAAAACATACTTTTTGCTATTGGGAATGCGACTGAATATCGGTCGTCAAAACGGCCCCAAAAACCTTATGGTCTTATGAGTTTTTGCAAGGACTGCAGCAGAAAAATTCTCCAACAATAAAAGTTGAACTCATAGCTGGAAGAGCCGTTACCTTCAAGTGCGACACAAAAAACACCATCAGATGAAGCATACAACATTTGTGTTGTGTTCAGAATTCTACACATTAATTAGTAACAACTGAGGTAACCTTCTTTCTGAGTGTAAAATATTTATTAACATTATAAACAATTAAATGTACAAAACACCAAGTGTTTTTATAAATAATTAAATGTACAAAATACTAAGTTTATTACAGAACAGAGCGGATTCATTAGAAATTTCACGTTAATCAATAAATCTAACTTATGCCTTCTTCAAGCCTAACACTACAAGATTTAGCCGTAATGTTGAACATTACGTAGTAAAGGTAATCATACGACTAAGACAGGAAAGTTAACGAAACGTCCAAGAAAAGATTCACAGATTTACATCTAATTCCGGATTCTATTCTCATAAAAACACAATCAAAATATAGCACATTGCATACATGTTAACATGTATACCTGAAAAATTAGAAACAAAAAGCCTTGAATTAATAAGACTTACGATTAACAATAGTAATGCAACATTATGCAAATTTTGAACACCACACAGGTAATTCTTATACTTGTTGTATATATACCCCCAGGTAAGAGCTACACTGCTGGAAGTCCGCTGCTATGAAGAAATTAACATCTGTTTCTTAAGGAAAAATGTTTGGTTTCTGTTACAATGGTAATCGAGCTTCATAGTAAAACTTGACTTCCTTTTTATGTTTTCAAATTTTTTGGAGAACAATAATTATTTCAACTTAAGATTACAGTTTATTAGGGGGATTACAGAATATGATTAAAAATGAAGCCTGTCATAGGAAATTGTCAAATTAACTAGTAAAGCCTTAAAGTAAAATAGGATTTCCTTTCTGTGTTCTTGTTTTTTTATAAAAGTATATACAATGGCTGTCTTCTGTGAAGAATCAGCTATTATTTCATCAAAACTAAATCAGGAAAAGTGATAACATGTATGGTTGAAATTCTTTGAAATATTTCCGGCACGGGTTTACGGCACTCCTGGACCGCAGGTTATGTGATAAATCAGGAAAAAGTGATAACATGTATGGTTGAAATTCTTGCTTCCACATAAGACAAGCTGCTGAAGTTATCATATCAAGAGATATGAACATCTTGTGAAAGTTGACAGACCGGACATGACATCAGATGAATTTTCATTGATTTCAGCTTGGGTAATACAAGTTTTATTTAAGCCTTGATCAGACATAATTATGTAACTTCCAATGGGCATAATTATCATGGTCAGTTAGAGTAGTAAATAATTACTTGTGTTGTTGCAAGTTGGCAATGTTTTGACATATCTTTATTTCAACGTATTGGAATGTTCGACCGGTGATTTATTGATCTTTACTTGTATGCACAAACACTTTACCATACTTATGTGTTTTATGAGCAAATGATTTCATGTTTACAATGACACATACTAAAATGACATGTAGGTAAAATCAATTAATGCAAACAATCAATTAATAGGTGTGAAAACAGCTATACAGTCATTTTGAACTTTTGCATCTTGCTATAGTGCAATTATGAACCTAAAGGCTTAAATCACATTACAAATTTTCACATTTTTCAGAGGTTTGCATTTTAAACTTTTACAACAAAACAATACTGAAAACAGTAGGATATTTGCCGATATTGACAAATGATTTCAAACTTTCATAGCATTTATAACTTCTAAAATTCAACTGCACATGTGTATAATATTACATCTCCTCATTAGACACTAGTCCTGCTTTTGTTCCCGACAGCAGATTTTAGAGTGATTTAAATACAAATATACATGTATAAATACATACTGCACTATAGGCATCATGACAAATCAATATGTACATCTGTAATATCAGACAACAATGAATCATTCTATCTAATTAATGCTACAGACAGATACTCAGCAGTGTGATTAATTACTATGCTGAAAACTTGCAGTCGGTTTTAAATTCTGACAATACCCAAAATAACAAAAAATGTGCTATTTTCTGCAAATTCTTGATTCCATTTCAATCAAATTTAATCCTTAGAAAGTACAATTTGAGCTCTCTCAATAATGTATGATTAAAGTTAAATTTAAAGTTACACTGATTTGTTGGACATACTTGTAACAGCATAAGCAACAATTATGCAAATTGTAAATTCTGTTCAGGTAACTGTAACATACCTATGGTATATATACCACAGGTATGTAACACATTGTCGGGAGTCCGCTGCTATGAAGATATTAACATCTGTCACTTAGAAAAAAAATTTCAGTAACAATGCTAATCTCTACTTTATAGTATAACTTGACTTCCATTTTTGTTCTGTATCTGATCACTTTTTTTAAATCACAATATATAATTAATATCATCAAAGATTGTGAAATAATTTAATATGGAGGTGCTGTGATGTTCCTTACTTGAGCACATTACAAGCAAAACTTTTAAAGTTGTAAGTCACATACTTTTTGAGGAAAATGGTTTTGAAATTAAAATGTATGCATCTTCTAAACATTGTTTCTCATCCAAATTTTGTAAAAAATACAATCAATGGTACTTTAAAGGTAAGTCAGTTGATTACAGAGCTACATGTTGAATACAATACATACGATTATAAGTTCACCATTTAATGACAACACTTTCATGCAAAGAAGTATAGAGGTATACAGAAATATCAATGCAGCAACAACGTAATAACAACATAAATAAGAATCGACAACAAGACAAAAAACATACTTCAGGTAACACAATACATGGTCCTCCAATGGATTTATTTTTTCATTGGTGTTTAACACTACACCAACAGCCAGGAACATTTGGTGACTTTCCAGATTAACAGTGGAGGAAGATCCCGGGCTTACACTTGGGTAGAACCACTAACCTGGACAGCTTCCTCACACGTAAAATTTGATCCCAGATGGGATTCAAACTAACAGTGGTGAGGGGCTAGTAATAACAAGTCAGAGACCACAACCATTCAACCACAGAGACCCCTTCCAACAGATTTAAGGCCCATACTCAGAAAAATCTTAATAGAATAACATATACAGAAAAGGTATCAAATTACATTCAGAAATGATCTTTCTTTTTTTTTCATTAAAAAAGAAATAACTAATTCAGATACCAATATAATCATTTTTGCCCCAAATATAAAAAAATTATGAAGAAAATTATAACATTCTTATTCCAAGTGTTTTACAACATACTCAAATACAAACTTAGTCAATTTATAACATATTCTATTTTTTGGTGTTCTTTCTGAAGGCTGTCTCCGATATTTTAAACATTTTTAACTACAGCCACAAACTTTTCCTATTTCACACAGTGTACCCTTAAACTTCCGAAACTGGATATCTGAATCTCAAAAATTCCAGTTTTCTTACAACATACTTATGTAAAAAATGAGAATTTTTTATTTATCTGAGGCAACTTTTATTTTCACATGATATCAGGAAAAACAGATTACATGCATGGATCATACTTTAAAAGCTAAGATAACTTACTTTGTATTGTTTTTTGACATATTAACCACTTCAGCAACTGTTCTTTGAATGTCCTCAGGTAACAAGGATAGATTTCCTAGAACACGAACACACACTTCATGCTTCTGTATCATTTCTCTGTGAGAAACAAACAAAACAGCAAAAATCAAAACACCTAATACAAACCAGTCTACAGAAGTGCACTCATTTGCAAATGGTTGGTTGAAGCCAAATAATACATACATTTAACCACATAACAATACATTAACAAAAAAAGCAATTCCATTGCATCATTCCAGTATTTTGAACAATTAGTTTCAAGCCAATAAATCTGCATTTGTAACAGTTCATAAAACTGTCATAAATTACCAAATGTTAAAAGAACAAGATACAAATTCAACACCAGTATATTACAGTTACATATCACAGAGACAAAAGCATGTAATAACTTACTTTTCCTCAAGTAATCTGGCAAATTTTTGTCTGGCAAGCTCCATTAAACAATCCACTTCCTCTTTTGATCTCTTAAAGTTTTCAATACTGAACGCATAAACTGTCACTTCAACAATTCCCAGATTTAAGCACCATTCTAATGTCTGAAATAACAGAAAATAATGACATTATTGTATTAATCAATAGGATTGTGTATCTATTGAAGAAATTCCACAACATCTAAATTGAACATCTCAGGAAACAACCGCTATAAACTAAAGGAGCCAAGGGACCAAATTATTTAAACAATGCATGATATACATCCATATGCAAAACCATCCTTTTATGTTATTTGTTTACGGGCCGCAGCCATGGTCCAGTGGTTAGTGCACTAGACTTGTAACCCGGATATCCGGGTTCGAATCCCAGTCACGGTAAGCGATACCCTTCTATGAAAATTTTCCAAAATGTTGATTTTCCTCCATACGTGGAGAAGTTGCCAGCTCCTTGTGGAAGGGTATGTTAGCACTGGTTAGTATACAGTCCAGGATAACTGGTAAGGTGAACCAGTTGCCGTATATAACTGAAACATTGTTGAAAAATGGCCTTATACCCCAGTGGAAATATTTGTTAACATCATATATATTATGTTTCTTAAATTATATGTTCATGATGAAGAGGATAAAATTGGAGTAATAGCAAAGTCTCTTCATTTCACCTTCTGACAGAGTTTAAAATTGGTAAATTAATTACATGTAGCCATAAACAATGAAAACTGCAGTTTGAACCCCTGACAAATTTGTGAGACCAAGTTTTTATGTCAGACTATTTGTAAAAAAGACTTCTTATTTTGTCAAATTTTGTCTTATTTCCTCGATACATCTCTAGTCGTTTCAAGTTCAAGTGATTTGGGCACATCCAGACTAGAAACATACAGGGCTTTTTTTCCTTCTATGGCAAGGGCCATTTATAGGAAAAATCCTTAAATTCATGCAGATTTCCCCTAAAATTCAGTTAGCTTCAAGTTTTTTCTTCCCCTTAAGCAAAAATACTGTGTTAATTTTTCCCCAAATTTAAGAAAGGCCCCTTCCCCTACCTGTGAAAAAAAAAGCCGACATACGATTGTAAATACATAAAAAAACAAACCTCAGCAAGTTTATTGAATCCTTGTAAATGTCCTTCTGCTCTCCCCATACTGTTCTTCTTAGCAAATCTTCTGTTTCCATCCATGATTATAGCAATATGTCTTGGTACCGGTCCTGACTTTAATACACTTGTACACACTTTATGAATCCAGGAGTCCTGGATACGTTTCTCAGGGAACCAAGACATGTTGTCTCTTGTGTTCAAGAATACAAGCTACAATGTATTAACACAAAGCTGATATAGATATTATCTATCAGCAAATCTACATATTTTATGCAGTAAGTCTAAAACAAGTTTTAATTTCGTACCAGGTTACCAACAGGAAAACTTACCAATGTAGCATCGGTGCAAATATACAAATATCTAAAAAAAAAACAATCAGTTAAAACAAACTTCATGAAAAAAACATAACACTAGTTAATATTGTCCAGATCACCTGGGGTGCTGAAATGACCATCAAATCCATCCAACCAAGATATAAAAAAATATCTAAATATTGAATTAACAAAAATAATGAATTCTTTACAGCATTTCTTTAGGATAGCGAGACAAAATTATGATATGGACAAAATAATGGCAGTGCATAAAAGAATATAACAACAATAACGGTAATGAAATACAAAACATGAAACGAGTTTTCAATACATAGACAATATCCTGCGTATCCGACTCTACCTACACTTAAAGTCAATATTATCAGTGAAGGGATGAAAAACGTTTAAGCGTAATGGTAAAGAATCAGATATAATGAACTTCACTTAACTATTACTTACGTCGCACTGACAAATAATTTAAATATCAAAAATGAGTTTTAAACTTGCGAGTCTTATCATCTGATTACAATATTGATGGCATACGTGTACGTGTATAGAGGAGGACACGAGGGGTTTCCCGCGATGACGTCATAGAATTCAAAATGTGGGTCATAACACAAAACCTAAGAAATAGTCCGTGGAATACCGAAACAACATACATGAAAGCGTAACTTTTGACGAAGAAATATTTCTATTCCGTATAGAATAGATGAAATTTGATTAATCAATTCCAACAGCGATCATTTAAAAAGAAAACTTCCATTCGTTATATATCACTACGCGCTTCTTGTTATGTGTTCTTGTTGATTTGTGAAAATGGCTACCACTAAATGTCGATGTGTTTCCCTAATAACCTGATAATTTTTGCCTATTTAGGACATTAAATCGTCATGCCAGGTGCTGGAACAAGTAAAAGAGGGAATTCCTCGGTGGAATTAGGTAAGTTTTAATTCAATTGATACCGTGTATTGCTTAAATCGTAATGAAAACCGTGGTTATCCAAAACGTGTTTTCTCGTTTCAGAATTGTACTTTCTGATTGAAAGATTTTTGTCGACTGGACCCTGTAAAAGCGCCGCAAGTGTGAGTATTATTCTTTTATTCGATTGTTCTGATATTAATCTCCAACATGTGATAATCCTCTTTCCTCTTTTTTCAGGTTTTACGCCGGGAACTGGACGAACATGGGGTGAGTATTCTTACTATGTTTTCTGTGCAGAAATCAACGGGAATTGCGGCAAATTCGCGTTGAAATGACGGGAAAAGCGCAAAATTCTTCAAATACTCTTACGGTTTTATTTGGATTTGTATTTATTCGAAAATTGGTCAAAAAATGAAAAATATAATTTTCTATTATTTTTTGTAGCTATTACCAAAAAGGATTGACTGGAAAGGAAGGGAACATGACAGAAGTTTTGAAAGTTTGGTATGATGCTCTTAATTGACGATTCTCGATACGGAAGATTTTAGGATTATAAATAAATTGTCAGTGATTTAGTGTTAGATGCAAAAAATGGGCGTATCTAAATGTATTTAATTTATTTTGTACAATAGTGCAAAATTAATATCTTCTTGACTAAGTAATTATATTAATTTTATTGGAAAATATCACTGCAACTGCAAAAGAGAGTAAATTAAACTGACCTTTAACGTCATTGAATAGATTTTTTCGGTTAGCCAATCATCTTCGCGCAAGGTCATATCTTCGCGTTTTGATTGGTTAACGCAGGAAGACTAGATCAACATTTTATAGTCTGTTTCAAGACAAGTAGCTTTTGTGTAAACATGTTCAAGGTCAATGTATAGTTTGTATCAAAATACGATTAACTAGGTCAGAAAAGAGTTATTACACTAGTTCAACAGCAATAATGTTTAAATATGCCTTATATTAGAGGAATTTTTGCATGTATTGTGATTTATTCATGTATACATTCATTACTGAAGTGCATTTTAAATGATAATTTTTTAAGAATTGGTATTTTTACCTAACAAAAAGACTGTAGTCAAAATAGCAAGGAGCATACATTGATGAACTTTAAAAAATAAAATACATCCGAATTAATGGACAAGCTCTGGAGCTTATTCTGGCTACCCTGTATAACTTCATGTGTCTATGACTATGTATTGATTGTTATCAGATCGTACACATACTTTAAAATCAATAGAATTTTCTATCATGAGTTGAAACTGCCTGTGTCTGATAAATGTTTGTTTAAGTTAATTTGATTAAGTCTGAACAATCTATTAATTTAATCAGAATATTACTTGCCAGATGCTTTTGAAACTTCTGAAATTTTGTTGACAGGCATTTCAATTAGTATTGTTTAAATGATATTTTGGTGTTTGGGATCCATTTAGATAATTGTTAACTTAGTCATAATATTATTTTATGATTTTTCTGATTTCATCCTTTCACTTTAAAGCTGGAACTTAATCGACATATTGGAGGGGACCATTTGCTGAAGATATGCCAGCGACTTGGTCCCTTGGTTGATGAGAAATTACGTCCAAATATAGCAGGTGTTCAGTCCCTTTTAGGGGCTGGGACCCAGTCATTATTGAGAACCCAACAAGGTAAATATTGAAGTTTAAGGAATTCCATGATTTGTTACAAGTTGAAATTTCATTTCATGAAAGTAACATTTTATTTGTGATTCATTTGCGTGAAATTATTATGTTCACATAGTTTTATTCTTGCTAACATTTAACGTGACAATAACTTCAAGGAAGTAGATACAATCAAATAAATTTAAGATTTGTGGGTTAGATTGAAAATTATGTGCATAACTATATGTCTCTTAAATTGTAGTTTGCTTTAAACTCACTAACTGACTTTCTACTAGTTGTATAAAGTTATTAACAAATTCTGAAAAAAATAAAATTAACCCTTTGGAACTCCTTCTATTTTCTTATCATTTTGATTTTCTATGTGATAAAATATGATTATACATATTTAATCTTTATTTTCCTACATCATTTTGTCTACATATGTGGTTGTATTTCGTTATATTACGGTGTTTTTTTTTTCTAGACATGAGACAAACAGAATGGTCACCTTGTGCACATGTGGTGTTACAACATGGCCGATCTAGACGTCCTCCTGTGAACCTTGTCACTCCAAACTGGTGTAAGTAAGCTAGAATTTATAGTCATATATGTCCATAAACTTATTGTGATGGAAAAGATCTGACAAAGGTTTTAGCAAGCTTGCTTTCCATAAATATCATTTAGTTATGAAGATTTTAAACAGTGATTTTTTTGCATTTTTGAGGAAAGCGTACAGGTCCGGTCAAATCGGGAGAAATGCATGTTTTGATGCCAAATTTTGGAATTATTATGTTGGGAATGGGAAAAAATGTCTTTTATTTTCGATTGAGAAGGGTCCATTTATTGGACCCAAACAAAGAAGGAAAAAAATCACTGCTTTAAATTACCTGATAACAGATGGATGACTCATAAATATGTGGTCTTACATATTTTAGAATTTATTGTGATATTGAGTTAGGATTACAAGGAACAGATTTTTGAATGTCTACTGAATCCTGTAAAAAATGCATTCTGACCAGACGTAAAAAAATTGTTTCTTTCTGGTTACCCAACTTACCTGAATTTTTCTTGCAAACCTAAACTTTTTATCAGGCCTGAGGAACAGTACAACTACTGTCTCCCTTTTTACCAATCCATATAAAAATAATCTTAACAATGGGTTTCAAAAATGATAAAAAATCAAGAAAAAAATTTCCCTACCCTACTTTTTATGTGACCAGAAACAAATTTTTGCACCTCATCATGATGGCACAAATGATTATAATACATTACATGAATATATCATGTTTATTAGGTAATTTGTCTCATCATTAACACAGTAAACACATTTTTCATTAAATGCTTACAAAATTGGGTTGAATTTTAACTTTCTATATATATCAATTTATTGTGATATTCTTTCCTTATACCATAATAGTTTAATCTGACATTTGAATATTTTCACCACAATAATCCTGAATGTGAAAACCATGTTGTATGCATACATTTATTGACGATGTTGTTTTTATGGGTTTCCTGCCAGTCATTGCTGGTCATATATCTGATCATTTGGAGTATATGGCTTTAATCCTTTGCCTCATAAGCATACTTTGGACTCTTCCAAATTCAAAGCATATATACAAAACATCAATTTATTCAAGAAAATTGGGTTATTTCTCTCTCGCAGTGTAGACAACATTGTTGCAAAAGAAGCCATTACTCATTACAAGCAATGGCTTCTTTTGCCACAACATTTTAAAAAGTCGTCTGCTTCAGATACAGGTAAATGTGGTATTATAAGGCAAAGGGTTAAAGTCTTAATAGCCTTAGTCTGGTTATATGACAACAAATTTGAAAATAGGGTTTTTCAGTTGCAGACTTTCTTGGAAAATGTATGATTGTCATTTTATTGTGAAATTTAAATAATTCTATCTTTTATGTTGCAGTGCATGTTAAGAGAGGTCAAGAGGTCAGTAGTCAGACATATTCGGGTCATGTGATGCCTATGTCGATGTACACACGGATACAACAGAGGAGTAGAAAACTAGGTCATCTCTCATCTGTGTATTGTGCTTTATTTGACAGAACTGGACAATATATATTTACTGTAAGATTTTATGAATGTTCTTACTATTTCTTTTCAATAATTGCATAAAAAATGATGAAAGTTTATTCTATAATCTTTTTCCGACAGCCAGGGTTATTTGGCGACTTTTCCTGTTTTTAATAGTGGAGGAAGACCCCAGGAATACACCTGGATAGAACCTTGACCTCCCATTAGGTAGCTGGACTGCTTCCTTGCTCGTGGAATTTGTCTGGTCCCAGGCAGAATTCGAACTCACAGGTATGAAGGGCTAGTGATTACTAGTCAGAGACCATAACCACTTGGCCATGAAAGTCCCTAATTTGTTGTTTAAATTATGTGCACTGGGCTGGTGATTAAAAAGGATTTTGGTCAGAAACCTTGGTAAGGTACATGTTTATCATGACAGTTTGGTTAAAGACATCAACTTATGGTCATTATCTCCCACTTCTGCAGGGCTTTTTTACCTTCTGCTTCTTACCAATTGAAAAAAAAAACAACATAAATTTCTCAATAGTAGCCCAGAAACTTCCCCAAAAACAAGTAAAATATGCTTTATTCTGGGCATTTCAATACATACATGATTGAAATGGGTAAAAAATCATGTCAATGCCATGGGTTAAACACAAGACACTGCAGTAGAATACTGTATAGTTCAACAAATCATTAACATTTTTGAATGATGTTTCTTCCCAAAATGGTTATTGCCGCATGCTTTATTTCCCAATTTGAAAAGTCAAGGCCCCTTCCCATTTACCAGAAAAAAATGCTCTGCCCTGTTATGCTTATCATGTGAGCAAGTTGTCAGTTATTAACAGAAAATGTGAAATAGGTTAGCACAGGAATGTTGATTTGGCAAGCTGACCGCCAGTACATAATTGAAGTGCTGTTAAAAATAAATTTGGCTTGAAACTTTTTGGGTTTTCAAAAGTATTTAGCCCGGCCGGATAGCCTAGTGGTAGCGCCTGAGTGAGAGAATTTGGGTTTTATCCTCAGTAGGGGCACATGCTCTTCGTGGCAGAATTGTCCTCCATCAATGAATAAATTTATTTACATGGGGTAGCTAGGCAGATGACTAACTGATAAATAACAGGTTAAAAGATCATGGCATGTACTGGTTACATGACTAAATGAATGTCCAGGGAAACTGGTTAAGTTAATCTGCCCGCTCTGAATAGCTATGACTGATAAATTGTCCATGGCAGCTTTAAACACCAACTCAAACATCATTATCAAAAGCATTTCTTTTTTGTATCAGCAGGCTGTTAACCTGTGCTTCAGTTTGCTAAATTAGCATCAGTAATCAGACCTGAATGTTTTAGCAATTTATTTAATGAAATATTAAGAGTTAACACTTTGAAGCCTACTTGATTTAATTGTTTTTTGGTTTTTTTTTGTATATATATTTATAGGGAGCAGATGATTGTTTGGTGAAGATTTGGTGGTTAAATGACAGTAGATTAAAGGCAACGTTGCGAGGACATGCAGGGGAGATTACTGATATGTCGATTAATTACGAGAACACTTTACTGGCATCAGGTAGTTGTGATAAAACTGTTAGAGTATGGTGCTTGAAATCTCGCGCTCCTGCTGCAGTACTTCTTGGTCATACGGGAATGATTACATCTCTCCAGGTATGCTGGATAGTTTCTATATTTTATAAACAAAAAAAAGGTTTGGATTCCAGTTACATGCCCAAAAAATATGGGTCGGTAGGTAGGGAATTTTTATATTTTATGTTTTTTGGATGGGAATATGTACACTGTAATATTAATGAGTTGTGAAAATTACAATATAGCAGTAATATTTGGATACTGTAAAAACTTATGAGTCAGCTGGAAAAATATTGGGTCAGTCGGGTAATTGGAAACAAAGTTTCCAGTAGGGGACAAAGGGGCAAACACACCTGTGGAGAAAAAGTAGCCAGTGAGAATGCTCAAATTGCCTGTTGATTTTTCTCCAGCTTCCACTCATGTCTACCCCCAGACCCCCTCCCCCCCTGTGTCCTATGCTGGTATTTAGAACAATAACCTTGCTTGATTATTTAAAAAATAATTTTCAGTTCTTAGCTAAGATGGATTTATTTGAAATCCATTGTTATTATTATGTATTGTATCATCTCAATAGTGAAACATGGTTAAATCTTGTTATTTTTATAGCTATCATCATTATATTTATGGTAAAGGGACAGTTTTATCTTGCTATTCTGAAATTTCTTATTCATTACTCTTCTTTTGTTGAATTTGCAGTTTTCTCCGATAGTTAAAGGTAGCAGACGATATCTTGCATCAACTGGTGGTGATGCGTGCGTCTGCTTCTGGGAATGGAATGCTAAGGATAACTCTTTCAAGTAAGTGTTTGATGTTCTGACAGAGTTGTCTTTCTTTCTCTCAGATTAAGTTCTGTCTAGTAACTTGAGAAGAATAATGTTAGAGTAAAAATGCTGCAACTATTTCCTCTCAAATTTTTTGGCGCCAGTTGTTAAAAATGATCTTAACTGTACAGTAGAACGTGACGTAGCGACTGCTTCAGTAAAGATTGCTTTATTATAGATAGAATTTATTTTTCTCTCCAGTTTTCAATAATTCTTCCATATTTTTTAGTATTTCACTGTGATATTGAGACAACCACATTAGGCCTAAGCATAAAAAAGGTTTGTTTCCGGTTACATGCCCAAAAAAGTATGGTTTGATAAGTAGGGATTTTTTTATTTTATGTTTTTATTTATATATATAAGCAACACTGTTGTGAAAATCACCATATAGCACATAGATTTGGATGCCGTAAGAACTTATGCAGCTAAAAGATTGGGTCGGTTGGGTAACTGGAAACAATGCTTTTTTTGGGCTTTATTAAGACTGATCTATGTGGTAAAATTTAGTAAATTGAATTGATAACATCCATAAAATAAAAATTTCTCTTTCAGTCCTAAACCTGCTAAATATGTGGAGAAGTCTCGTGCTGGTGCACAAGTTATATGTTCATCATTCAGTCCTGGGGGTATGTTTCTGGCTGCTGGTAGTACAGACAATGTCATACGTATGTACCAGTTCATGAATGGCTATCCTGAGAAAATCGGTGAACTGGAAAAACACACAGTAAGATGTTTTTGAAATGATTACTCTTGTCAGTTTACCGTTGTTTAACATTGCACCAACATTCCGGGCCATTTGCTGGCTTTCCAGACTTATCGGCAGAGGAAGACCCCAGGCTTACACCTGGGTTGAAACAATGACATTCCAAAAGCAAGCTAGACAGCTTCCTCACATGTGAAATTTTGTACTGAGTGAACTCTACTCTTCTCAGAGATAATCAATTATCTAATATCTCAAGTCACTCAGAAAAAACATAACATGTTAAAGTTGATGCATTCTAATATGATTCTAGTCTGTCTCAATGCCCTGTCTTTAAAATAACTGATTTTCCTGTTGTTTGGAGCATATAACTAAAAAATAAACATGTCATTGCTATATTAGGTCACATTTTTAAATGTGTCAAATCTGGATGCACTGAAATGTTTCTGTTGAAATGCGTCAAGTTTGTTGCTTAGCCTAATGTTGTATTGTGTGTGTTAAATACTGTACCGTGTGTGTAATACTGTACTGTGTGTTAAATACTGTACCGTGTGTGTAATACTGTACTGTGTGTTAAATACTGTACTGTGTGTGTAATACTGTACTATACTGTACTGTGTGTGTTATACTGCACTGTGTGTGTAATACTGTACTGTGTGTGTTATACTGTACTGTGTGTGTAATAGTGTACTGTGTGTGTAATACTGTACTGTGTGTGTAATACTGTACTGTGTGTTTAGTACTGTACTGTGTGTGTAACACTGTACTGTGTGTGTAACACTGTACTGTGTGTGTAATACTGTACTG
The DNA here is from genome assembly GCA_008271625.1 of Lutraria rhynchaena. Lineage (NCBI taxonomy): Eukaryota > Metazoa > Mollusca > Bivalvia > Venerida > Mactridae > Lutraria > Lutraria rhynchaena. The sequence goes on along the minus strand of VIBL01000235.1, from coordinate 302,182 downwards.
TGTGTGTAATACTGTACTGTGTGTTTAGTACTGTACTGTGTGTGTAATACTGTACTGTATGTGTAATACTGTACTGTGTGTTTAATACTGTACTATACTGTACTGTGGTATTACAGGATCGTGTTGACAGTATTTGTTATGCTAACAATGACAATAGATTTGTGAGTGGAAGTAAGGATGGTACAGCGTGTATCTGGAGATTCGAAAGAAATGAATGGAGAAATATCGTTCTTGATATGTCACAGAAATTACCAATCATGTAAGTATTCTTTTTGGAATTTCAATTACTTTAAAAATATGTTTCAAAATGTTAATTGTTGGGGATGGTTTATTTCTGATTTTTATTCTAAATTCAGGATTTGTATTTATTTACATTATTCAATGAAAGTCCATTTGTCCAAAAAGTTACTACATGTTTATTTGACATGTCTAATGATATTTAGCTGACCCAGCTTCAGTATGAGAAATTTCTTTCAAACAGACACACGTTGTTAGTTTGTCAGACATGCATGGTGATCTAACCAGCAATTTCAATGTCAGAGAGTCGAAGAAATCTAGCTTACTACTGCTAGTCAAGTGCAGGACATTCACTTGAGTGACTGTTTGTTCAATTCCTGGCTTTGGTACTTGTGTATCAGTAACAATTTTGCTGAAGATACAACCTCTTAAGTGCTTATGTCCACCTCTGATCATAACTACTGATTCTAACATCCCGTTCAGAAGTCGTCTGCTGCTGACATAATGACTGAGGCATAATGAGGATAATTGTTGTCGGTGCATTTCTTTAAACTGTTAATAAATAGCATTAAATCTTAATAGATAACAGTAATATTATTGGTGAAAGTTCGTTACTTTGTAGGGATGGGGAGGATAATGAGGAAAGTGATGATGAAGACAGAAGACGAGCACAACAACAGAGGAATGATACTGATTGTGACGATGATGAGGAAGAGAAGAAACCACAGAAATTACGTGTAACCATGGTGAGCTGGAGTACTGATGATTCTCGCGTTGTCACGGCAATCAGTGATTGTTCTATCAAAGTCTGGTGCTCATATTCTGGAAAATTGCTGCAAAGAATGAAAGTAAGACGCTGTTATTTTTCTTATTTGAAAAACATTTGAAAGTTTATCATAATTTCATTTCATGGATGTGATTTCTCTGACAACTGTTCATTATAATAAATAAAATAAGCATTTTAACCTCTTAAGGTAATTTAAGAGGTATTTGTATCACAAAAAAAATAATTAAGAATATAATTACGGGGTTTTTCCTAATTTTTTTCAACCGAGGGTCCCCGGGAAAATGCCAAGGGCAAATTCTGAGTCAGAAGGGGTCCCATGGGTGCAGTTGTCACTCTCAATGCGAGTCCCTAGGCTGAATATTGCATCAGGGATGCAAGAAACCTGTGTCAGGGAAATCCCTATGATTAGTTTTCACAATTATATATTTTTCTTCATGCTTTTATTTGTACAGTGAAAACCCTGCATGTCAGGGTTAAACATCTCCTCTAACCACCTTAAATCCTCAGTGTTTTATGTATATACAGTCTCAGTTTTATTTGGCAAGTGTAAAGTGGTACTCCACTCTTCAGTGATAAAATTTCATAATTTTTACATGTAAAGATTGTGTCCTACTGAATATGTGGTAAGAATACAAGAGCATTTTATAATATACACAATATGTATATATGGTTTATAATTTTCATTGTAGTATCATAAAGAAGAAGTGTTTGTGTTAGAGCCATGTCCTATAGATACCAGGATCATGATGAGCGCTGGACATGATGGGAACATCATCATCTGGGACATCATCAGGGGAAAACTGATAAAGAGTTTCTTCAATCATGTAAGTAGAATTTAACCCTACGCCTCATAATACCGTATTTCCCCGCATCTGAAGCAGATGACATTTGAAAATATTATGTCAAAAGAAGCCTTGATTGTAAATTTGAGCAATGGCTGCATTTGTCACTATGTTTTCCACTCTGTGAGAAAGAAATAACCCAATTTTCTTAAATAAATTGATGTTTTGTATATTTGCTTTGAATTTGAAAGAGTCCAAAGTATGCTTATGAGGCAAAGGGTTAAATGGGGTCTCCATGGTTTAGTGGTTATAGTCTGTGACTAGTAGTCACTAGCCTCTCAGCTCTGGGAGTTCAAATTCCACCCAGGACCAGAAAAAATTAGTGGAAGCTGGCTTACGGAAGGTTGGAGGTTCTACTCTGGTGTATGTCTGGGGTCTTCCTCTGCTGTGAAAGCTGGAAAAGTTGCCAAAATTCATTAAATTATTAATATCAGAAATTTAATAAATGTGCATATTTGAAATAATTTGAATAACGAGAGTTGTAGTGTGGTACTAACTATGACGATAATCTGGATGGTATATAGAAATGACTGGCTTACAAATTGTACAGTCCAAAACACAAAACAGAGTAAAATTTAGTTATCAGTGATAATGTGTATGTATATTGTCTAAGTTTAATGTATATTCTAAGTTTTCGTATAATGTGTATATATCATTTCAGATTGAGGGTCAAGGTCATGGGGCTGTATTTGACTGTAAATTTTCTCCAGATGCTACAAGTATTGCTGCTTCTGATTCACACGGTCAGATGATGATATTTGGATATAATTCTGATCCCAAACCTAGCCAGGTCAGTTGTCTGTTGTCAGCTTGTGGAGGATAGAGTCGTTTTATAAACTGAGAAACTCCCTATGTTGTTTAGAATTCAAAGTTTTCTTAATGTGATACCGTAATAATGAAAGTGAAAAATCGAAGTCTGGGATAGTTTTAATGTTTTCTGTAGAATTGAAAACAAATTTCATTAATTTATGTGGAAACCAAATTACTGTTTGATATTTTCGCAGGAGACCTGTATTACATTATGAATGCCATCTGTTTGTATTTTTTACCAAGTATACATCATGATCTGATTTCCATTTTCAGATACCCGACCAATTATTCTTCCATACAGATTACCGTCCGTTAGTTCGTGATTCAAACATGTACTGTTTGGACGAGCAGACGCAGCAAGCGCCACATCTGATGCCCCCGCCATTTCTGGTTGATATTGATGGGAATCCATATCCACCTGTGATGCAGAGACTGGTACCAGGCCGAGAGAAGTGTCGAGATGATCAACTGATACCCGAGTTATCTGTGAATGAAGAAGGTAGCCAGCATATTTAGATTATTTTCAGAGAATTAATACTATGCTTCAATATTTGTATTTGGTGTTCTTATAAGTCTACTGGGGGCATAACAAGATGTTAATGTATGTTCTTAAAGATAAGCTTTTATGGGATGTTTGGTTTATGTATTAATGAGTATAAAAGTTTAATGAAATTGAGAGAGCTAATTAATATTTTTTTTTACTTATAGGGGAACAAGAAGTTCTGGGTGACAGACAACCTGATCTTAATGAAGTACCATTAGAACCTGAACCGGGTCCCAGTGCTGAACACATGGAAACCAGTGGTGAGGTTCAGCCAACAATCCGTGCCAGTATAGATCAGATGATCGAACAACTGGCTCGTGAACAAGACCAGCGTATGGCAGCACTTGGTGAAGGGCCTCTTGGTTCCCCACCTCCTCAAATGAGATCACCAAGAGCTGGACCATCAAGAATGAATTCAGGTATGACTTAAATTGTGTTTACTTCATAACTTGTGATTCGGCCCTCTTTTCAGATTGATGACTCAATGTTCTGTATTGTTGTAAGATAACTAATTTTCTATGTAAATTTCTTATTATATGTAGTAACTCATACAATAATGTATTTTGTATAGTTCAAGGATCTGGTGGGTCCCACATGGTAGGTATGAGACGTGTTGGTGAGATGGAAGGTGTTAGACAGTCACTGGGTAACATACTACAAGTGTCAACATCGAAAGATCTTGTTGCTCTAAGTAGACGTGTTGTTGTGAAGGGACTTGATCCTAAAGTATTAGAGTAAGTTATATCAATGTTAGTGTTAATATTTGCACCAATAATCAACTTTTTGTACTAAGATTTGAAGGAAATTATTAACCTTTTTTCCTCTCTTACTGTTAAATGTATCAATGTATGCTCAAATATTGTAAGAAAGTTAATTGAGCATTTAATTTTTTTTTTATCATTGAATTACTTCTGAAATTGGATTTCAATTCGAGACTAAACATCCCTCTTCAGCCCTCTTAAAACTGGTAATCTTGAATCCGAAGGTCTATCTATTGGTTAAAGTGTGGTTTATGGTTCCACGCAAAATGTTATTAGAGATGTTTAATCATTCTTCATGTGATTTTTTTGTAGAATGTATGAATGCATGAATGTTATCATTTATTCTTGCTTTCACCTCGCTGACAGATCATGGAAAGTATTTTACAGTTAATGTCTGACACCATGACTTGATTAATTATTTCTTGGAAAAGCGAATTACGCTGTATTAATTATGTTTAGAAAAGTAAATTATGCTGTATTAATTATTTCTAGGAAAAGTGAATTACGCCGTTCTGCTCACGCTGATATTGAAGTGAAGGCATATAATCAAGAAAAACGAAAGAAGAACTTGGTAGTTAGACGAGACAGTTCTGTAAGTACAGTATGACCTAGTTAAACACATGCTCTCTAATTTGATACATCAGTCATTCATCCATTTAGTAGGCTGTGGCTTTTTTCTGAATAATCTTTCTCTTGGTTGTATGGTATGTATAAAGATAAACTTTAAGCTGTTTTTGGTAGTCATACTACATTTATATGACCTTAATTTTACCTAGCCTATTACTTCTCTTGTTTTGAAATTTTTCTAGTGGCTCATTTGTGCTGTTTCTTTTTTTGCCTCACGTATCAATTTCATTAGATTGTCAAATTAATGTTCATGAATTTCTAAATTTTATTGCATTTATTGCATATTTTTTTAAAGCAAACATATTTGACATTTTCTGTACATACACATATGGAGTATAATTCAATGGCATTTCAAGCCCATTGCATGGCTACAAGTCTTGTCAGCTTAAGCCAATTTATGCTGCACTATTACATTTCTGTCTCAGCTGTGTCTTGTCTGCTTTAGACATCACGAGTTCTAATCAAACTATAAATCATACCATTAAATTTTGAGTCGTTTCAGTAATTAATGCCATTAAATGTTGAGTCATTTTAGTGATTTGTGTCTTTAGATGTTGAATCATTTCAGTAATTTATGCCATTAAATGTTTAGTCATTTTAGTAATTTGTGTCATTAAATTTTGAGTCAATCAAGTAATTCATGCCATTAAAGTTTAATCGTTTCATTAATGTATGCCATTAAATTTTGAGTCATTTCAACTCATGCCATTAAATTTTGAGTCATTTCAACTCATGCCATTAAAGTTTGAGTCATTTAAACTCATGCCATTAAAAATTTTGAGTCATTTCAGTTACTCATTTGTAGAGAGCAGTTTCTGGGTTCATCACTGTATATGCAGGCATTGTGTTGTAGATACTAGCTTAATATGCATGCATTTAGTAATCTGTACATATAATTATCATTTTTGCCATCATATATGTATCATCAAGGTGAATGGATTTGCTAAGCCTGAATTTCTGTCTCTTGATAAGTTATTGATGTCGTATAACAAACAGTAAAGCCTTGATATTAAGACCACCTGTAGAATGTCCAAAAATAGTCTGAAGTATTAGAGGTGGTATCACTTTCAAGTTATATATAAAAGAATTCTAGTCTAAAATTTAGTGGTCACTATAATGAGGTTGTCTCTATAAAGTCTTGAAGTGAGAATTTACTGTATTTTATGGTTTCTTCTGATTATTATACATGTTTGGTCTTATGACTTCATGTATATGTTTGAAACAAGTCACATGTGTATGACGTACTGATCACTGATTACACTGCTCAAATGTCTGATTTAGTCCAATCTACATCGTCCATACCGGGGTAATTATGTTGCTTTGTTCTACAATATTAAATCTGGGCGACCAATAATAAGGGTAACATTAAATGTTGAAAAATCTTGCTTTCCCTGTTTGCTACTATTTCAGTAAAACTACATTATTAAGAAATCTTTCCTTCTGCTGTGATAATGCTCTTTATTTCTTTTATCTTAAATGTATATTTCATAAAAGTATCAGTATAATTATCATATCTGTATAAAATATGTACAGAGTACTTCGTAGCATGCTGTATCAGTAACCACGGTGATGGAAGCATTTTGTATGCATGTAGAAGTTGTAGCTAGATAGAATTATATTTATATCACGTATATGGTACTGTACTATTTGATAGTCTCAATTCTGGATTAGGTTCCAGTACAAGTAACATTTTAAAAAAACATCACAAAGTCATACTGTATACAGTATAACTTTAAAAGTTTTACTTGAAATAATGCCAATGTTATCAAATCACTTGATACTGGTTGGTCAAATCTGCTACCCAGTACTTATGTTACTGTTTCTCTTTCTTTTGACGTTATTTGATGGACAGCCAGCTGTCATATATGTTGTGTATCATTATAATTATTTATTTAAACATTTCTGTAGAAAGTCATTAATGGCTGTTCAGTGTTTTTTACTGTTGTGTGCAAATCCTAAATAGACTGAATCTTCAAAAACTCATGATACATATCAGGATACTTACTAGACATCAAAAGTTAGCGTAAAAATGACTTCATGGCTGATAATAATTTGCTGAGCCAACAAAATTTCCTCCTAATGTAACAGTAAATTTGACCCTTTCGTGCAGAATTCTCAATAGTTTATTTTGCTAATTTCATGAGTCAAAATGTCATTAAAAGGGTCAAGTGAGAGACCTATAAGTGTTAACTAAATAAATTCATGTAAAACATTTCTTATTGTGTCCTTCCCTTACTTCATTTTCAACTAGATCACCTGGATAGTTGTCTCATCTTACATTTATTAAAACATCACATTCATGTTGATTCATTGTCACCTTCAAAACAACTTTTTTTAAATATTCCCAATGATCATCATAATCCCTCATTAAAAATCATATTAACATGTGTTTTGTGTTTCTGTAAACCATTGGTGATCATAGTACAGTAGTGTTGGTAGCTAATCCTTTGCCTCATAATACCGCATTTCCCCGCATCTGAAGCAGACGACTTTTGAAAACATTGTGGCAAAAGAAGCCATTGCTTAATAAATTGATGTTTTGTATGTTTGCCTTTAATTTGGAAGAGTCCAAAATATGCTTACTTGCATGAGGCAAAGGGTTAACAATATTAACAAAATATTTTAGATCCACGTTGGTAATAAGTGGCTTTTCTATTTACTTATTGTGACGACTTTATGTATTTAACATCAAATAATTTTCTGTTTATTAGCTTTTTATAAACACGTTTAGTACTCTAGGATGCAATTTTGTTATAAATGATTTATTTGGAGGTATTCCATTGCTTAAAATATGTTTAAGAAATTTATAGTAGACTTTCTAGAAGAAGCTATGGTTATTTATGACGTCCTGTCAGTTAAGAGATAAAATTACTGTTCTTACCTATCAGATGTACACAGTTATTTATGAATAAATTCTGTTATGCCTCAAATAATAGTAATTAGTGAACAACAAATTGTATCTTATACAGGAAGAACCAGTTGATATGGGTATTCAGACCAGGAAGAAGAAATCAGGACGCGGTATGTCACGCCGCGGGGCTGTTGATAATGATGACGTCGCTACAAACAGACTGACCAGGCGAGCGTTGTATGACACAGACGAGGAGGTTCGTTCATTTATACAGTATTATTCGAAACCAAAGTGTAAAGATCCAATCTGTATTTGAATTGATTGATTTAATAGCGTAAGCAGTGCATGACTTAAAGTCACTGGCCTGATATCTGTGACCAGCAAAATTGTCTTGAAATTCCATTTTTCATAGAATAGCCATTTTTCACAGAATTGCAAAATTTTACTGCATTGCCAATGTTTCTCAGAATTGCAAAATTTCAAGGAATTGCCAGTTTTTCCCATTATAGTAAAATAGCCAGTTTCAAAAGCTTAGAATGCACAATTTTAATTAGTTCAATAATGCAATGTCTTTGATGGCTAATGGTTGTGTCTATAATTGCTCCATTATGTATGCCTGTATAGACAAATCATGAAATGTATTATGTTATATATTTGTATCTATCATTTATTATGTATTATATGTCGGTAATGTTACACTTCAGTTGGAGGAAGAACTTGCATCTGATTTATTTGATGATGCTGAACCATACATAGATATAGAGTAAGTTATTCATGTTGTATTCAGTCTTGTTCAGTGTTTTACCTATATATGTATGTAAATTGGAGAAAATACAAAAATTCAGTCAATCCTTTAAACAAAGGCCATCCAAGGGAGACAACTGGTTTAATTTTTATATACTGCTTGCTTCTAATAAAGGTTAAATTGTTCTATAAATTTTCTTATGGTTTAAGAATGACATTATTCACATTGTAATACGATATTTAGCTGCATGTTTTTTCTGTTAGTTTCCTGTGGATTATTAATTCCTTAGACCCTTAGTCTTTATTTCATCTTTGTTTTTATCTTAGTGGAGAAGCAGATGACCACAGTTTTGTTGATCGTTTATTTTCAGTGATTCAAGTGATTATTCTGACTGGTGTGTTGACACAAGTTCAAACCTTCAACCTCCCAAACGTAAGTCAGCACGGGTCAGGAAACGTAAACGATACACTACAACAGAAGACTCTGACGAGGAGGAGGAGCGGCCACTGCGAGGAAGTCGGGAAGCGACACCTGGCAGTCGTGAAGGCAGTCAGACACGGGGTAAAGCTCCCGCTAAAAAAGACAAACAGCCAGCGAAGAAATTTAAGAGAAAAATGATAAAGGTATGCAGGAAGTGTTAGGATTACTGTCCTTGAGAATGACTTTTATTCACTTTAATGAAGTGTAACTGTTAGAAAATGATAAAAAGATTGAGAAGGATAATCTTTCAATGACATGGTTTTTTGTTCAGCAGTAAATTGTATTTTTTATGTTGAATTACTTGAATTATTCCATTGTTGAAATTATTTCTGCATCTGCAGAAGAAGCAGACGCCACACGAGGCGGCCATGTTGCCAGGAAAGACACCAGAACAGATTCAAGAACTGCTGAGAATTTGGCGTCCACCAGACTGGCTGACTGATGTTGTGCCTCGCAAACAGCCATACTTTCCTCAGATGGGCGATGAGGTGATGTACTTCCGTCAAGGTCACGAGTTCTACGTGAAAGAGGTCGTGAGAAGGAAAGTGTACCCTATAGATCCCAGCAAGAACCAAGCCTGGCATAAATATCCAAGTCTTAGAGTTAGTAGATGTTCATATCAAATACATTTATAAGAAACTGACTTGCTTTATGAATAAATGGTTGAATTAATCATTAAAAGGCTTCTGTATTTTGATTTCATATGTTTTTTTATTATTGCCATGTGTAGCATGTAAATTAAATTGTTGTGTGATATGTAGCTTTATTATTCAGTTTGTGATATACTGAAGTTATATTCTGGAAACTTCATTAACGTATCCATTTTGTGAATATTTCAGGAACAAGAATTGGTTAGGATTGTTGGTATTCGGTATGAAATGCTCAAATGTGGTGTTCGTCTCTGTTGTCTTAAGCTCAATTATATAAACCCATCTACTCTCAAAAACTCAGGAGGCTCCTTTAGTATTAAGTAAGTACAAGTTGCATTATCGGTTTACAGTCTGTCCTATGTAGACTGTCCTTTAACCAAATTAGGTGCAAAAAGGTAGATCAGTCTAATAAATGGGAAATACAGTGCAACCTCTCCAAAGCAACACCTTTTTGGAGAAGTAAAATTATGTTGTTGTTGAGTGGTTATTACTCTAGAGAGGTTAAAGTAATAGTTAATTAGTACAATGGGAAAAAATCATGCTATCGTTGGAGGGAGGTTGTTGCTCAAGAGAGGGTTGCTCTGGAGAGGTTGCTCTGCATCACTTTCAAGGTCATGTGTCTCTCACTGGGATGTTCACATATTACTTTAGAAAGAGGCTACTTCCTTTTATTTCGCAAGGAACTGGTTGGTAATCCAGAACTACATATTGGATCAACAAAATGTCAAATGAAGTATGAATATTGAAATGTACTGACAAATGATATTTAATCTTAATATCATATACAGCATGTACCAGGTTCAGCAGGTCATACCCTCCTATGAATGTTTGACAAAAAATTTTGACTTTCCTCCATATGTGGAGTAGTTACCAGCTCCTTGTGGAAAGGTAAGTTAGTACTGGTTAGCATACAGTCCAGGAAAACTGGTTAGGTGAACCGGTTGTCATATATAACTGAAAAATTGTTGAAAAACTGCATTAAACCCTGGTGACAATATCTTTTAACAAATTCCACACATACTCATCATAGAAAACTGTTCAACATTTGTTAACTTGTATAGAGTTCAAATTTTGTCGGTAATGTATAGCAAATTATTTAAAATTTGAATCTATTAAAAAGTTGATATAATTCTAGGTATCATGATATGCCAGATGTTGTAGATTTCCTTGTGCTTAAACAGAACTATGACATGGCAATGTCTAGAAACTGGAAACCAGGTATGATTTCGTATACATTAAAAGTTGAGGGTCAAAAATGACCCTTGGCTGATGATAATTTGAAGAGTCAATAAAATTTCCTTCTAATTTTATTGTAAATTTGACCTGTTGGTACACATTCTTAAGAGTCAAAAGCTTTGTTTTACTGATTTCTAGAGTCAAAATGCTGTTTTAAGGGTCAAATGAAAGCCCTGATATGCATATCATCTGTGTGATCTTGTGATCCCTTTGTACTCAAGCAGAGTCCAAGATTATAAAACTTGAGATCATTTTCCACTGTCCATGTCTTTTATCATTACGAAGTTCATTTTGATAAAACATTGATGATATTTGTATGTTATTCCGTCAAACTGTGATCTTGATTTGTATTTAAACATTAAATATATGATCAGGTGCTTATATGGTCTCTGACTAGTAATCACTAGCCCTTCACTGCTTTGAGTTCAATTCCCACCGAGTACCAGATAAATTTTACATGTAAGGAAGTTACAGAATATTGATTGTTCTACCTGGATGTATGGCTGGAATTTTAAGAAAGTGAAATATTCTTAAGAATAATGATCTCACAATTAGGCTATTAATAAGAAGGTGTTGTCTTTCTGTTGATATTTGCAAAACCTTTCGGCGAATTAAGGAAAGCTAGATTTATGTATCTTTTTGAAAATGCTCGAAAGCCCGGATAGCTTTTCCTGCATTGTCTGTTAATTATCTATTCTTGAATTAAGATATGTTTTTTTTTTTTGTTTGTTTTTTTTTTGTTTAAAAGCAATACTCGTTTTCATTCACTGTAGGTGATCGTTTTCGGTCTGTGATCGATGATTCATGGTGGATAGGAGAAATAGAAGCACAAATTCCATACCAGAAAGAATATCCTGATAGTATGTTCCAGTGTTTTAAAGTCAGGTAAGGTTTCCATAATAACAAACTCTATTTTGAACAATCCCAGTTTTGTTAATATTTTATTTGTGGAATTGTTACTTGTCTTTTTGTGGTTTAAATATTTAAACAGGAAAATGTGTCTGATGAACAACTGCTAAAATGTGAAGGCAATTCTTGAAAAAATGTTGGTTTGGTTGCAGTATGCAACACAAACTTTAACATTGGGTAGATAGGCATTTTTAACACATACTTGTAATGAAAACAAAAAGTTGGAATTGAGAACCAAAAAAATTGTTTTTGAAATCACTGAAAAATTTTGGGTCGGTTTTTTGAATGAGTCTGTTGTGTAACTGAGCACCAACAATATTTAAGGACCACCTGAGCTATTTTCTTCATTGTTGTGTTTGTCATTCGATATTCTTTTATTTCTACAGTTGGGACAACTCTGAAAAGGAGAATTTAAGTCCCTGGGACATGGAACCTTTTATGGATAGCTGGTTGAGTAAGTAACGTACATGTAAATAACATATATGGTCATCAGTGTAAGAGCGATATGTAAATATATTGTAACTAATATAAAACACTCATACCTGATAAGGATATTTTTTATAACTTCTAACATGCTTTGTACTAAACATATACCTCTGATGATGGAACAATATTATTTGACCAGAGAATATAACTTAAGATTTAAACACAGACGTTCAATGCTGTAAATTGGTTATGAAATGTACTAATCCATCTTTAAGATTGATGATAATAATCTTACAGTAATGACCCCATAAGTGCTTTATTGAAATTTTCAGAAATTCCATGTCATCTGTGTGGGCCTGTTTTGTATGTGATATGTGTATTCAGTACAGTCAAACTTGTTATATATTATGTTGTTACAAATATATCTCAATATATTCTGTAGAAATATACTTTTTCGGTAATTTAATTGTAGAAAATTGTGAACTAAATCCTGATTCTATGCACGGCAGAATTAAGGGGTTCATATCTGATTGTATGACACTCTTTAATCACCATACTGAGAAGAAAACCGGCATTGCTGACCTTTACAAGGAGGTCAAGGTCAAAGCTTTTAGTGAGGTCAAGAAAAACAAGGTTCTAAAGATAAACCTTGAAAGACTTCCTAGAGCTAAGACCTACAATATGAAAAGTTTGTTTAGCTTTCTGATACAGTAAAACCTCAATTTTATGACCACCTCAATATAATGACCACCACATTATAATGAACACTCATGGACCAATTTTTCTATATTTCTTCTATAGTTGAACTCGATAATCAGACCACCTCAATGTTAAGACCTCTTGTAGGGTCCAAATGGTGGTTTTAATACAGGGATTTTACTGTAGTTTCTGTTACTGTTTTGTTTCTTGTGATTTTTTCAAGTTCCTTTTTGTTACATAATTTGAATGCATCAATGATGATAACTTGTTCACTTGTTAACAATTTCAATCGAATATGAGCCCACTTTGTAGGGTGTTGTGTCTATGGACCACTGGTTAAATAAGTTTGAACCCTGATTGTGGCCTGTGTTCTCTGTGGTCATTTGGTTGATATATATATATATATATATATATGTGAATTTATGTTGAAAACAGGCATAAAATGCATAACAAAAATATTTTCAATTGAAAATGTTCTGTGTGTTTTTTTTTTTTTTGCTTTTATTTATCTGCTTATTTTTATCATGTAGTATTTTATAAAATATATTAAACTACTTAAAATAATGATATTGAAATTAAGTAAGCAAATTATCATATATAGTAAATTAAATTGAGTAGAAAGTGAGCATGTCTCAATCTTGATTTTATTTTCTGTATTGATGTTAGCATTGTAAAAATATCAGCAGTAGATGTATGAATAAATTGATTTCATACAGTGAGATTATTTATCGTGACATTTAATAATGATTTATAATAGCGATTGTTATGGTCTCTGACTAATAATCACTAGGCCCCTTCAGCTATGAGTTTGAATCCCACTCAGGACCAAAGGTCACATGTTAGGAAGCCATCTAGCTAACTGACAGAAAGTCAATAGTTCTACCCATTAGAGTATTCCTCCGTTGTTAAAGCTGGAAAAGTTGCCTAACGCCCCTGATGGTGGTATCTTAAGCCCCAGTAAAAAAACTATTATAATAATAAGTATAGATTAATGTTTAAACTTCGTCTATTTCAGGAAAGCCGAGGGAATTGAATGGCAGTATAAAGATTTCACCTGAAGAACGTAAATCTTTCATGTATAAACCTCGGCCTGGTGAATGGCCAAGTGGTGATATTGAAGAGGAGTGTGATAGAATCGTCCATGGATGGGATAAGGTCAGTGTTGGAATGATATTAACTTAGCCTTTGACTTATGTCTTTGCCAGAGGTCCGGGACAAGTGTAAAATTGCCATTTTTCTGATGAAGTATACATTAAAGTGCAGAACTTCGCACTTTCTGTTTACCAGTTTTAACCCTTTGCCTCATAAGCATACTTTGGACTCTTCCAAATTCAAAGCAAATATATAAAACATCAATTTATTAAAGAAAATTTAGTTATTTCTCACTGACAGATTGGAAAAAAATGTGGCAAAAGAAGCCATTGCTCATTACAGGCAATGGCTTCTTTTGCCACATCGTTTTCAAAAGTCGTCTGCTTCAGGTCCAGGGAAAGTGCGGTATTATGAGGCAAAGGGATAAGAGCGTATTTAACATAATTGATAATCACAGTCTGTCCATATAATGTTACTATTATATTGTTTGATTTTGCTGGTATTAATTTATTAATTCAAATAAAATTTACAAAATTTTTTGAATTAATTTATGTATCCCTTTGTTATCCATTAAAATTTGAGGAAATCAACATTTGAAGTTCTCATTTGTGATGTATGTATGGATTGTATATTTTTGTACATTCAAGGTAATGGAACATTCTATAGCTGAACCATTCCTGACCCCAGTGGATTTAAATGTATTCCCTAGTTATGCTCTGTCCATAGAATACCCCATGGATCTGAACACCATAAAACGTCGTCTGGAGAACAGATTCTACAGGTTAGTGAAACCTAAAGCCATGCATTGAAATACAGTCAAACATTGTTACCATGTGTACTGATATTATAAAACCGCAACTGTGGTCCAGTGGTTAGTACGCTGGACTTGTAGCCCGGTGATCTAGGTTCAAATTCCGGTTATAGCCAGGTCATACCCGTCTATGAAAATCTTATAAAAATGTCCATTTTCTTCTATAAGTTAGTACTGGTTAGAAGTCCAGGTGAAATGGCCTTTGTATATAAATAAAAAATTGTTAAAAAACTGCATTAACCCAGAAAAAAAAACTGATATAAGTACTGTCCTTATCTCAAGCAATATGTTTGTTGTAAGAGTTTTATTGTATGACTTCTGACTCAGATTCGTTAACATGTCTGTCCGCAGAAAGTGAGACTCTTGGCCTAATGGTAGTAGGTTTGAATATTCATCTGAAAATGATTCCTCTATGTCTTTCAAGTCCTCATTAGCAGTTCTGGTACCAGGACGCAGTCATTGATAGTGATTGACGTTAGATGTTATAACAAACTAAGTTGTCATGTGCCGTTTGTAATGTGCTGTGTGTAATGAGTCATGTGTATCTGTCATATTTTCAGGAGAGTGACAGCCCTGCAGTTTGATTTACGATATATTGAATCTAACGCTAAAACATTCAATGAACCAAAGTCTCAGATTGTTAAAAGTGTACAGATACTGTGTGATGCCTTGTTACATTTTATCAGGTAAAGGAAGTAATCCATGTAGAAGTCTGTATATTGGTCACAAATAATTATGGAAGAATGTACTCATTTATTTTTATTTTGTATTCAGATTTATAACCTTACCAATAAAAAATATTTTTAGTTTGTTAATTTCAAATGATCTATTTGTTGTAGTCATCGTTCCAGCATATAATGTTCACAAAAAAAATGCATACCTCCCTACCCGGTGTTAAAAATTTGGTGTGTGTAACAGCAAACTGCAAAGATTTTTTTAAGGATGGTGTTATCAATGTTTGGGTTAAATTAATAAAACCATCAAATTTACTGAACAATCAATTTGTATTCAAACTTTACCAAAACACTAAAAATATATTGTAAATTCTGGTTACCATTTGTGCCAAGTATTTTATAGTATGACATATTTGGTACAAAAAATAAATTATGTACTACATGTATTATAAATGTTGTTTTTTAAAAAATATTTTTGCTTATATAAATCTTATTATATATATATGTAGTAACCCTGAGTGTTTGGACCCATGTCCTACTATCAACAAGATGGTACATGGACGTAAGATACAATGGAGTTCTGGGGACAGCGGTGAGGAGACAGAGGATTATGACACACCTGGTACATCCACAGAAGGGAAGAGACAGGTAATAATAACTTAGTACAAATAAGGGGCCTCCATGGTCGAGTGGTTATGGCCTCGGATTTGTAATCACTAGACTCTCACTGCTGTGGGTTTGAATCCCACCCAGGACCAAATTTCACATGTGAGGAAGCTGTCTAGCTAGCTTACACAAGGTTGGTGGTTAAGCCTGGGGTCTTTCTCTACTGTTTTAGCTTGGAAGCCACAAAATGAACCTTACTGTGGGTGCGACGTTATACCCCAGTGAAAGAAAGGTCTAAATAAACCAGAAAATTATAGTGTGCTTATGGTTTCCCGACTGCGTTTTTTTTTAACAATATCCAAAAAAACAAAAATGGGATGAAATGTATGTGCACTTCTGAAATACGTTCATAATGTGTGTTTAGAAGTTTTGCAATCTACCTGCTTTACTCAAGTAACCATAAATATGACTGTTTTTTTCTAGTCTTACTTAAGCTTTTTTTTATATTGTTGTTCTATATGAAGTTCCTCTCATGTACTTTTATGTTTTCATTCAAAGGATTTATTAATAGTACAGACAAATTCTGCTTTCAATATAGTTATTGTGTTTAATGCTTGAAAATAAAAATCTGACCTGTAGAATGAATGGTATTTTGGTGAGATAGTTAAATTAAAAATACTAGAAGTCTGAATAGTTAGAATCCCTGGTTGTTGAAGCTTGTTGTGCGTAAATTTGTTGCTATGTTATAACTGGTATCCATCATGTGACTGGACTCATTTTTGTTTCACATAATTTGATTAGGATGAACCCACACCTGGTACCACTCAGCAATCAAGGAGGAGTCGTCTGTCAGTTCTGAGTTTGAATCCCAATGGCTGGAAAGTTGAATGTCAGCAACTGTTAGAGACAATCGTCCAATGTCAAGACTCGGAACCGTTCCGACATCCTGTTGACATAGATACATATCCAGTGAGTATTTTATCCTTAGATATCATTTAAAATTCTGAAAGGTTGACTCCATGGTTGAGTGGTTATTTTCTTTAGCTTATATTCTCTAGCTTATATTCTCTAGCTTCTCACCACTGAGTTTGAATCCCACTTGGACCAAATTTCACATTTGAGGATGCTGTCCGGCTAGCTTACTGAAGGTATGTGGTTATACCCAGGTGTAAGCATGGGTGCTTCCTCCACCATTAGAACTTGAAAGTCGCCAAATGGTCCTTATTGTTTTTGTTTGTGCGACGTTTAACTCCAGTGAAAGAAAAATTCTGAAAGCTCTTTGTAATGTTTGAAGTGATGTAGACCTTGAATGATTTATAGGCTTATGTAATATCTGGTCTTTGATTTTCTTTTAGGGCCTCTGTAAACAAATACAATCATGTATGTTTAGTTTTCATCTGAGAATCACCTACCTCGTCTTCTCTTTTGCGACTTAAATTTGGTTTTTATACCATTTTAAATCCACCAGTTTTAATGTCATTTTAGAAGTTTGTACCAATGAGTCCTTCCATGAGTGGCTGTTTACCTTAAGTGCTTAGCAGTGATAGGAAGATTGCACTTTGGTGCCAACCCATGACTAGTGTGTAGCTGGCAACTCACATTGCAAGCAATCTAACAAGTCTACACCTGATAATTAATTAGTTTGAAGCTAAGACTGAATGTTTTTTTTTGTTTGTTTTTCAGGATTATTATAATGTAATAGAATATCCTATGGATCTTAGTGTTGTTACAAATAACTTAGAAAAAGGTATCTACAAAACACCCATCGAGTTCTCAAAGGACATGAAACTTATCTTCACCAATTCTAAAACTTACAATACCAATAAAAGAGCCAAGGTAGGTAACTCTAGCAGGCATGAATAGTTCTTATCATTTGACAAAAATGCTCTGTTGGGTTATTCAGGCTGGGATGAAAAGTTCTTTCTTAGCTTTTGATTGAAAAGCTCAGGTTGATGTTCATATAAGTTCTTAGAAAATGGTTTTTAGCTCACCTGAGCACATAGTGCTCAGTGAGCTATAGTGATCAATCAGTCTACTTTGGCATCTGTCGTCCATCATCCACACCTGGGGATGCTTATGCTCTAGTGGTCACACTTTTGAGCGAATCTTCATCAGACCTGGTCAGAATGTTTGTCTCAATGATATCTCGGACAAGTTCGAACATGGGTCATCTGGGATCAAAAACTAGGTCACCAGGTCGAATCTTTGGAAAACCTTGTTAACCCTCTTATAAGTCACAGTTTTGATTGGAGGTTCACCAAACATTGTCAAAATGCTTGTCTTACTAATATCTTGGACATGTTCAAACATGGGTCATCTGAGGTCAAAAAGTAGGTAAAATCTTTGGACAACCTTGTTAACCCTCTATAGGTCACAGTTTTGATTGGAGGTTCACCAAGTCTTGTCAAAATGATTGTCATAGTGATATTTGGTTAAGTTCAAACATGGGTCATCTGGGGTCAAAAACTAGGTCACCAGGTCAAATCATTGAAAAACAGTGTTAACCCTCTAGTGGCCACAGTTCTGATTGGATCTTTGTTAAACAGTATTAAAATGTTTGTTTTCATGATGTTTTGGACAGGTTCGAACATTGATCATCTGGGGTCACAAACTACGTCAATAGGTCAAATCACAGAAAAACATAGTACAGACAAACAATATTATAATATGTCATATTAAACAGATGACATAGGATGAATTTATAGGTCTTATGGATATGTTTTGTTTGCTTTTCCCACATGGCCAAAGTTCAATAACACTCTTGTAGTCACGTACTACATTTTGTATTTTTTGTAGAAGAAAATAGTGATGTGCTTAGAATTCTCAAAGTTAAGACAGTAGGTTGTCATGTATATTATATGCTGAACATAAAAGATAAATAAACAAATTGAAAAAATAACAAACTCTGTATACTGAGCTAATAGTTTATATATCTTCATGTTACAGATATATTCTATGACATTACGTCTATCAGCAATGTATGATTCAAGGATCAAAGAGATATTAGCTACATGGAAGAAAGCTGTAAGACATCATGGCAAACATGTATCAAGCAACCAGTAAGTTAGACATTCCTTGAATTTCATCTTGTCGACATATTTCCATATGGACACTTTGAAACTGAGCCTTCATTGTTTAATTTGAAGATTTATTTTCCTCTGGTGTTTAAAACCTTGGGCCATTTTGGCACTTTTCCAGCTTTTTTAACAGCAAAGAAAGACCCCAGCCGTAAACCTGTGCAGATCCACTGACCTTCCATATACTAGCTACACAGCTTCTTCACGTATGAAATTGTTTGGTTCCTGGTTGGGATTTTGTTTCCCACCTCCGAATGTAGCACACATATAACACAAAATAGGAAGTAATGAGTTAGTATTGGTAGGTAACCTAGGAGCACTGGTTAGTCTGTTGTTCTTTGTACGTACCTGACATACTGCTGATGAATGATGTTTACAGCTAATTATAGAAACAAAAACTCATAATATATTACCAATTTTTTACCTGAAATTTGGAGAGAACGTTTCTTTACAAACCATATGATTTATTTCAACTACTGCAGTTTAAAAAAAGTTAACATTCATTGCTGAACATTGAGGTTTCTGTTGAGTAAAGTATGAAACAAGAATACTTGCGTGGACAATAATTGAGTAATTATTGCAATTCCTTGTAAACTTGGTGATAGAAGATTCATGTCACATTTGCAGTTATTGTCTCAGGTCTTTATTTTGTCTGAGAAATTACTTCGCTTTTTTGCCTGCTAAAGAAAACAAGTTTATAGATAGAACACTATATAAACCAGATGTATTTTATTATAATTGTCAGTTTTTTTATTAAAGTTCGAGTTTGTGTGTTCCAGAATGTATATTTACCACTCAGTCTTAGACTTCACTCAAAACAATTTTTGCAGATCGCAGTTTTCCTTATATATATCTTAATTTCCACAATTTCATTTACAGTAAAACCTCATGCAGCAACCTCCTCAATATTATGACTACCTTGTTATAACAACCATTTACTGTCCGACTGGCTTTCTATAACTTTCTATAACTCCCCATAATAGAACTTGATGTGACCACCTTATTATTGCATCTTATTTTTCTGGCCCGAAGGTGGTGTCATTATCAAAGTTTTACTGCATACTGTATGAACCCACCTGTTTATTTATGTGTAAAACAAAGGGTATTGGAATAACATTGTGGGGGTTCTTCAAAAACTTTCCTTTTGAGTATTAACAAAGCATGTTTTAGTAATTAATTGCTCACATTCTAATTTTGTAGCAAGCGGCCAAGATATGAGGAAGCTGCAAGTTCTTCTGCTGGTGCTATCAATAATAAATTAGTCAGTCGTTCCTCCAGGGTGACTAGACCTGGTACGTCGGGAATAAGTAATGGTAAACTTCATATTTCTACTGACGATTCTTCCGATCTCGATGTTGTTACGTCACCTAAAAAGAAAGAGAGTTTGAGTAGATCTCGACCAACTCGCAGTGAGTACTTAATGAAGTTATTGATCTCCCTTGATAAAACAAGTGTCATTAGGCATTAATCTTTTTTCATGAGCATTTCAAGTTATCAACAAAGTGTATTTGTAACTTGTTATTAATTGAATGTCACTTTACATTTCAATTCATATACATGTATTTCTGAATTTATTAAACTCAGGTGATAAATACAAGTTAATTTGGCATCAAACATAGCACTAATACCCAAATATTATATTTTCCATCTTAGTCTCCAAATAATTTGTATTTACACATTTTGTACACCAAAATTACATTGTGCAAATAAACACTCAGCTCTGTACTCATTTGTTCAGTTAGAATTAATATAAATAACCATCGTTAGAAAACATGAATGTGTCCATTAATTTTACTCATATTTGTGTGATATACATTTAATGTTTAGTTGTTTTATATTAATGCAATTTTTTTGTGAAAGTAACCATACTGTAGTACTACATGTATATTTCGTGCGTTTAACAGGGCTCTCATTTTACCCTTAAAATGGCATTTTGACCCCTGAAATTTGTATAATACAGCTTCTGACTCTTGGAAATTGGTACCAAAGAATTAAATTTTACTATAACATTAGTAGGAAATTTTGTTGACTTATATATATATCAAATTATTCTCAGCCAGGGGCCATTTTAACTCTCAACTTTTGATGTCTGGTGAGCACCTTGGTTACATGTTGTAAAAATGTGTTCCATGCCAGTGTTTATGCCATCTGAATTAAGGGCTACAATAGAAATAATGGATAATTGTTCCTTTTTCATGTCATGCTTGATATTGATGAGCATGGCGTATGACCTCTTGATTTCATGAGCCATAAATCATAGCTCTATTTATACAAAAAAATTGTTTTTTTTTAGTATAATTTGGACACGTAAGAATCATACAATGCTGTACCACTCTTAAACACAGTCAGAATGTCAGTCAGATTAAATGTTACTAAAAAAACACTGATAAATAAAAAATAACACATTTACAATACTGGTCAAAATTATTACAATATCGTTAGCCATCAGTAATGGAGACCAAAATGGGAATAAAAGATGACTTGTCTCTTTGTGTCATCCTCGGTATTGTTGACTATGTCATATGATATATTTATTCACCATTTGTCACAGCTACATTTATACGGAAATCAATTTTTATTCTATTTCAGCTCGAACAGTGCAAGTTACACATGGATATGATGATAGTGACATGGAGAATCAATTCTTTCCTGATCCTAAACCTGATTATTCGGACGATGACTTTGAACCAAAGCAATCACCAAAGAAGAAAGGTGCGAGTGTGCTTACATCTGTCTTCGTAAACATGCTACTTTGAAATACACATTCACTGACCATTATTTGTTTATGATCTGTGTGTTACTAGTATTTCATAGACACAGCTTAGATTTGTGTCTTTAAAATATTGACTTTCATTGACTATACAGAGATTTAAATGCATAATCAGGCCATGCATGAAAATGTTGTTTCATTTACAGTGTTCGAATTTTGATACTGTTTGCCTTATTCAGTCTTAGAAACACTTTGCAAAGAAAAAACATAATATATAAATAATGTATGAGGAATTGTTTTAGTTATTAGCTTCTCTGTTTCAAAGAAACAGTTGTGCTATTATGATAGCTGGGTCATCATTGTCATTTAAATGTAGTCCATTACTGAAACACTTTTAAAGATATCAACATGACACTTGGAATACTTGATTATCATGACGAGGTGCAGTTGCAAGACATGGGGCATTATTCTGAAAGCTCTATTTTTGGAGTTATGCCCCTTTTTAACTTAGATCTTAGGTCAGAATTATTCCTTAGTATTCAAACTCAAAATCTCAATTGTGGCCCCTGTTGCAGACATGTAAAACAGATTAGCATTGGTGCAACTCTGCGGAGCTCAAGTTTTTCTTTTTAGTATGTCATTGATTTTTGCACAATATAAATTGTATTGGTGTAAACATTCGTTTAGAGAACAGTTGCAATATTTGGTGAAGTTTTTTAATGATCATTGAGTTGATTAGAGAATTACCATTGATCAGTTGCAGAATTTACCGTTTTGAAATTACCAGTTTTCTGTATGGCCAGTGATAAATCGTTGAGTTTTCAGTTACCCGAATAATTCTATTTAGAAAACTTTATTAGAAAAAAAACTTGTGAGACTTAACTGCCCTACTTTGTTGGTGAAATAACTGTAAACATCACTGTTATTTTCTAGCATTTTTAGACTTTATCAAAAGGCTTCGAATTTGGTTTAATTACATGTATTATTGCAGGTATTGGCAAGAAGTCTAGTTCTATTGCAAATGGTGCTTCTGCTGATGATACTAGTGCCATCTATACCACTCGTGCACGAACTGGTACCATAAAAAAGAGGAAATATACAAATGATGGTTTTAAGTCTGAGGATAGTGCTTCAGAGTCTGTGATAGTCAAAAAACGTGCCAATAGAACTAACGGATCTCATGCTAAGAGTAATAAGAGAAATGGACGAGCTAGACTTGAAAGTCCAGTGAATGGTGATAGTGATAGTGACACTGAAGTTGAGAGCCCTGTTTACTCATCACGTCAGTCTCGAAGACGAGGTCGTGTGAAACTTGAATCTGAAAATGACGAAGAAGAGGATGAGGAAGAGGAGAGTGATAGTGAGACGGATGAATCTGACACACCGGTGAAATTTAAAAATAAGAGAAATGGTCGAGCAAGTGGAAGACATTCTAAAAGAAATAGGGGTAAAGGTGGAAGACCAGCAATGAAAAGACAAAGAACTAGAAGGAATACTGAATCTGAATCTAGAACAGAAGAAAGTGAATCTACTGAATCAGAAAGCTCAAGTTCAGGTACTGAAGAATCAGAATCTGATTCAAATCATAGTCCAATGACAAGAAGGACAACTCAGGGATCTCGTAAACAAGATAGTGAAAGTGACTCAGGTCCACCCGGCAGGTTAAGTCGGCACGAGAGCTCAAGCTATGCATCTGGACATTCAGGTTCTCGACAGGGTAGGCGAACTAGGAATCAGGGAAAATCAACTATTAAATACAATGAGGATAGTGTTAATAGTGAAAGTGACGATGCTTCTGCTGTGACCGTCAGTAGTAGGGGTAGAGTACGACGACCAACAGCTCGTGCTAGAGCCATGTATGACTAACATACCAGAATTTAACCATGAATGTAATCCAATACAAATCCGAAATTAAGCCAAATACCTCACTTATAACATTGCTACAATTGTGCACGTACATTAAGTCTTCTCATTAGTGCTTATGCTCATGATTTAAGTCTATAAAATACCACTCGTTTTTGTATGTGTTCATTTTTTTTAGATTCATTTATAGAACTGTGTATTTGTCCACATTTTCATGCATAAAATGCAACATTTTAACTGAAAAAGCATTGAAGGAGTTTTTTTCTGTAAAGTCTAGTCAATTTGATATCATATATATTGCTTAAAGCAGTGAAAAAATTATCCTGAATATCTATAAAAAATGAGAATGTTTTGTTTGATAACATTTTGTATAATGTATTTTTTCACAGCACATTTTTTTAAATCATTTACATGTGTTTTGAATACTTTGCTTCTTTTAAAGACTGGATCCGTCATAACTGGCATAATTATCATCTAAACTTTTTGTTAAATTATTTACAAAATGTTAAATATACTTTTCTATATATACATATGTGTATTTATGAGTTCTTTGTTATTGCTTATCATGTACACATACAACACATTTATTGAAGTCACATATTAGTTGATGATATCATAGAATATCATTTATAAATAAATTTACTATGAATGAGACCATTGTACTAGACCAGACATCTAACCATCCCGACGGGATCTGTAAATCTGGGCTATCAGGTTGACCTTTGATTTACTAATACTATTAGTTCAGACATGCTGTTACAAGATAATTTGACTGCAAGAACCCAGTCATACTGTACAAACATGACATCAGACTTTTCATATAAAACAATATTATCACTGTATCAGCTTGTAATGATACAGATATAATGATACAGAAAATTGGTTTACCAATAATGATTTATCATTTATATGCATGCAGTCAGGTTTTCTTGTAATCCTATTAATGAAGAATTGAGCAATCTGTAAGAGGTCAAATTTGATATAATGTCAGTCCATACAATGTTAGTTAATATTGTTATTTATCTGATCAACATAACCAGACATCTAGTCTATATCAGTCACGTTATTTCGCAGTAATATTACTTCATCATACTTTTTATGAGGATAAAACTAAATACATAATTGGAAATACATATCTCAGTTGCTTCATATTAATCATACATGGGAGATTACAACCCAAGGTTTCATTTAAAAACACTGTCCTATCTGTTAGTTTTATCATTACATGACACACTGATTTACTACATTTCGGAAGAGCAATCTCAGACATATTTGGTAAAACAGTTCGTCTCAATGAGATGCTTGGCTACGAGTATAAAAAGTCAATGTCACAATATAAGAGGTAAAAAATCTTGTCTGATGTTGTAGCTCTAGGGCCTGCTTCATTGATAAATCTTAGCCAAGAAAGAAGATTTTAATTAAACTTGAAGAATCTTGTTAATGGTGTACATTTTAGACATTAACCTTTAACAGCTGACAATAAATACCATTAAGAACGTACAGAATAAAACATGTTTTATCAACAAACAGTAGGTAGCAAGATTTTAGGGACATCAAATTCAAGTCTTATTTAAAGACTTTGTTAAGATTGTTCTGTCAAACAAATGAAAGAACCACAGGGTCTAGCATATTTTCACTTAGATTGTTGCTTTACATACGATGCTTACAAATTAGATACCGTATGTTCCCTTATAAATGCCCCGCCCCTAATACCCCCCCCCCTTTTGCACAAGAGAAAACAAATGTGACTAACCATGACAGGCTATTTTAATCCGAGATGAACAATAGAAATTAGTAGAAAACACTTTAAATCCAAGGAATGATATAAACACATGTTCAAAAATGTAACGCCCCCAGGGGCATTTATTAGGGAATATATGGTATGCAGGTCAGTCAAAATTAAGTGAGAGTGGGGAATTTTTGTTTTTATGTGACTTATTGTCACTGAGTAAAATGCCGTTTTTTCAACAACTTTTTAGTTATATACAGCTACCAGTTCACCTAACCAGTTTTCCTGGACTGTACACCAACCAGTACTAATGTACCCTTCCACAAGGAGCTTCACAATGGGGGGAAAATCATCATTTTTGTTAAATTTTCATAGAAGGCTCTGACCTGCCGCAACTGGGATTTGAACAGTGTACGGCCAGTGGTGGGGAATATTTAAAAGACAAATAATTACCCTTACAATTTCTAGTGACATTCCTTCTATATAATCACTTCCCAATCTTACAATTGCTTTCTATCTCCATGGCAACGTTTGAATACTTGTTGCCAAACAATAGAAGTTTATGTCCCTCACTATCTCGTACACCGCTGCACAATTTCGGTTACAAATCATGTTCAATTTTGGGTACAAATCATATTAAATTTTGGGTACAAATCATATTCACATGGGATTAAATCTAGTGAATATGTAGGATGTTTCACAACTTCCCATTTGTACATGTGACATACAGACTAACCATTGTTTGCTTTATGGCATGCATCATTGTCATGCAAGATTAATAGCATCTGTTGAAGAAGTTCAGGACGGTTTGGATGTATTGCTGGATGGAGACCTTCCTATTTAAGAGGATTGTACTAAAACTTATGGCATACCTTGGATCAGCTTCTGTGAGAGAAGCTGAAATCCCTTGCTTTCTTTCGGCATAAACTTTAAACTGTAAAATATATTAAAATTTCTTCTTGTGTAAGCATGAAAACACTGTTTGCCATGGTGTTCCATCAAATGAATGACATCATGGTGGTATTCCATCAGAAGCAAGCAGCTAATGTACGGATGAGCCAAATTTTATTGAGGTGTTTCAAACAAGTTGAGAAATATTAAACTACTCTCACTTATTTTTGATTGACCCTTGTACATGTGAATATACTATCAAGACACATGTATGATAGAGCTGATGACCCGGGCTCAAGCCCCTTGAAGGATCAATTTTAGGATCAAGTATCTTTGCTCAAACATATGGCTGTGTCAGCATAAGAACTTGTCTACATTACCCTCATGCTTAGTATGTAATGATTTTATTCCAACATGAATGAGAAAATGTTATTGATACCATTCTTAGAGAGTGAAAACCTAAACGTAACATACAATCTGAATTCAAACACATAAAAAT
The DNA here is from genome assembly GCA_008271625.1 of Lutraria rhynchaena. Lineage (NCBI taxonomy): Eukaryota > Metazoa > Mollusca > Bivalvia > Venerida > Mactridae > Lutraria > Lutraria rhynchaena. The sequence goes on along the minus strand of VIBL01000235.1, from coordinate 275,626 downwards.
GTTGTTTATTAAAGCACACATATAAAGCATACGACAGAATCGATAAAACATGCTAAAAATGTCAAGTAGTAAAATAATTGAATAAAAATGTACATATTTGAAAACATTCCATCATATAAATAGGTACTTCTAATTTAAATCTAAATGTAAATATAATGTAAATTTACTTCAGTAAAATGAAACATTAGGACCATACTAAGGGCATAGATAGCTGACGCAAGTTTATAAACCTGACCAGCATAGGTAAAATTTATATGCATGTACATTAGGAAAAAAATCACAAAAAAATATTTTTTTTAACATTTTAAGAAGATGAGAAATCACATTGTAAACTAAGGTATTTTAGTTGTGTAAAAACATGTAGAGGATTAATTTCAAATCAATAATTGATGAGTGCATTGCAATGATACTATATTACTGAATGAAGTACCTCTCCAAGACTTGCCTTTAATCCCAGCCCAAAACAATGTATGAAAATAATATAAAATCATGCTAAACATTATAAAATATTTAATATCACCTCAATCAAGCTGGATGAGTAGTGGATGTAAACATTTAGTGTTAAATGGTGCATGGCATTTTCATGTATAACTTCTATGCAAAAGGTGCATAGTTATACATGTATACATTACTATATGCTTATGTTTTTGCTTCCATTTTATTGTTACACTGTTTAGGCCTAAACAAAAACAGGTTTGTTTCCGGTAACATGCCCCAAAAAATATAGGTCGGTAGGTATTGATTTTTTTCACGTTTTTTTACATATATCAGCAACACTGTAGTCAAAATTACAATATAGCACTACAATTTAGATGCCATAAAAACTTTGAGTCAGCAGGTAAAAAATGGGCCGGTCCGGTAACCGGAAACAAACCTATTCTTAGGTCTTACATTAAAACAACAAAAAATCTACATAAAGCAAAAAGTTTCTGTATATATATAAATAATCTGTGAGTTTCTCAAATAAAATACATTAACACAATTAAATATATCGTGGTATATATAAAAAATACAAAGAAATAATCACCTGCATATTTGACACTGGAAAGACATGAGAAAATTAAAACAAAGAAAAAAATTGTCATTTTTTAATATACTACCATACATGAATTCATGAATGCTTATTTTGTTGATAATCTATGGATATAAGAGCGTAGCATAACAGAGTAATATATCAGTGGGTCACCAAACATTCAGACGATATTCACAAAGACTTCCTGTTTAAAACACCAAGTGTTGAAGTGATATTTGACTTGTAGAGGTGCTGTCATACTAAAGTCAGACGTCATATAGTAACCAGGCGCTTGTCACACAAGATGGTGCAACAAGCGCAGATGAAGAAATCTCACCAATGAGTAGATTGACAAGACATACCCATTAAATCAGATAAACTCCCCTGCGCTTGTTGGGCAATAGAGTAAATGACACACTTACCTACACTTACTATCCAACGGTCAATATCATCCGTTTGTTCATTCTCTCCTGTAGCTCCAAAGACATCAAAGCACTGTGAGAATCTTGGCTTTTGTTTCTCATTTATCCTTTGTTAAGATACACTTGAATTACATCCCTTGGTAATAAATGTTATCAACATAGTTTGTATCGACTAACACAGCTTTTTGTGATTCAAGTTACATACGTATGCAGATTATTATGTAATATACATGTCATAATTATATTGCACATATTGCCTTAATGCATGTATATGCAAAGGTTGATTGTATGTGGTAAATATTTCACATCATTTGTTTAGGTGTTGAAGTTCGTTAGTTGTACATCTGATCAGCTTGTTAAAATAATCTATGTACATGCAATTGGTAGAAGCTATCAGTTACTTGCTCTCAGACGAGCGAACAAATCTTTTCATGATCTGTATGTACGTATCTTCTCTCCCACCCGACAATTACAAACTGGGCAGTTAGTGATTTCCTTAGCGCACTCTGCACATACCCTATGATGTGTGCATGGGAGAAACAGAACATTAGATTCTGACGTCACACACAACATACAGTACACCTGTTTTGACATCATCTGATTTTCATTAAGAAGTGTAGATACACTTTTTCCTACAATCAAGAAAAAAATAAAAACTGTCAAGTGGACTATGTTTTTGAAAATCGGAAATGGCAGTGTTGATATATGAAAATCCCTTAAAAGCCCATTATGTGTGAGAAAGGAGAGCGTGATTCTGACTGAGGAATATTTTGTATCAGAGTGTCACAGGGTGGCACTCTCTTAATTATTCTCACATCTCATATGTATTGTTAAAATCTTTTCTTTACATTGGGATAATTTGCCGTTAAAAACGGGCAATAGTTCATCTCTAACATATATTAGATTGTCATCTGTTAACTGTGAAGCCTCTCAAAAATCTGCATGTGAGAAAGGGACACCAGTTAATCTTTTACTGCGTGAGCTGGTCTATCGTTGGCTATGGGAATTCACATGCAAGAACACAAAGCCAGTCGACCTTTGACTTCATGGGCTGGTCAATCATGGACTGTTATGTCGCTTCAGGGATTTCTCATGTGAAAATGGGGAACTTGTTGAGCTTTAACATTGTGTGCAGGTCAACCATTAACTATTAAGTCTCTTCCATGAATTCTCATGTGAGAATAGGGAATCAGTAAGCTTTTTACATCATGTGCTGATCAACCTTTGACATTTAAATCGCTTTAAGGAATTCTCATGCAAGAATGGGGAACCAGCTGTACCTAATTTTTTGTCTAAATTCGAACAAAGCTAGCTTCAGATTCAAACCAGATTGATATACCAGTTGACTTACCATGTTCTGCCTCATGTTTTTTCTGTTCTTGGTATTTCTCATCTTGTTCTTTCATATCAAGTAACATATTCAATATCTCGCTCATCGATGGCTTTCTGTTGCCTAAAATTTTTAAATCAAATTTTACATCCATCCATTTATAAGTAGCATATCTCGTGCACAGGCAATCTTTTTACGGTGTCAAACAGGCATAGAGGTTTAATTAACATAGTAAACAGGTTAATGTTCTTATAATGTTCTTATTATATGTGCGTTATTTATGTGCATATCACATACATATATACATACATACATATGTACTTCTGCCCTCAAACCAAGATCAACCGATTTGTTTCATTCAAGTGATTTAAAAACATTGTCATTTCAATAAGGAAGTAGAAACAGGTAAATAATTATACATGTATTTTATGCAAAAATATGCTTCAATTTATAGCTAGGGAAGTATAAGTTACACATACAATTGTTATACAATAAAACCTCACACAAGATGACCACTTCAATTTACAGACTGGCTCATTATTGTATAACAACCACTTATTTTTGGACGGGTATCCCATATTCTTTTATTTGTCAATTTGATAATTAGACATATATAAGACTGTGATTAGTACTTAAGGTTGTCTTTATATAAAAATTTTACAATTAAATCATTGTCGATTTGTTAATTGTGGAATGAAGTGAACAGTTACAACAGGATGTATCAATGTAGATACAGTGCAACCTCTCCAAAGCAAGACCCTTTGGGAGAAGCAAAATTACGTTGTTGTTGAGAGGTTGTTGCTCTAAAGAGGTTAAATTAATAGTTAAATCATACAGTGGGAAACAAATCATGCTGTTGTTGAAGGAAGGTTGGGGCTCAAGATGGCTGCACTGGAAAGATAGCACTGTATTTATGACGAAATAAGGCAAGTGTACCTTTGATTTCCAATTCAACGATTGCCCTGGTTACATCCGCGTCAGAAAATCCAAGTTTTTGACTCAATTGACTAACTGCATGTTCAGAATCTGAAAGGGTACAAAATGACCCAACTGAAAAATACTGATTTATAGAAATGCATTGATACTAGCTGGCATGAGTTTTAAGCTATAATAAATTGTTGGACAGATTATGATATGAATTTAAACTACCTCGTTGTTTTACGCTGGTGAATGAGAAAATGGGGAAATTTTCAGAATAAGGCAACTTTCACCTTGACATTTATGGTACTAATAGTTCAATCCAGGGCCAGTATTCAGACATCTGTATTTTATATACCAGGGCATTTTATGTACCTAATTAGAACATAATCAGCAATTATCCCCAACGTTCTTTAACCTCCATAAGTATGTATTCCACAGGAAATAAATGGGAGAATAATGTATTACTCATGTATTTCGTGCACTTATTCATAATACTCTTAACTGACCACAAAGCTATTTACATACCACACACCCAAAAATGGTGTGTTTGTTTGTCATTATTTACTGGAGTATTTCCTTTTAAGAGATTATGTTTAATCTTTTTCTGAATTTACAATTTTAATTTATCTTAAAGGGGCAATGAAAAGAGTTTTTATGTATAAACATTCCATTGTAATGAATACGGATATGAAACATCACACATTAATGAGAAAATAAAGGGGAATTTCTCAAGAGCAGAAAAATTATAGTATCCAACACATGCACGGAAATTTATACTTATCAACCCACACTTATGATTATGCTCACTGGTTTTTATTTCATTTTGATTTCCTACACTATCCCATTTGAATTTCTTATTAAAACCACATTTTATCAACTTGCGCATTGAACTAAACAAACATGAATGTACTTAATGCCCCCACCTCCTGTGTCACCCAAAAAACTTATCAAGATATTGAAAAACAAATAACTACAGTATAACGCCTGAAAACCAAACCCCTTCCGGACTGGGCCAAGTCTTGTTTTCTGAGAATTCCAGTTTTCAGAGAACTATTGATTACAGAAGAAAAAAGTGGGACTTGAAACCAATTTTTAGAGAATTCTGGTTTTCAGGAAGTCCAGCTTTCAGGGTTTATCTGTACAATAAAGATCTGATACAACAGTTGACTACAATTTTTATTAGAATTTGTTTTATGTATGCATTCACATGAATCAAAATTTGAATTAATGTCAATGATTTTGCGAATAATCATAGCACAGTAACAAAAATCGTAGTTGGATAATCTAGGGTACAAAGAAGTTACAAGTTAAAAAAAGGAAAAATGAACACAATTTTGCTGCTAAATAATGTGACTTTCTAAAGTTGTTACAGCTAAGTAACAAATTCAGGAAGACTCAAAACTTTGGTAGGCTATATTCCCACTCCAGTGCTTTGATTCAACTGTCTTTGCTTGACTTTTCTTTAAAGTATTTGACTATAAACACATTACTCTAATGTAGTATTGTGAAATAACACTTGAAATAAAATACACTGTAACTTTAATTACATGAATGCATTTAAAATATGTCGTTACTTGTATGTATTGAAATTATGACTAACCCAGAAAGTTCATAGGTGGGAGAATATTATAGGTGTTAATAAAGGGACAGAATAATAGGAAATTGGAAATAGAAAATACCACAGTGAAAATTACATGTTTTAACTAATACTCAAATCATTTCAAAATATTCACAGATGTCATTTTCATTCCGTAAGAATATAAAAACTGTTTTAAAATGAAAAAAGTACTTCATGTAAGAAATTCTTACTTTTTTAAGGATGGTTATCTATTATTTTGGAAAATTCTATTTTTCAATAGGGAAGGAATTTCAAAAATCCAGTGTGCCATAAGTATTGTAAAGTGATACACATAAGTTGTACGCACTTACTCTAAAGAGTGTTTTGTATGAAAAACATTCCAAATCAATAACATAATGTTTAAATGATTGTATATAAGAACAAGTAACATACAAATGTACTTGGAAATTAAATGATTATGTACTCTAAACATTATTAGAATCTGCATTCTAGTCATACTTGGAAATATATTAGACATTAATTTCATTCTGAATATAAATTTTACATCATCAAACAGCTCTGCCACGTTTCTTATGTAAACGTAAGGATATAAAATATAACAATACTATAAATATGTGACTCAAACCATAAACAATACACTACATGACAGGCTTATGCTATTATGAGGCTAGACAATTAAACCACAAACTAAATATGAAGCTACAACATTAAACAGCACACAAAATATGAAGCTACAACATTAAACAGTACACTAAATATGAAGCTACACCATTAAACAGAGCACACCAAATATGTTGCTACACCATTATCCAGAGCACACTAAATATGTTGCTACATCATTAAACAGCACACTTAATATGTTGCTATACCATTAAACAGCACATTTAATGTGTTGCTACACCATTAAACAGCACACTTAATATGTTGCTACACCATTAAACAGTACACTTAATATGTTGCTATACCATTAAACAGCACACTTAATATGTTGCTATACCATTAAACAGCACACTTAATATGTTGCTACACCATTAAACAGCACACTTAATATGTTGCTATACCATTAAACAGCACACTTAATATGTTGCTATACCATTAAACAGCACATTTAATATGTTGCTACATCATTAAACAGCACACTTAATAAGTTGTTAGATGGTGAGCAAAGCAGGCTAGGACAGATATTAGCACATGATATCGGACAGGTGTAAATATACCATTTTGAGCAATGTACTTGTTGGGGAGTAATATTGCATGTTCATACATGTATGTGTTGATGTACATGTGGTATCATTGCCTACAGTTAAAAGTGTTTGCTTGGATATTAATGGATATGAGGATAAAGTGGAGATATAGATCTTGGAAAATGAAAGCATGCAATTAAGATAAAAATGCAATAAAAACAACTGCAAAATATGTAATTTTATGATATTCCAAATACTTGATTATAAAGTATTGTAATACATGTAAATGTATAATATTGTATTATATCATACAAATAGGTAAAACATTTATTTTTGTTGAATGAATTTGGAAACCAAATTAAATTCGCATGACTGAGATGTTTCGAAGTTCATATTTAGGAAAAAGCTTCAAATTTTACATCAATTCTGGTCATCATGAATAATCTGAGCATAACATTTTTGCAGCAGTTTTATGATAGTTCTGGTAAAAAAAGGTTGTTCCATTTAAATATTATCCCATACATTCATCAGTGTTTGATGCCATAGTCATATTCTGCATGTTGACTTCCAATAAGTCAGTATTATCAGGTACCTGTAACCCTGTTGTCACAGAAGTGCCTGCTAACATCCCAACATCATTGGTTGCATCACCAGACTGCTTACTAGCACTGTTACTTCCCTGCAATCAATAAATCAATCAATAAATAAATAAATTGATAAATCAATCGATAAATCAATCATTCATTCATTCAATCAATCAATCAATCAATCAATCAATCAATCAATCAACAAAGACTCAGAGATTCAGAATTTATTCTACAATCCAACTTAAATCACTTTCTACCCATGAAAAAGAAGCCATCATTGGAACAAAGGCAGTTCCTCAGTACACCTTTGTTAACATGGTAGACTATATGAAGCACTGAATAAAGATCTTACACACACACACTGGCCATTTTCCTTTCTATTGTGTCCTTTTTACAGGTATGGTTGTATTGAATGTGTAACAGTGTTGTATATATATGTGTTCATAGTAGTTTGTATGTCCGTCTGCCCGATTATCTCAGTTGATAGAGCAACTGACTTGCAAGCAGAAGGTCGCGGGTTCGAGCCCCGCATCGGGAACTTTATTTTCTGCCTCCTATTACTTTGGTGCCGTGAGTGTGTGTCCAGCCTTGGAATCCTAGAGCTAGGGTGAAGCAAAGGCTGGGTTAGCTTAAAGAACCTGTGGTTGTCGCTTAATAATTGATTAAAGGAAGGATGAGTGTAACAGTGTTGTATATATAATATATGTGTTTATAGTAGTTTGTATGTCCGTCTGCCCCATTAGCTCAGTTGGTAGAGCATCTGACTTGCAAGCAGAAAGTCGTAGGGTTGAGCCTTTTTTTCTGCCTCCTATTACAAATGAATGAAAGTATTGTAAAATTTGTACTCAAATGACAAAAAGAGACCATTGCAGTTACCATAAATCGTAAGTCATGGCAAAAATGCAAAGAAAAACAGAATAATTAAAAAAAAATGTTGGTGAGAAGCAAACAAGAAAACATCCCCTTCCTTTGTTCAGTATTGATGTATATATAAAATATGTGAATTTGCTTGATAGAAAAAAATCAAGTGTTATGAGTCACTTCAGGTTTGCAGCAAAGAATGGGAACATTCGAGAACAATGACAAAGTCATTGTACCGCATAACACAGTAGAATTGAAATACAATACACAGTAGAATTGAAATACAATAACACTTAGGTAAAAACATTAATGCATGAGAAGGTATTATTTCAAAGGGTTATTTAAATATATGAAAATCAAATGATTAAATTGAAACAAAGGGGATTGTTTTCAATCATGCATTTTGGTTTCTTACAATAAGTTCCTAAATGTACTATTGTTAAAATTACCCAATCACAGAATGATTTTAAACAACACATTCATTCACCAAGCTGGAGAAATCATAGGATAAACCTTTTACAGGAACTGAATACTGAATAGCTGACGAGAAACCTATCGGTTTGTTTCTTAACTTGATGTTATAGGACCTCAGGTTATTTAGTTATGATTAATCATTGATTTAATCCATAATGAACGTTCTCTGATCAGTTGGGTACACTTTTAGTGCAGTTATTGCTTAATGCTTAAACATATAGGCTTGTCAGTCAACATTGTTTAATGTTAGGACATTTTGATCATTGATTTCCAAATTATTACAGACACAGTTAGTGAGTCAATTTGGTGCAAAGTGAATGTCACCTAGTCTCATTTCATTGTATGTTGCAATTACAAAATGCTAGTCACGTAGGTTCTGATTAGTCCTGTGGCTTTTTTATAAAGCATTCCATAGATCCAAGGAATATCATGACCCAGCATTCTTCCACTGGTTCCCTATTTACCTTGAAATTCATATTCATTAAGGATATAATACGAAAGTCTATACGACTAAAAATACGATCATGAATCACTGTTTGTGTCAATCATTGGTAGTTGCCATTACGACACATATACTGAAAGGCCCCTCCTGCTCAAAATGTATAGAAAAGCAAATATTACCGTGGGGTTATACTTCGGATTCTCTCTCTGTATCATTCTGATGTAGGCTTCCCCTTTTAGTTTAATGATGTATGGACAATTCGGAAAGTATAGAGCATGCTCCACAATAGGGTCATCATCTACATCCCATGTTTTGAGACCTCCATCACATGTAAAACATCGACAGAGGTCGCCGTCACCTGTAAATAGTATTGTAACATTCAGTCAAGACAGGGATATTTTACAACAACCCTTTATTACATTATCTATTTATGTCCGAAATCCATGAAGTACTAAATTGTGTATCTTACTTTAGCGTTTAAGTGATAATACAAAATGTAATAAACCCGAAAACTGAAAGAAAGCAAAAAATAGACATTTACAGTGGACACTCATTGGCTGCAACTGGCAGGAACTAACAAAATCAGCTCCAGTTTTCCAGAGTTCTAGCCGTCCAATGTTGAAGATTTGACTTCATGAAATTGAATTGTTTCCCTTGTATATTTTTTTATTGAGTAATGTGTTCATATTATTTGTTGTGATCTTATAACATGTTCATAATAAATTTTAATTTAATAAAATGTATTTTGTATATGAGAGATTAATTTTGTCATTTCTTACTTATTTTTTTTTATTTCACAAACATGTATAAAATAATCACTCACTAAATACAATTACAAAATATATTCGTAGACGAACATGATGCATGTAATAAATAATAATGCACAACTGATTACAGTTAAAATTGCAAACAAATTCAAACAAAAAAATTGTTATTGTCGTAAGTTGCAATATTATCATGTGCCATGTCACAAGCAAAATTTGAAGGTCAACTGAAGTAGTGAAAATGTATTGTTCAACCGATAACATGTGAACATCAGTGTAAACATTAGGCGTGCATTTCAAAACACCTTTTCATTTGATGTGCTATTTCACAATTGTACAATCCACAAGATCACACAAGGAACAAATTTATTGATATTAACAACTTAAAATGTTTGAAACGAATGAAATCAATATTAAAATACGATACAAAAAACAAGTTCAGTTGTCTATATTTCTTTTATGTTTTAATAAACAAATGGAACCTGACGCAACAGCTATATTTACTTTTGTAACATTGAGTACAAGTATTAAATTAGCAAACCATATGCTTAGATATTTGGAGAGGTCAGATCATCTATCACTGTTAAAGTATGCAAAATCAAATACAAGTGTAACAAATGCCAAATTCATGATTGTAGGGCAAATTACACCATAACTGAATTTTTACAATGGCTCTGGGAGGTATGTTATAGGACACACTGGAACTTTTAAACTAAAACATCTTACAATCTCTGATGTAAAAGCCATACATAAGATGACATTTATTGTATCAAAAATGTAAATCACATAAATTTGGTCACATGGTATATATTTAAGGGGTTTACATTTAAAAACTTACAAATAACAGGAAAATATTACATAAACCAGTATTTCTCATTTACCAACAATAATTGGTATGAAGTTTATGTTTAAAACTGCTCCAAGCCAAGTTGATATTCTATGAAATGGACCGGAAATTTTACATTGGAATCGTAGCTGAACTCTGTCAACAGCGTATTGCCAGAAAGTCAGTCATAGAAGAACATACATGCAGTGAATTCTTTTACATATTAATAACTTACCTGTGTAGTAAAGACCAGCAACTGCAAACTGCTTTGGTGTTATGTTTACTGATCTAGGAAACTCCCGGAAACTATCAATTCTTGCCCGCATTGTTTGGTATCGCGGTGATTTCATGTTGTGTGGTCCTTGACCTGTTTGATCTAATGGTTGAAAAATGAACATTTCTTTGTTTGATTTGTGTACAACAGCAAAACATGCTATATACTTAATTATTACATTTTGGTTACTTTGTTGCCTTAAGTGTTACCTGAACAAACGTAGGTCCAGTATGTTGTATAAATATCTTGACAGCATTAAGATGAAAACAAAATAATATATGTACCTGGTACTTATTATTGAACTATGAAATAGAATTTGTTTATGTAAATACTAATTAATCAATAAAATTATAAAATGTGCTGTGTATGAGTGATTCAGTAATAAACAATGAATAAACATGTTTCTAATATATAAAAATGTCTTCCATATCTATAAAATACTCTTATAAAAAACACAAAATAAAACATTTAATACCTTTAAAAGATCAGTTGTTTGTGAACAAATAGCATGCTGTGTGTATATTAAAAGGATTTGTTGTATAAATATGTCTTTTATATATCAACAATATCTGATTACTATTCATCACTAGTTACAAAACTAACAATATTATTGATTTCTTACCCGGGTTGTTAATGGCTTGCTGAAAATATAATAGTGAAAACATATGGTGTATTTACTCCAATCAATTTTAATGGGACTTAACTCTTGGTGGCTTGAAGGAGGTTAACTGTTGACTGTTAAAATGGGTCAAAGCTTTACCAACATCAGCCAATCATAATGATCAAAACTAATGAAAAGTCATTTTTGTAAGATTTTTTAGTAAAAATAAAGAAATCGTTACAGTACCAATGAATACTTCTATAATAACATGTATTTATACTTCAGGACAAATGCTATTTATAAATATTTTGTAATCTTCTGTAGACCAAAGGAATAGTTGACACTAAAAAAAATGCATTTTAATTGTCCACATGCATTGGTGTACAATGCTATAAATGGAGTATCAAGATTTCGAAATATATATCATTTAAAGAACACTCCCTTTGATTAAACGTACATTATTCATTATAAGTGTCTGGTTACAGGGTGGTATATGTCACTTAATGTTTTATTTTGAAACCTTATCATGGCATGGTTTGTTCTGATTAAAAAAACAAGTTTTCATTTTGTTTCATGAATATTTAATCTTGAAATCATTATGTCATATTATGTCATATTTCAGAACGACATATTTTCAGTTTCAAATCATTAATATGCGGAATCATGGTGTATACAAGTCCAACTAATTAGACTGTTTGTGACGGTGAGACATATTTTTACTTCGCCCCATCCCGCACAGGTAGAGGATGGCCCTTCTGAATTCATTTATGAAATAGGCCAACCATTAAGCTGAATAAGTAAGGCTAGGTGCATACGCGAAATATTCGGACATCACTGACCTTGGTGAAGATTATGATCAACTTTAACAAACATTGTCCGTATTCACTACTGCCAATATATCTAAACTAAAATAAAATGGATATATTTAATACCTTCAATGCATCAATTCTCGATTGTCCGATTTTCTGCACTAGGAAGTGACAGTTAGAAGAGTATTTCACACGTTCCTTTAAAGGGTCGTCCGACTCGCTCCAATCTTTGAAGCCTATCCCGCATTGGAAACACCTTGTGAGATCCCCTTCACCCTCTGTCGAAATAAAGGTCTATATAGCATATGAAGCAAGGCTACACTATAACATATCTCACTATGTTATAAAAAGCTTACTTGAACTGAAGTGTCCATATAAACGAGTTTAAATAAATTGGAAATTATATGAAAATTTGAAGCCTACGTAAAACACTTTTAATACAGCAGTGAGTAGCTTTTTGCTTTACCATACAATACCAGTATTATAATTGTATTTTAAATAATTTGTACCTTTAAGGAATAATCCTAATTCAGCTAATTCATTTGGTGGCGGCTTGTCACTAGACCATTGTCCATTAAAAAATGAGTTTATTCTTCGCTCGTACGAAGCAAAATCCGGGTATTTCACTGGAGGTGAAGGTAATTTGAAAGCGGCTCCAGAGGCGACAAAACTTTTAGCATATTGTTGATCGTGGTGAAATATGGATGATGATGATGGCAGTGACATTTCTCCCATATCAGCATCAGTTGCTTGGACGGGCTTATTGGCATCATCATCATACGATGGTACCGTCGGGTTCTTCAATCTGTGACCGCTTAATGGATACGCCATAAGATATAATTCGTTATCATTCGCATCTAGTTGTATCGCAGTATGTCTGTCTACAACGATATTTTCGTTTCTGGCTTTTAAATCCACTGATAACCTCTCTGGTAAAACTTTAACAGTGGAATGTTCTTGTCTAGATTGCAAACTTCTTACAGTGCTGTAAACTAAATGAAAAGTCATAATCATCACGTATTCGTGTCATGTTAAAATATGACTTCCTCAAGTGCAATCTTTAAACACGTGTTCATTAGTCCTTCGCGAGCAATGTTCAATGTACAGGCAACGTTGCGGGAAATCCATATTTTCGACTGATCTTTAATTTAAGTGAATAATTCATTAGTAAAAATAGTCTTGTTTAGTAATAAATGGTCACGTGTTTCCGAGGATAGTGTGAAAATGACATGGCAGGAATGAATAAAATAAATTGTTAATAGTGGTAATTGTCGTGACTCTCCATCGTATCTTAGTCCGAACTGATGTAAACTATGTTTTTTTCTATACTCGGACATATTTTGAAACTTCAAGTCTACAGTTCATAAGCGAATTCAAAGTACACGAACTAAACAATTAACTATTTACTATTCAGACGAAAATTATAGTTACTTCCGGTGCATAAGGGTTCATTTCCGGTGATATAAGTTCTAGATATGACTGTATTTTTAAGCATAATCTTTACCACACTCAGTCAGTGTTTATTTAAAATGTTCAATTGACTTCTACACTGCCCTAGAACATTCAGATTGCAATATAAACTAGTACCCATTGACTGTTGCACATGGAACGGGGACCAGTATAATCGAAATACAGGTTCCTGAAACTTGTCCTAGTTTATGAAGATCTTTATGAAGATAAAAAAACAACAGATATTCATGAGTGATTGCGAATTTTTACACATTTATCAATAGTAGGGAGAACAGAATATATCAATAGGCCTATTAATTTAACCCTTAGAGTAAAAATCGTTCTTTACATAAAGATGGTCTCATTGTCAAGCTGAAGCTATCAAAATTCCCCCGAAAGATTTTTCGGTGTATTTTTTTCTATAATGGAGCCCATTCGATCATAAAACAGCACGTTACATTATGTATTGAATAAATACATAGAAATACTTAAAGTTAAAGCTATTCATTTTATATATACAAGCTACATTTTGTATTTCACTTACTGCTATAACGATTTATTTAAGTCCAATAAACTACGTATGTTATTCGTTGTTAGGTCAATGTAAAATCCGTTAACACTCATAAAATGCATACTGATTTTTTCTACTTCAATTTTATTTCGTAATTTGTTGACTAATGTTTTTTTTGTCATTAGTGTCAATAAACACAACAACCTGGTCGCGTAGTAACCAGGTAACCTACGCCTAAAAAATGATTGCGACATTAAGTAAACTCGTATGATTCAGACTTTGAACCCTTTCTAAAGAGGAATCTTCCTGTAACAGCCAGATTTATAATACCAGGCTTTGATAAATGTTACAGGGATTGTCCGTCAGGGTCTATCTGTACAATGGTTTATTTTAAATATTTTTTAAAACTTTTTTAAAAACTTGACACATGTTCAGGAAGTGCTTCAGAAAGGACAAATTGTACATTTTCGTTTTACGATTGGTTGACTGAAAAAAGAAACTTCCCCGTACAAGTACGCGGTGATTCTTAAGAAATTATGAAATCATTTTTTCCGGTGCCGTATTCCTAATGTTCTTCAGATAATATAATACTTGTTCACATTTTAAAGATGATAAATAATATGTGTATGGTATCTAAGTCAGAATTCTAGAAATATTATAATTGCTTAGACAAGAGTTTACATTATGTATAAGCTTACTTCTGTAAAATGTTAAGAGGTCTGGGAGAATATTAAGTATCAATAAAATTATATTTTAAACATAGAATAACGAAGGCAGTTCAATAAATACAATAAATATGTGTATATTTGTCTTCAGACGAGCCTTTACTAAAATTGTACTTGATATGAACCATTTCTGCGCACTACCTCTTAGACATCTATGCATATTAAGAGGATAAACACTGTTATATTTTGTTATTCTACCGTATAAGGTCAGGTCAAACATGTTTCTAAAGCCTTTAGGCTACATTTGGAAGAACTGAAGACAGTCTTTATTCTGAATATAAACTGTGGAAGTTTGTTTTAAATCAAATTACTGCCATTCAAAGGACGTATCTGAATGATGATTTAAAACATTCATTAAGCGGTTTCTAACCTATACAATTTGTGAAAATAGATATTTCAAACTTGTTGTACTGAAAATATTGTTAAACACACAAATTCTACATATCCATGACGTTCAAAATCGTAGAAAAAATAGAGTAGCCTACTTACGAATATGAGTTAAAATCAAAAGTTTGTCAATATTTGACGTAATCAAAAGCGTAAGATATATCCACGAATTTACTTGTTTAAATCAATGCATTAGGTCCCATTCTAATCGTTCTCTCGGGCACAGATGTTCAGTTTTAAACTGTCGATCCGAATTCAAATCTGCCGCTAATCTTAACGGTTGTGTTGAATTTCCCATTTAATATCCAATAGTTTTGAAATTTAGTTATCACGTGACTCATTTAGCCTATTAGAAAAAAGGGATCCTGTCATATCCCGGGAATGATTTTGTGACTAGAAACCGGATGTATCATTTGTCACTGACAAATCAGCTTTGGAAAATTGAATATTTTCTCTTTCATATTTATTTTTTAAATTCAATTTAATACAAGATTTTAAATTAAGTTATTATGATCAACAGTATTTTCTGAAGTGGAAAATAAACGGAGAGCCATTCATAAATAAATAGTTACTCCATTCGGGCAATATTTTCATTGAATAATATTGTAACCCGACCATTGTACATATATTTAACAAGATATTATACAAACCTTTAGTAAATCGCTGTAGGTTCTTGTTAGGCTTGTAAAATTTCTTTGCAGCTTCTGCATTTTTGTTAAACTTCTTTCTTTTGTGATGTATATATTCAGGACTACGACAGATGGATTTTTTGCTGAAATAAGATACAATTAAGTGCAGGTTTTCTTTATTTAAATGTCGAACGTTCACATTTCTATCTCTCTCATTTCTTGAGGTCTTAGCGTCAAGTAAATCCATAAAATCCGAATTTTTAATCAAATACGTTGTCATGGATACTTGGACTAAATACAACTGTCTCGTCTTTTTTAACGTATTCCATACAATACCGATGTCGTCTTCTGTTACTCCCAGGAGGTTATTGCTTGATCTCTCAAAATTAATGAGAATCCTGCGCGTATTTGTAGGCAACATTCCTAATTCAATTTCATTTTGTTTTAATCGAAAAAATGTGTCTTCCTTATTATGTGAAACTTTTAAGTAGTGTGAAATAACTGGCTGCACTGTGTTGCCGTCCAGATTGGCTTTCAGATTAGTATAGTAACTACACATTGTATTAGACATCTTAGAACGGTGTCCATAGACAGTTATGTTTCGGAAAGAGAACGGTATATTCGTGTGTACATTCCTCAGTTTCAAACATATGTTTTAAAATATATGTTGCTAGGTTTATTTACATATCTAAAAATCCATTTATCCATTTCGGTTACATGTAAACCACAAAACTCCCTTCACGCGTACACATTTCCGCTGTCGCGATTAGTGACAATTAGTGAGAAGTAATATAACGCAATGAATTCATTTACATGTATATATGTACAAACGATAACCTTATGCAAATAATTTACGTATGATCTATTTATAGATGGGATTCCTGTCTATAGGGTTTCCATAAAATATGTTTTTCTTACACATTGTACTTCCTTTTATGGGCATATTTCGTGATGATGCATGCATGTTTGATATTACACATTGTAATTAATATGACGATATTAAAAAGAATTAAACTCCGTGTTGACATGAGAAAATCATAAAAAAATGAAAAAATATTTTCGGTCATTTTCAGGAATTAGTGTCATTCATAAATGTGATTCATTCGGAACACCTCGGCCGATTCCGTAACACCATTTAATGAGACGTAGTTGGTCGAAGTGCGCCGAATGAAATATTATTATATTTTGAAAGTGTCAAATATCGTACAGATAAACCCATATTAATTACAGAATATGTCTGTTGCTTATTATGCTAAAATTTATATTTCATCAATAACTTAAGATTCTATAAGTTATAAAATTACTTTATTGTCAGAAATCCTGCAGGTACAACTCTGTTTTGAACTCTTGAATACTTGCTAATACATAACAACTTATAGTCTGTTTCATTATACTAGCACAGTTACTAACTACATCATTCCCTCCCCCTAAAAATGTGATAACAAAATTGTCTGTAATTTGATGTAATTTAGCCTCAGCGGGCATATTTCTATTTGTTTGACACAAGTCACAACTTTTCACGTATTTTTCAATATCAGTAGGCCTATATTAAAGGCCACCATACATTCATCCTACCCAATAACTTCTTTCTGCTTGAACCTGAGTGTCCCTCATGTAAGATTTTCAATATTTCTTCACGACCTTTTTGGGGTATTATGACTCGAGTCCCTCTAAGTAAACATCCACAGCACAAATGTCTCCCCATTTAAGCTTTATTTGTTCGAGCCAATCTTTTCCGAGCAGATTTGGTCCTTCGCTTGCAACTACAATAATAGGCAGTGCAAATGTTTTCTCTTCATAATTCATATTAACCCTACAAATATCCTCATGAATATGATTTCATCTTTGAGTTGGTCTAGTTGGCTGAGTGTTTCAACCTTTGCCATGTCTTACCATTTACTACAATTACTGAAACACCAGTGTCCAACTCGAACAATGCACATATTCCATTAAGGTACATCTAACTTTAAGGATTTGACTTTTCCCCAATATTAAACATGGTGTAAACTTTGTTGTCCTCATTATCACTCTCCACTCTGTTTTTTCGCAATATCTCCTTTTTTCTTGCTAAAGGTTTTTATCTGCCCCACAAACTCTTCTGATATGCCCCTATCTTGACCAAATGTAGCAAGCGGTATCTTTATACCAACACTAATCTGGTTCGTGAGTTTTATCATCACACTGATAACATGGTTTTCCCACCACTTTCTTCGGTTGCTTGTTTCCGACTTTTGAAGAATTATGCTTCGACCGACCAACTTTGTTTACAGTGCCATTTGCTGACTGATTTAAAGTAGCAGCACTTTTAGACGCCATTTCCAAACTTGTAGCTATATCCAAGGATTTTTTAAAATCTAAAGTGGGTTCTGACAATAAACTTCTTCGGATTCTGTCATCATTGAATCCACAGACCAGTCTGTCCCGAATCATGGCTTCCAAAGTAGCACCAAAGTTACAGTCTTCTGATAATTTCCATAACTCAGCCACATAGTTTGCCACTGTTTCCCCATTTTGGCATATACGACTGTTAAATTTGTATCTTTGTACAATTTCTGAGGGTTTGGATGGTGATGGTTTCGAACTAAAGTTTTTAAGTCATCAAATGTCTAATCTCCTGCTTTAACTGATGACAAGAAATTACACATGATAAATTACACAAGTAAGAAAGCATGATAGCCCTTTTCTTGTCCCCATCAGTAATTTCATTTGCTACAAAATAATATCCCAGTCTTTCAATATATTTCTACCAATCCTCTCCCCCCCCTCACAAAACTCTTTTAACTGTCCATATACAGCCATTATGCCCATATATCCTCGTCGCAAATATGTAATAACTTATAAGACTACATTTACCCGTCAGAAAGTGTGCAACTCTGTTCTAACTCCTGAATACTTGATGATATATAATATATAACAACATATAGTCTGTTTCATTATACTAGCACAATTACTACAAATCATATCTGAAAATCGGAACAAGCGCTGCAGTTCGTTGTATATAATTCTATTTTTATTTATAAATGGGAAATTCCCATGCTATATATAGCGCGCTTCATGTTATGATTATCTAGACTATTTTTATTTGTACATGAATGAAAATTAAGCAAGTCCCAGCATAGGAGATACTTAATAAGTCTGGGAACTAGAACCTTAAGAAACGTTAACTACTTTTGTTACTGAAAGCGTATTGCACGGTAGCGATCTAAGTTTTTCAGACATTAGCCTTTATTCACATGTAGCTCTTTTCACATATTTTTCCGGCAAGAAAACTTTGTTTCAAGACGAAAGGATAAAACAAGCGACACTGTTCTATATGTTGTAAATTAAACAAGAACATATTTTCATATTCTCCTTCACTTTGATTATTAATATTTATCCGAACTTATGAAACCAGATGGGTGTTGTTGCATATCATTGCAATTAAAGGTAACATTTTTCTTAACTGTAAAATTTGGGCCAGTATTCTTAGTTTTCTAAGTTAAGATATTTTATCTTAAATTTTGACTAAGATATAAGAAATTTCTTAATTTTCAACTTAGATTTCTTCAAAAACTTAAGACAAAAATACACTTAGTTTGAAAAAATCTTTGTTGTGAGAATTTACCGTTGTTAGGAGGTTATCCGCGGAATTCCATACGTCATAACTTGTACGTATGTTTAAAGATGGCGATTTATAAAAATTATCACACATTTAATACAATTTTTAGAATTTGTACTAGTTTTTGTCCTCTTATAATATACTTGCCATCAAAAAAAATAGCCATTGTAAAAATTCTTCTATTTAGGCCTAATATTCTGACCCTGAAATTTTAATGGTATACAGCAATTTTATGGTCAATAATGGATAACAAAATGGATACACATAACGGTAGTAATGGTTTGTTGGTTGACTTACTCGTTTCAGCTATTTCCAGAATTAAATTCATCTCAATTACTTGCGCTTTTGCCTATTTTATACCAACATCACTTACTGGTTACATTCTTATGACGGCCAGTACATTTCATGCTGATATGGGCATTCAGAACAAATACTTGAAGATAACTCAAATACAAGGTCAAGATTTAAGATAAAAACACAATTTTCTCGGATTCCCAGTTCATATCAAAAAATTGATACGGTATTTAAATATTATCACACTAAATAGTTCACGTAAAACACTGTTCAACTTTCCAAATGTTATACAAATCAAAATCACACTAAACACTGGTATCTGGTTCATCTGTATGTAGTGATAAAATCCTAACTATGGAGTGTCAAAAGTCTGTACTAATGTCACAATAAATTGTTTAATGGAACCCTAAAACTGAATATCTGCGAACAAAAAGAACATCATGTCATTTCATATCATGTTTTCATAGTTCATACGCGTACAATACTTATATGTGTAATTTTAAGTAACTGTATAGTTTTATACAATGATAAGCAATTGTAAAATATACTTTCAATGAATTGAACAACAATATATTAAATCCTCACCTCAACCCCCTCAGTACCCTCCCGCTTCCACCCCATGATCCTTTCTCACACTCCTTTACGTTTCCACATTCATTTCCTCCCCCCGCTCTCTCCCTTCCCCTAAACTTTGCCTGTTCTAGCGCATTGTCCCTTCCCAAAGATCCTCCCAACAAGTATCTCCCTCCCATTCCAACTTGGGCTTCGATACATAGGCTCCTCACTTTACCTTGTCCATGCTCCTGGTTATATTCCAAGTTTCTTGAGTGAGTCAAGGAAATTGAGGTTAATTATGAGAAAAGACAAAAATCAAAGGGAGATAACTCAATGGTACTAGCAGACATTACTTCTAAGGGAGATAACTTACTGTAGCAAAGGGGAGCTTTTCATGACCATGTGATCATATACACGCATCATATGGGTCTTCCTGACGAGGGACGAAAGAAACAAAGATATAAAGCGTTTGTCAGCGAAGACTTGTAAAGATCAACTGGATCGTCTTAAAAATATGTATTTGTATATATATTTTGTTATGATCTATATGTTGGGATTTTGAATATCACAGTCTTCGTTGAAGCGCCAATTCGATTTAGTTGTCGTATTTTCTGAAAATCCGTTATCAGTACCAACACAAGACCGCCCATTTTTATGTGATTATGACGTCAGAAATACGTACCTACTTTCGGTTCTGAAACTTAGAGGGTTTTTGACCATGCGAACAATTAAATTTAATTTATGTCCCTAAAAAACAATATTGACATTCGAAAAATACATTGTTATCTCGGTACATTTATGTACATTGTACATTAAAAAATACATATGATTTAGCTGCAAGTTGTTTACTAGAAATAGGAGCTAGTATGTCGCTGATCGTGATTTATTGTGTTTTAGAGACCAAAACACTTTTATCATTATACATGTATAATTGTACGTATTCACGGTTTTTTGACTCCATCCCAACAACGGACTAGCCCCATATGTTTATCAGGGTGTACCTGAGGATCTGACATGCAAAAAAAACACAAACCCGCCAATATGGCTTACATCTACTGATCTTAAATCCATTTACAACTCGGTCGAAAAATAGTCAACGACTAAAATCAGGACTGAATGATACAAAAAGAAAAACATAGTATGGAAATAGTTTCAGTCAGTATAAAATAATCGTTGCAAAAATTATTGTTTTATAATTATATTACTCCATGTTAATGAATTGTACCAGGGAACAATTACTTAATGACCATGTCAGGTTATATATACACGAAGTAGGTATTTTTGTGGTAAATTATGATGGAAATTCCTTGAAAAATAACTTACCTGAAATTTCTTCTATTTGTAATTGATCATGATATCATTGTACCTTGATGATGAATGTTCGGCTGAAATTAGAAAATACACAGTACTACAGTTTATGAAGTCAAAGAGTGCTTCTTGAGTGAAATGTTTGAGAATTACTTGTCCGTGGTTATCTGTTACTTGTCCGTGGTTATCTGTGTTTGGGGTTGGTGGTATTTTGGGGACGGTTGGAGTTTTCGTACGTGAATGTTTCTGGGATCCCTTTCTCACATATTTACCAAAAATAGGGAGGAAATCCCAATGGTTTAATATATCTATTGATTTCATTTGGCTGATGTAATGGTACATTGTATATTTAACGGCACATAATATACGCAATATTGATTTGTTTCTATTTCCATTTAAACATATTCAGTTATTCATTTGCATTGTATCTCTTTGTATCATACATCTCCAATTTCAAAATGAACTCGATAGACATGTTTATGACAAATTGGGCAAACTGAGTTTTCATTACCCAGAAAATATGACATTAAGTTAACGACGTATACATGTACATAAAAATAACGAGACATTTTGCTTTAGGATTTTCCAAATATGATTAATACGTAGTTTCCAACCGGTTCCCCAATGGGTTCCCACTGCTGAGCTGTATAAAACAGTAGGAACGTACGCATATTATTATTATGTAAGACTATGCCAATGGTGCAATAGTCTCTTGTTACCAATCTTTCACAGGCAAACATATCAAAATGGGAATTGATAATTTAATGCTTGCTAGTTTTAATCCATGTGGGGAAAAACTGAATGCTCTCCCCCCGCGGGATAGATCTCTTTATCTCTCAGAAACCCTTGAGGCGGCAGACACGGACATTTGTTTCCTTCCAGGGGATGATAAGAATACTGGTATGTTCGCTGTTTCAGGATATAAGCAGTTCCTAGCTCCTGGTGCCTCAGGAAGTGTATTACTTTACAAAAGTGATCGGATACACATGAAACAACAGAATGTCGAGTTTGGGGCGTTTAGTCATTTAGCAGGCTTGGACTACACCAAACTAATCGTGCCATACGTTGAAATATTTTCTCCGCTGCCACACCAAACGATTGTCAAAGAGTTCAGTATAGTTGCTTGGGGGTATGATCTTTTCCAGAATTCCTCCGTAAGGCCTGAAACACTGGTAGAAAGTTTGGTTGCATTCTCTCAAAACATTGCCATTGCAACAAAGAAGCCTGTGATAATTTGTGGCGAAATTAAAGTTCGTTATGACAACTTGGTCAAAATCGTGAAGAAGATGTCAACGGATGCCCAAGAAAAGTTTCTATCGGCTAATAATCCAATTATGGCCGATTATGGATACTTGCCTTCGATGACAAAAGCTTCACTCAAGGAAATCAGGCATTTATTTATGATGAAAGTCATAAAATGCAAAAGTGATGAATTCCAACAAACCAATGGCACGGACAGCCGAGTGGTTGCTGATTGTTTTATCGCTTCCAAAGCGCTTAACCTCTGCGACGCATCACTTGTAAACGTTGAAAAGGTGAGTTGTTTATTTTCTCGCATTGTATGCGTCGTTTAACCTTTTTCAATCAGTTTTTATATTTACTTTATGCTGGTTTGTAATTATGTGTCTAAATACAGTGGTACTCCATAATGACGATATCTCTTGCATCAAGATTTCCTTTAAATTGAGTATTCGCATTTTTTATAAAAAAATATATATTTACATGTATATATGCGTAGGAAAGTTTCAAATCAATTTACCAATTCGTCTAATGCCAAATTTCCACCGAGTAATTTCACTTAGAAACAAATACAGGATGAGCAAAACGTATTTTATTTTTCGTTGTAGGTGGACTGTCGTAAGATATATGTGAACGTGACAGAGAAAAAGAAGAACGGTATAGGACTTGCGGCTCCTGTGCTCGGGGCTATACCCCTGACACTGCCGAAACCCACTCACCATGGCGGATAGAATGTGACTAATTCATTCGAGGGAGTGATGACATTGATATGTTGGCGAATAAAGTATTTCCCGTTTATGTCGTATTTTTTCTGGATGGATAAATCTTGCTGCAGTTTTCATTTTTTTATTCTAGTTTCTTTAAAAGAATAAATTGTCTTATGAAAGATGGTCCATGATTTTTTCCTGATTTCTTTTTACCAACAGTTGTGTGTGTATAGAGTTTGTACTTTTTTAATATTAGTTTCGTGTATTGATATTTTATCATTTTATATGTTCAATTTCACTGAACGGTAATCGATAATCCAGTTACTTTTATCTTTTTATGCGAACTTTATAGAAACTTATATTTTTGTTTTTTTTTCTCATAACTTGACGTGTACATATAAAATTATATTTTATACATTTGAATTTTGCATGTTTTTTAACAAATATAGGTGTTAAAGCTGCTATTGTTGAACTATTGTAATCGACATATGAATTTCAAAATTGTTTCCTTTTTGCATTTCCTGTATTACATTTTTGTCTTTTTTGCATGATTACTTCAAACATTCGAAATTAAGCGAACGAACAAAAAGATAAATAAAATAGTTAAATATGCGTAAAATCTAAGCTACAATTACACCATCATATACCAGATCTCTGTCAAAAATCAAGAAAATTAATAATTAATATATGATTATATATACTTTAATATTTTTTGTTCTGATATATCTCCCACAACATTTTATACCTGAGCTTAAAGATTTACAATAGTATTTATTGCACTTTCTTAAAATTAGTGATAAATTTACTTTCATGATGGCACCCACTAAGATACTGCATCTTATTATTTGAAAATTATGTAAACTGATAATGTTGTGTATTAATGCCTTGTTTTACTTTTGTCATGTAAATAACGTGACTTGAGTTGTTAAAAAGTAAAGTGTGCGTGTTTTTTTTTTTGTTTGTTTATTTTAGTGTCCAGTTTTTAATTGTTTGTGTATTCATATATTACACATATCAGTATTAACCATGTACATGTATTGTAAGGATGGATTGTTGAATTAAGATGCATAATAAAATAATAAAATTACTACGGTATGTTTATCTTAAAATGTTACTAAATACGATTAACACAGTCTGTATGATAACTTCGATTTAATTTGTTTGTTTTTATGTGACTTATTGTCACTGGGGCGTAACGCCGTTTTTCAACATCTTTCAGTTTTATACGGCGACCGCTTCACGCAACCAGTTTTCCTGGACTGTATACTAACCAGTACTAACTTCCCCTCCACAAGGAGCCGGCGCCTTCTCCACATATGGATGAAAATTGATATTTTTGTCAAATTTCATAGAAGGGTATAATCTGCCGCGATCGTTATTCGAACCCGGATCTCTGGGTTACAAGTACAGGACCACGACCGCAGCCTCAATTTAATAGTCGAACCAGTGCATGTAACAAACCCTTCTCGGATTTTTTGTAAAAATGAGTACTGAGGTGACCTCGCGTCGCCTTTAAAATGCCAACATGGTAAAAACGGTAAAAAAACTATAATGTGCTTTCATTGATTATGAAAAGGCTTTTGATACCGTAAATCATGACGCTTTGTGGATTAAATTAATTGACTTGGGTCTAAGCTGTAAAGTGGTAAATATGGTCAAAACGATCTACAGAAATGTCAAATCATGTGTCAAAGAAGCAACAAGTATGTCATATTCTGTTTTTTTTTTGTTTCTATTGGACTAAAACAGGGCGAACCTTACTCCGTTACTATTTATTCTATTTATAAACGATAACAAATATATATTAAATCCGAACGGAATGTCCGAAGACAATATCAGCATGTTATCTTTTTACATTTTATTTTTTGCTGATGATATAGTTCTTTTTACAACCGATCCTCATAGTCTTCAGTTACAACTTGATAATATATTCACATACTCACATAAATGGGGATTAGAAATTAATGTAAATAAGACTAAAATCTGTATTTTTGAAAAAGGAAAGACAAATAATCGTCATTCTTGGTCAATTAAGAGTCAAAATGTTGAAGTAGTTGACAGTTTTTGTTACCTAGGTATTAAATTTTATTATACAATAGCTCTACATGATCAATCTTTAAAAGCCTACTTTATCACATAACCTGCGGTCCAGGAGTGCCGTAAACCCGTGCCGGAAATATCGTTCGGCACTGCCAAACCATGCAATAAATATTCAAATTAGCCAAATCACTATATTTGCATATTTTGTATTAATACGCTACTACGATATTTGTAAACATGGTCGACTCTCGATTCGTAATGATTTTATTAACGAATAAAATTATGTTTGTGTGAATAAAATAATGATTTTATGTCTTTTATCTTACATTTTATCGCCAAACGATTATTAGAAACATGCGCTATTTTTTGCGCACAGTAGTAAACAGTCTACACTAGACGTCTTGTACTGACGTCATCATGACGTCATCCTACAGACTGTTTCATTTTCTGTGGTCTTTTATACGGTTATGTGATAAATAGAATCTTACACTCGTGCTCATCCTTTACCATTTTTATTAAACTCGTTGACAAAAACAATATGACACTCGGCAGAGCCTCGTGTCATATTATTTAGTCAACTCGTTTAATAAAAATGGTAAGGAATGAGCACTCATTCAAGATCCTCTATATCAATTACTCTATATTTTTAGTAGGATTTGTCTTGATACTAAAATGAAATTGTCTCTATTTGATTCATTAATTGTACCTATTTTACTATACGAATGTGAAATTTGGGGGGTTTATGATTTTAAAGAAATTGATAAATTACATGTTAAATTCTGTAAACGAATACTTGGTGTTCGAAATCAAACATAAAATGAATCTTATCTAGATCACGTTAAAATTGATAAATATAGAAAGGAATTATCTCGATTCAGATTAAGTTCTCATAATCTAGAGATAGAATCAGGCAGATATAACAATATATCAAGAGGATATCGAATTTGTAAATAATGTTCTTTGAATCAAATTGAATCAGAATACCATTTCTTTATGTGCTGTAATATATATACAGATTGAAGAACAAAATACATCAAAAATACTTCATGGCCTTCTATCAACAAATTCATTTATATGATGTCTAAAGAATCATATAAAGTATGTAATAATATTGCAAAATTTATTTTATATGCAATGAAATTAAGATTAGATAAATTAAAAATAAACAATGCCGCTTAGTGAACCTTTTATTGTGTTTTCCACTGCTTCTTTATTGTTCTTAAATTAGTATATACAATGTTTCTTAATTTAAGTTAATATTTAAATCCGTTCTGTTTCTACGGAACGCTACTTTTTTCGAATATACACGTGCGCTTGTATTGATTTCTGTCACTGTGTAATCATATAACAACAACTGCATGTTTGTTTGAGTTTGATGTTGATTGTATTGAAAATCTCTATATATTTATGTACTTATTTGTTGTATTTATGAGCTGATGTCTTGGCCATTTTCACATTAAAAGTATTGGTAAATGGTCAATGGCAATGCATGCCGATTGAATCTATAAACTTCAAAAAACATATTGATATGCGGTTCCCGATCCAAGCTTTTAGCAGTAGGTAAGTAGGTAAGTAGGTAAGTAGCTTCATTTTTTTGTTAACATCATATGCATGTTCTGAAACGAAAAGCTTAAATGAAAAGCAAAAAAGGCATTTGTCAAAATCCCTAAAAATCAGTCCGGGATTTTATAACAAGTCGGTCGCGTAACTGCATTTTTATGAATAGTATTACATCATCATTTTACCAAGAAAGAACGTACTAACAGAAACACGAAACTTGTAAAATAGCCGTGATATAATATATAAAATATGACACATTGAAATACCGAGATATAAATGAACAGGATAAATTCCAGTATAGGATATTTTCGACCCAAGATAACTCAGCCACTATAAATACGATACTAATTATTGTCTATTTAAAGAAAATGATATTACGCAATGTATAGATTACAATATAAATTAAATTATCTTATCACTGATCAGTACTGTCATTTATAATATTACGCAGGTCGATCAAAAATTGTTCAATGTACATGTAAAACAATACGTCTATCGTCACATGGGGTTGTTTTAAAATAGCAATTCAAATTTGGTTTAGTTTTGTAATCTGGTGTGTATATACATGTACATGTATGCTCATCATTGTCATTTTGGTCATGAATACATACACATGCATATATAAATATACTATAAACAATACCATTTATGATAAACATAAATGTTTAACATAAATAGTATGGAATTATAAACAGGCAGCTCATTAATCCACTGGTTCTGAAAGTGAAAGTGGCCTATGAAAACGGCTGTACATTTCAAACTTTACGAAGCAAACGTATGCATCGATACAACTAAAATATACACGTATAATAAGAGAAATTGTGTTCGTATTCATTTATTAATATCAGTTATATATATATACTATATGACAAAAAATAACAATAAATAAATGGACTATTCACAGACACTTTAATGCGAATTTAAAAGGACAATAACTCAAAGGTTGGAAATTAAAAAAAATCATACCGCAAATCATTTTCTATTATGGAAACCTATAATGTGGTAGAATGGTTTTAGATAATAATATAGGATATTATAGGTATAAAACCTTAAAATATCACTGATAAACTAATGGAATGAACACTCTTCGTTATCTTCAGGTTGCATTGGTCCATGTCACAACTCAACAGACATGTGTGAAAATAGTCGCAGTCCGTCGCTCATGCGCTGGGTTTAGAAAATGATCTAAGACAGCCGTTATAAAACTAGAATACTGAGTTTCTAATAATTGCGTAGTGTATAATTATATAATAATTATACACTGGATGATCTGTTATTAATTTTTGCCACTCGTTCATTTATATATTCATTTATTTATATCGGTCACTTGTATTGTATGTCTGTAGCATATTGTGACATTTTGGAACAAACTCCAAAAAATAATGAGATCACCATTAATGTTAATCGCGGAACAAATTCAGAGTATGCTATTTTCAATGCGATTTATTAATCAAGCTAACATTAATGGAGAATCATTATACCGTATTCACATCATAATAGCATAATTATGTTCCCATTATTGCAAACAATACATCAAACAAACAATACATCAAACAAACAATACATCATTACAATGTGGCCTCATTACTTCTGGTACCTTTTGACACGTTTATGATTCCCTTCCAACGGCAAGTCAAGTTGATCTGAATTAATTGGCGATTCCGGATTATAGGAGTGAAAAGACACGTTTGAATGATTTTACGGATCTGTTTATCATTTCGAATAAGCCATGGTATTCTGAATACACGATTCGGATGATCGAAGTTAATCGAAGAATATATAGAGAAAATATCGGGGTTGAAAATTCATTTCGGATTTCACGAAGTTTTCAGATAATCCGTTATCGAATAATTGGGTTTCTATTTTATTAAAAACTGAACATTTATTTATAGATTTACGTCATGGTACATTCCTAGTGCATGATTTGTATAAATACATGTAATTATATAAGTACATATAACCTTCGGGACTCGTAGGGTCTTTTAATAGATGAACACTCATTCTTAAAATAAGAGCCAATAATCTGTCAGGTATATTAATGTCAGATTTTACGATTTCGAAAAATCACAGGTCAATTACGTAACAGACAGTGAATACATAATATTTCTAAAAAGAACACTTTAAGTAATTAAAAAGTGTATTTTATTCCTGGAGAACATAATCGTACACAATAAGGACCCTGGTTAAAGCCATAGTCACAAGGAAGAATCCTCATTTTAAATGGGTATCCCTTTGTACATGGTTTGTAGTAACTCTGTATAAATTGGTGTAATTATTTCATGATAAGTTGCTAAATATAGCGTGAGTTCTAATAGAGCATCATAGACTTTTAAGCAGTTCTGTTGTCACAGGATTCAAGTATTTTACATGACAAGTTCTAGGTACATTGTTTATATATATGAATGTTTACAATAATGATAAAAATAAATATTGATGTAGATCGACAATCGTAATGTTTTTATTAATGCAGAATATTTTTCACTGAAGTTTTTCGAAAATAAATCAGTTGAGTAGGGCGTATCTTTACATGACACAATGCCTTACCTCTTAGAGTTTTACCATTCAGAAAGTGAAATGTATCACGGCTCTGTTGGGCCTTTTTGTCTAATAAATCAAATCAGTCACTAATTTTTCCTATTCGTGACTGAAATATTACTTCATGTACAACAAAACTCACCATGAAAGTACATGTATATTAGTCCGATGTTGTCCCTATACTTTTAAACGGTAAGGCCAGAAAAAACAGTTGTGTTCACAGTTGCCCGACCAACCCTATTTTTTGGCACCAATCCTAAATTTCTAACAGCAAAATCTGAAGAACAAAACTATTTGGCGAGGAATCGAATCTCAAAAGTATGGAAGGTATATTTAAAAAGATAGAAAAGAATCATATTTTTTTTTGGTAAGGTAACCGTAAACATGACTATTTTTCTAGCCTAAAACTCACACTTTCAGAGTGAATGTGTCAAGTAAGGTCATGTCAGATAAGTCTTATCAAATTTGCTGCTACGAAAGATGAATACGTAAAGTAGATATCCAGGTCATTCAGCACTCATCAGTGAACATTTATTTGATAAGAAACATTCTTTTCTGCTCAGGGTGATAGCGTAAATTGTGTTCCTCCGTCAAAGGAGAGTGGAGAGTTTGCTGTTGAGACGTCTTGCGCATTGACATATACATAGGTAGCCGCGCTAATATTCAGCTACAAGAGCTGAGAAAACGATTACATTTTAATGGTTTTAGTAACGATATCTTTTGGCACTGTAACAATGCAAAACTTTTAGTTCTGTTTTTAGAAGCACTGGATGTTTTTTTTTCAAAGTGGAGACATCTGGGTAAAACTTTACAGACACAACGTAGGTAGGACATTATCACATTATTACTTACGCGCATTTACTATGAATTCCAAGTGGTGTTATTGTCTTTATTTATCAGGCATTCTCTTTTTGTATGTCCCACACCTGGGTTTGCTCATGTACCATCCGAATTTCTTATTAATGTGTTTTTACCCTGGACTTTCAGATCTTTAATTGTTACAACGTGATTCCACAGGAAGAAGCTATCCACTAAGGTATTTTACATCGTCAAAGTTGTTTGTGAGGTTGGTATAACTTCAATTTTATTTAAATCCCAAATGTTTGCAACGACGGTTCCTCTGATGATGTACTTTGCACTGCTAATATATATACTATAGATCCTCGATTATCCGAAATCGACGGGCCCGAAAAATTATTTCGTTTAATTCAGGGTTTCGGATAGTCCGGGGTAAAAGAGATCTAGAATGTTTTATTTGAGAACACTCCAAAATAAATTATCTCGAACATGTAAAATTGTTAACAACAAACTGTATGTGTTAAGATTTATGTTTTATTTACTACAATAATGTAATATATATAGAAGATATGTATACTGATACTAGTTATATATTGTCCTGTTCCTCCATTCATGTTGGTGTTATTTAGTTGTGTTTGTCCTGCTTCACCTTTGTATTAATATCGATGCACTCCTCCCCAATTTTTGCATCCGTGTTTGTCGTGTTTTTTGTTTCTATTTATTGATCTACTCGTGTGTTACCTTTCATTATGACGATCTATCCCTCTCTGATACATGTACAAACCCCCAATTGCAAGCGTTGAAAATGATGTAGCAACTGATGAAGATTAATGGATGTGTTAGACGCAACATTGACTCTCCCTTGCCTTTCGCTTTCAACTGTATGTTTTTTATTTAGATATACACGTAATTTTATTTGGTTTCAATACCAGAAAATAGATTTGTCGTGACCTTTGAGCAGGATGCACACGTATTGCTAAAAGTCGCCCTATACCAGTATGGCGGGCGTTTTTTTGTCCCCTTTTGTAGACACTCAAGAAATTCCTCATATGTGCCATATAATGTAACGGTCTGTCTTAATTTCTGTGTGTTGTAGGTGGAGACATTGACAGAAACACAATCATGAGAGCCAGGCATAGGTATTGTTTCTGCTTGTTTATTCCGTGTATGTTATGTTTACTAGTACTTCATTCACTCCATGAAGTTATACGGACAGATAGGAGCTGCTTCTGTGGTACCTGCCTAGAATATTTTACAGAACAAGGAACAATGACAAAGACATCAAGTCTAAATATACAAAGACATGAGCCAATGATCTGGGCTCAAATACCCGACAATATTTCAATTACGACTATGCATCACAGTGTAACCGTTGAACCAATATTTAATAATTTAGTATCTGATTCTAACGAGGGGATCGGCGAGAATTGCTTCCTGCCACCTCTTGCGACCAATCGAACATTTTATGCTGCAGATTCTAACTTTTTTGTGTATTCTGCATACTTGGATGAGAGATACACAGTTCCAATTATTCGAATAATGTCGGTCCTTGTCCACCGTACCTACAAAAGTCTTCCGAATGTGTTCTGCCATTTTAGAAACTCTCAAGGTGCGTTATTGACGATGGAAGCCACGTTTTATGAATTCAGTGAAAACCATGCGAAGAAATTTGGTGGATTTATTTTATCATGTGAAGTACCAGAAAGTGTAGCTGCTGTCAATGTTTGTTACATTGATATAACGATTGAAGCTAAAAACGCTGATTCTAAGTATCAAGCTGAGAAGACAAAATCAATTGTTCTTCAAGTTACAAGGCTACAAACACCAACACTTTTGGCAGCTAAACCTGCAACAAATACTCGTGATAAAGAGATAAATACGCGAGGACATGCGTTTCATTCTAATTCAATCATATACAATTACACGATATGTGTTCCTCCGCTGTTTGGTCCTATTAATGTTTCTTATTTTGTTGAATTTATAGAACTTAATAGAATGTTAGGATTTCAACATTTCATAATTTATGTGATGGATGTTAAAAACCAGGATATGGTCAAAATATTGGAACATTATATAGACCTCGGCGTTGTAAGTCTTATATATTGGAAACTTCCAGACGTTGTAAAGAAAGACGAAATTTGGTACAATGGACAATTAATAGTTCAGAATGATTGCCTATACAGAGCCATGTCTGTTTCCAAATATTTGGCTATAATGGACATTGATGAATTTATGGTACCCCATAATGGCCAGAAACTTCTGACCTCTGCTGTCGAACACCTACTAAATGACACTGTGTGTGGGCTTAGCTTTCAAAGTGCTTTTTATGACGAAAGATATGCAGCAAACGCTGATAATAATAATTCAGATAGTAAATTACGTACAATAAAACATAATGGCAGAACTGCTATGTTTAGTAAAGTGAGAACAAAGGTTTTAATTCAGCCAAATAAAGTGTTCGACGTGGGAATTCACCATGTAAGCAAACCAGTTCTTGAAAATTATAAAGTTGTCACTGTTGACAACTCTGTTGCATTTTTACATCATTACAGAAACTGTTCGTCAAAATTTCGTATGAAATGCTCGGCCTCCATTATTGACAATTCCACTCTCAAATATTCCGATGAACTTTTGGAAAGATTAGACAATGTCATGAACAAGGTGATGCTAGGATGATATTCGTGATATAAAGTCTTATTACGTTTGTATCTGCAATGCTATTTTCTTTGGCAATATAGAAATCGAATGTTTATGTTTTTGTGTGACATTTTCAAATTTGCTAATAGCCAAGTGTCATACTATTAAAAATATTACACGTAAATATTTGGAAACATTTTGTTATTTGTCAAGGATGTTGACTTTATTATGATGTGAAATATTTGTCAGTATCTATCATTAAAATATCACCATAGTGTTGTAGTTCATATATATGATTAAGTCAGTATCACTGTTACAAAAGTACTTGGATTATAACAATGACGTGCATCAATATAAATTTCATATACCGGTACACTAGTAATAAACAGGTTTTATGTTTTTGCATGTCTTTGGTTTAATGATGAAAAATTCCCAGTTACCTTGTGCTTTTTGTCAACTCGATAATAGTTATAACACGTACCAAATTCGTTTAGTTCAAACGCAATGTGGTATTTTTCTTCTTAACATATAGTATGGTGCCAAAACCGTCAAAAGTTGCTCTTACTTTAGGGGTCACGATTATGCAGCACAATACACTCCATATAAAATGTAACATGACAGATACATGTATATCAGTGCTTGAGAGATAAGATCATACAAGCCTAGTGCAGTGACATTTATTTATGAAATCAATTATAAAAAGGGAAGTTTAATGAATCCTGTACTAGATACATGTCTCAAAGGTCCGTCTATCCAAGAATAATAGGAGATTAAAAAGCTGAGAAACTGGAACAATTCGCATTGTTTTTCAATTACATGACATGTTAGCATATCCTACTGATAACATTAACATATTTAGAATACGAGGTTTGGTCGTCGGCATTCAGCTTATTTATAATGATCTAATCATTTTATGTTTAATTTAGTAAAACACCGAGTTATCAATCAAAACTGGGGGATTGAAGGATAAAATTTTGTTGTCTGCATTGATTTAAATCTACTCCTATGCACAAGTAGTCTAACAGGAAAATATGCGGTCCAAAATCCGTTAAGAAGACCAGAACTAGGGCACGAGTTTGAGAAAAGATAGCGGGATAACATGTGCTTTAAAATATTCGCTCCTGTCCGACACCTTTACACTACTAACAACGCTTTCACCCTATTTTGCGTGCACATCCAAGGGAGACAACCGCATTTGTAACGGTTGCGGCAGGAAGTTAACCAATTCAAGATGGGTGACAAAATAACAGGTAATACGCATGGTATAGTTTTAATTGTTCACTGGTGAATTTTCAAAGTCATTATGTCGAATTGAAATTGCACAATATATTTCTTCCATTTACTTAAATTTATATCAAGTAATATGACTCTACTTTTCTTGTTGACTTTTTGAAATGGTGCTGTATGAAATCAAATGTCATTAGTTTCCGCGACTGTGTCGCAATCACCCACGTGTATAAAATTGTTGTTTTCTTTCATTTCGACTTTAACGTTGACGGATGGTATTTGTTTCATGTTCAAATTTGTTAGTTGTTTGTAATCATTTCAATATTAATTTTTAAAATAGTGTGCAACTTGAATAAATTAACCACCGATTTGTAAAACATCATAAAAAGTTTAGTTATTTTGATCTATTTTTATTCATTAAACTGGTCTGATAAGCATGAGAAAAGATAGGACACACGTCTGCGTATCAGCTTTGACTTCTAAGTAGGAGCTAATTGGGGAATGATGATGTTTAATATTTACATGAGATTATTTCATTGGGAGTAATCTGAGTTCTTGTTGATTTTGTCTTCTTGTCATCCTCATTAATTTGATTTGTGATCTCTGCCCAGAGTTCTTACTGATAAAAAGAGTAACAGAAAATGTTGACAAAAATACTAATGTCCATTGGGTAATGATTAAATTTTGTATTACTTTAAACTTATAGTTAAACTAAATAACTGATATATAATACATAATGTAGCGATTTCTTTTCTTCCCTAGAAAAGCGTTTGAAAAAAATGATGAAGATGAAAATGAAAAAGAAAAAAATGTTGGAACAAGAAAAAGCTAAACAACAAAGCAAAGGTAACATTGTTTATATATCAGGCACTAACTCCTCGACCATCTAAAATACACAAATTCAAGACTTGAGAATATTTGATTTGTCATTGTTGTTTTTTTCATATGTTCATACCCAAAACAAAAGAAAAAGTTGCTACTGCACTGTTTGAGTATTATGCACAATATTTTACTCAGTTAGTAATTGTAACATTCCAAGTGAATTCATTTCTGCAAATGTATTAAGATCCCATTATAGATTGAGATTTGATCTTTTAATACTGTTAAATGCCTTTTTTTCATTCGTTTTGCCACTTATTTGTGAATTAATGTAATAAAAGATTATTCAAAACTTCATAAGTTCCCAATTTCAATGCAAAACAAACTGATTTTTCCCAATATGGTTGGTCCTGGTACCTTTCTCAAACTGTGGAAAAAGTCCTTCATTTGTCAATAACATTTCATCACAGTGTTCTTATTAGGAACCAGCAACTGACCCAAAACTATGGTTTGAATGACTAACAGGCTGTTTGAACTGGGAAAATTTTTTTTGCCTCAATTTTTTTTCTTTCCTAAGCCACCAGTTCGTTTATAGTTTTTGTAGAATTTTCCAGAATATCCAGTTTTCCCAAGGTCCTGACCTTACTGGTTTTTATTGTTTCCATGGCACTGAAGTTAAGATTTCTGTTTTTTTTTTATTGAAAATTTTGAACTTTCATCCATGCGATTTTTGTAAATGTCCCTTATAAATAGCCCAGAATGCTGGAAATTGTGTCTATGTTTTAAAAATTTTCTGGGGGGGGCATGGCCCCTGCACCTCTGGAAGGCCTACTACTTTCCTATTTATGCATCTATTCAATAAAATTCTAACGAGAACCCTGCACATGTTTGTTGATGATTTTCTTTGATTTTGTATACACTTGTATTTTCTTCATTTGGAATCATGTGGAAGATTTAGACTTAGAGCTGAGTTAATAAATATTTTAAGTTCACTGAGAAACTGATAATGAATATACTTTTTATCATAGGCTGATAATTATCATGCAGTTTTTTTTTTATCTGATATGTGTTTAAAGAGAATTGAACAAGCTTGTAGTAGTTATTTTGTGTATATTAACAGAAACATATACATTTTTAGCTTCCAACAACCAATCTCAGTCAAGTACGGAAACCAAGAAGAAGAAACGAAAGAATGAAAATTACAAAGGTAAATATTGAATGTTTCTTCAGTTTGAAATTTTTGCAGTGATTTCTAGTGGATCAATAATTGGCTTATTTTGCCAACATTAATTACAGTTTTTAATACAATGTTTGTTAAAGTGCTTTATTGGTATATCTGCTGGTCTCACAAACACTTACTTTCATATTTCTGTTAGCATGTTAATTTAAGGGTGGTATCAAAATTTCATCTGGTTATTTGGAGAAAACACTTTGTAAAAGGTTTATAATAAAATCAACATGTTCTCCCAAAACACTTTGGTTTATGGCTGAAGACACAATCCAGGTGTGTTATTCAAGATATATTTTCTTCTGTAGAAGAGATAAAACCAAAGAAGATGAAGGTCCAAGAACCTGTAGAGGATGAAAGTTCTGATGAAGAATCTGGTAGTGATGAAGATCAGGTAGCTGATGTTCCAAAGAAAGGAACCATGAAAGGAAAACAAAATAATTCTGCAATGGATGAAGACAGTGATGAACAAAATAGTGAAGAAGAAGAAGATGATGATGGCAGTAATGATGATGATGATGATGAGGAAGACGGTGACAATGATGATGATGTTGAACAAAATGATGAAACAGAAACAAGTACAGACATCAAACCAATGGAAGAGCAGAAATGTGAGTAATTGAACTTAGCTATTATACAATATTTACTACAACCTGATATTATGGAAATGAAAGTAGTGTTGGTCATAAGAACCTATTACAAGTAACAATGAGACTTAAAAGTTAGTGTGAAACTATTTAAGTTACAATTTTATTTATTTATCAGATACAATTAAATTTCAAATAGATAATATATGTGATTCAATTTTAGTGTTTGCGATAAAGCATGAAGCTAAACAAATTGATTTTAGTGATGTTGTGTCTGATATCTTTTTCTCTTATTTCAGTACCAGGAAGTTCATTGGGTGCAGCTATTGTAACAGATAAATCATTTAAGAGTCTTGAAGGCAAAGTATCCGCTTGTACATTGGATGGTATCAAAGATATGGGCTTTACTCACATGACAGAAATACAAGCTAATGCCATACCTCATTTATTAGAAGGAAGGTTAGTGATAGGGTTATCCTTCAGGCCTTTGTTATGGGGTCATTTTAAGTTAATAATGATTTTTGTGAGCTGCGGCAGTGTTTTAGTGGTTAGTGCGCAGGGCTTGTAACCTGGAGATCCGGGTTCGAATCATGGTTGCGGCAGGACGTGCCCTTCTATGAAAATTTTACAAAATTGTCGATTTTCCTCCATATGCGGGGAAATTGCCGGCTCCTTGTGGAAGGGTAAGTTAATAATGGTTAGTATACAGTCCAGGAAAACTGGTTAGGTGAACCAGTCACCGTGTATAACTCAAAAAGTTTTGAAAAACAGCGTTAAACCTCAGTGACAATTAGTCGCATACAAACAAACTGATTTTTGTTCATTTCTGGCTCTGGCCTTCTGACAAGAGAGTTATCTTGAGGCAACATTCAGATTTTGCCGAATTATTTTCTATTTTACTGTTCCCCAATGGTTGATAAAAATGTATGGTATTTTTCTTCAAAGCAAAGGTGTAAATATGTGTTTTTATTCATGTAAAATTTCAATCCCTACAATTGTTTTTTCTCTTTATCAATTCTACATTATCTGCATGATTTTACAGAGATTTGATGGGTGCTGCTAAGACTGGCAGTGGTAAAACTCTGGCTTTTCTTATACCTGCTGTAGAACTGTTATATAATCTCAAGTTTATGCCCAGGAATGGTAAGTGTCTTCAAATGATTTATTTTTACTTAAACAATTTGATAGGGCAATTACTGTTATGAATTACTTGAATATACTGACTTGAATAGTTGTACAATCATTTATTATAGATTTATGACGGCCTAGCTGGTCTTAATAAAAGTCATGTCCAGCTCATAAAAATACTGGTATCCTAGTCCTGTCCTTTGTTGGATTTGAACTCTGCTGGGTTGTTTGACTTTCATTCTGTCCACTACTCTAGTGTCTACTTTGTTTTCCAACTATCAAACAATCCGGTAATAAATATCACACCCATCTTTGAGAAGTACGAAAAAATCAGGACTCTCCACAAATGCTCCAATGCTTGTCCAAATTTTATCCATCATGTCTGAAAATTTGTCAGACATTGATTCAAAAGTATGTTTTGAGTATCTTTTTAGCTCACCTGAGCACGTAGTGCGTGCTACATGACCATTAGATGTTGATGTGCCATAAAACACCAATAATAGATAAATAAATAAATAAATACATAAAGTTAGCATTGAAGAAATTCAGCTAAATTGTAGATTACAGTAAAACCACTGATAGCAACCACCTCAATATTATAACCGCCTTGTTATAATGACCACTCATTTTTGGACCAGCTTTTAACAACTCCCATATAACTCAACATGATGAGACCACCTCATTATTATGACTGATCTTTTGGATCCCAAAAGTGGTCTCAGCATTGAAGTTTTACTGTATAGTAAATTGCTGACTTACATGGAGCAAATTCATTTTACAATGTTCTAACATTCATATTTTACATCACACAGGTACTGGTGTAGTTGTTATTTCCCCAACCAGAGAGTTATCAATGCAAACATTCGGTGTATTGAAAGAGATTCTGAAATATCATTGTCACACATATGGCCTTATTATGGGTGGTACAAATCGTCAGGAGGAAGCCAAGAAACTGGCCAGAGGTGTAAATATCCTTGTAGCCACACCTGGTAGACTGCTTGATCATTTACAGGTAAATTTATGAAAATGAATGATTTTGTTTGAATGCTTAGATTTTTGATATGCAAGCGGTTAAACTACACTGCCTTGTTTGTGCTAGATTCTGAGATACTTGTCTGCTTCTTAGTGCTTTTTTACGCTGAATCAGACAATTTGATGGTAATTGTAGCAGTAACGTTTGCTTTCAAAAAATGTTATTTTTAATTATCCTTTTTTTTATTCTTGTCCAACATATATTCTGCTTTGTTATAACACCTGTCATATGTCACATTCAATTACATTCATCATAACCATCTGGATTTACTTCCCTTTAATTTTGCTATTTACTGATTTCTATAGGTGAAGTGTGTTCATGTGATCTTCTGGTGATTAATGCTGAGTATAGTAAATGTTTGGCAAAATTTAACAACTAAGGCCATCATTAAAAATTGTTAGTTTGCCATTACATGATCCAACTCATTATAAGCAATGGCTCCTTTTGCCACAATGCTTTTAAAAGTTGTCTGCTTCAGATGTGGGGAAATGTGAAATTATGAGGCAGGGGGTTAATTCCCTGGCATACAGTGGTAAAAATGTTTTTTGTTATGCATGGTGAGATACTGTATTCAATTTTAGTGATTAATTTGAGTAAGAAGTTTATTAAAATTGCTGGTTCTTTGCCGTTATGT
The DNA here is from genome assembly GCA_008271625.1 of Lutraria rhynchaena. Taxonomy (NCBI): domain Eukaryota; kingdom Metazoa; phylum Mollusca; class Bivalvia; order Venerida; family Mactridae; genus Lutraria; species Lutraria rhynchaena. The sequence continues at coordinate 235,912 of VIBL01000235.1, read as the reverse complement.
GTCTGTAACATTCCTGGGTTATCTTAATACATGGATTATTTGGACATTTTTCAGAATACATCAGAATTTATGTTTAAGAATCTACAATGTTTGATCATTGATGAAGCTGATCGTATTCTTGATGTAGGATTTGAAGAAGAAATGAAGCAGATTATCAAATTACTGCCCAGTAAGTAAACCTGAATTAAATATTTTGTGAAACTTTGCAGTTTTTAACCAGGTTTTCCAGTGGATTTGCTTATATTTAACCTAAGAGATAAAGCATAGCAAACCTTCAGTAGGTAATCTCTCTGTAACTTGGTAACAATATGATGTGAACACTGTGACATCAGTGTCTGCATACACTGACTGCATTAAAAGTATGCTGCTTGATGCCAAAATTGAATTATTTTATCTAGCACTAAGTACTTACTACTTGTATCAACATTGTGACAATTAAGTCCACTAGAGGGGAAATGAGGTGAGTTGTCATTATCTCATAAACTGGAGAATTACATGTAATAACTACAAATATTTGGAAAATGAATCAACTTAATTAAATTAACTGTTCCACTTGGTTTTATATATGCATGTAGCAAATGTCATCTTGTCATTATGTGGTACAAGCATAGAATTGATAAAACATAGTGACATTCGTGTGTTATATATAGTTTTACTTCAACTTGTCTACTTCATGTTATCAGGAAGTCTTTTATGAAATGTTCATGTTTAATAGTTTGGCTTGATACCAGACCCAAGATGTGTCAATGATCTTACCTTATGATGACACCAGTTTATTTTACGATTTTGTTGATTTTACAGAAAGAAGACAAACCATGTTATTCTCTGCTACACAGACACGTAAAGTTGAAGATTTAGCCAGAATATCATTGAAAAAAGAACCATTATATGTTGGTGTGGATGATTCTAAAGATTTAGCAACAGTAGATGGACTTGAACAGGTGAGTGCTTTTTTTAACAGAATAAAAGGATAATACAGTAAAACTTTGTTATTACGAGCATCGGTATCACTAGCACCCGACTTATCTCGAGTTTTTTTTTAAGTCCTGTCAATTGTTTGGTTATTAGTTGTGTATAATTTTCAACAAACAAACAAATACCTTGTTTTGATCTTAAGCATTTAGTCTGTTCCGATGTCCACTCGAGATAACGAGGTTTTTCTGTAGTTAAAAATCATCTTGAATCTTGCTGTGGGTATGTGGGTTGTGTTGAAAGATTAATTTGATATTTGTGAACTTCTCCGTGTTGACTAGAATTGTTCTCCTAAAATATGCTTTTCACAATTATATTATTAAACATGCTTGTAGATATATATTGAATTGTTGTCATTTAATTACAGGGTTATGTTGTCTGTCCGTCTGAGAAGAGATTTTTACTGTTGTTCACATTTTTAAAGAAGAATCGTAAGAAGAAGATGATGGTGTTCATGAGTTCCTGTATGGGTGTCAAATATTACCATGAATTACTTAACTATATAGATCTGCCTGTGATGTGTATACATGTAAGTTTAATATCATTATATTTGCCTGTTATAGTCCTAAAGTATACCAAGAATCCTTGGTTTTCTTGCTCCAAGATGCTTAAATCAGAATCTTAAATTGTCAGATCAGAGTCTGAAATAATGAGATCAGAGTCTGAAATAATGAGATTAGTGTCTGAAATAATGAGATCAGAGTCTGAAATAATGAGATCAGAGTCTGAAATAATGAGATCATTGTCTGAAATAAAGAGATTAGTGTCTGAAATAATGAGATTAATGTCTGAAATAATGAGATCATTGTCTGAAATAATGAGATTAGTGTCTGAAATAATGAGATTAATGTCTGAAATAATGAGATCATTGTCTGAAATAATGAGATTAGTGTCTGAAATAATGAGATTATTGTCTGAAATAATGAGATTAATGTCTGAAATAATGTGATCATTGTCTGAAATAATGAGATCAAAGCAATATTTTTTGCGACATTTTGGACAAAATTGGGAAAAGTCACACTGCATAAAAATGACTAAAAATAATCGTATAAAACTGAAACTGCTGTAAATTAATTTTTGTTTTTGTTTTTTATTCTTTTGAATTAGGAATTTTTGCTTTGCAATTGGGAAAAAATGTACATTTTGCTATTGGGAACGTGACTGAATATCCTGTCGTCAAAATTGCCTAAAATAAACCCTGTTATGAAAAGATCCTAAGAAGTCAGATTTGCAGTATCCTACTAACAAAAATTGAAGTGGGAATTATTACATCATACTGCCAAGGGAGATAATCTGTTGCATTGAGTTTGGGATTGAAGAATGACACATTTACCTCCCCTGTACTAAAAGCATGTTATAACAATGAATTTACATATTATACAAACAACATGCTCATTTCAGAAAAAAAATTTAAAAAATCTATGAAAGAATTTATTTGTCTGCAGGAATGTTGGTCTGTATGAATATAGAAAGATCTTCCACTTTGAAAGATTAAAATTATGTGAACTCTGTGTATATCTTCATTTTATCCTCTTTAACACCAAAAAAGAATCTTTAGTTTGGTGAAGTCTTTCCTTATTTGGAAATCACCTTTGGCATATGGTTAACTATACTATGAAGATATCCAAATGAGAGATAGAGTTTGTATGATATTAATACTGGACATTCTCCATTATCATTTCAAATATGGTGGTATGATGATATGATATTTTAGCATTTTATGTGTGAATGTAATGAATGGTAACAACTCTGATGAAATTATCAAGTATTTTTCATTTTCCAACAAGTGGTATGTCTACATCTGGGGTTAAATGATTGTCTGTAAGTTTCTTTCACAATGCCCAAATAAGTTCTTTAGGGGTAATCAGTAGGCCATTCCAGAAGGCCATTCTCAAAGAAATCCAGGTTTGCCATTACATGACCGAAACTTTTAATAGTTACTATTGGTAGGTAGGTAGACAATTTGTTAGACTTATATGGCTGTACTGAAAACAAGAAACTGGACTAAAGAATGACAAAAAAATTGTCAAAATTTCTAAAACATTTGGATCAAGACATTTTTTAATGAGTTGGCCGTGCAGCTACAAACCAACATTTTTAAAATATGGCTTAATCGTCTTGTTTTGGCTTATACACCATTAAACTGTGTAGTTTTTCACATCGCCTGAGGAAATGGATAGTTACTAATATGGTATGCCGTTTATTGTGTAGTTTGTTCTCAGCATTTAAGGATGGTTTAGGGGCCGTTTGTTGCAGTTTTATGTGACTGATAATACATGTAGTATCAAACCAAATGCCTCGTGCTTGGTATCAAATTTAAGGCATGTCTGGACTTATCTGCTGTGAGTAGATGCTGTCCATACTGATTTTTGTTTTGGCTTAACCTACAGCTGGGTCAGTTATCAAATATTGTTTTTCCTTCCAACAATAGTTCACTAACTGCTAGTATAGCAGCCTTCTATACTTGGACATACACTGATAAAACTCACCACTGTGAAACTGCCAGTTTTCCTCATAATTGACCTGGGAATAAATGAAATATAAATCAATATTTGCTTCATGATCTACTTGTAATGAAAGTTGTAGTTAAATATTACAATTGATTATACATCTATTTTATATTCATTATTTATTACTGCTGTCAGTGGTGTACTGCTTGCAGTTTGTGGTGTAGCTCGTTCTCAGCAGACCAGTTAGCAGAGATTCATGTGACTGATAATTGTAACAACTTGTAAATTGCTTGGTAACACAATTTAGGCAAGCCAGTATATATCTGCTGTGAGTGGGTGTCACACCAACAGCTAGGGTCATTTAGCATCTTTTTCAGCTTTAAAGGTGGAGGAACACCCCAGTCATATACCTTGATATGGATCCACCGACCTTCCGCTAGCTAGCTAGCTACTCAGTTTCCTCACATGTGAAAAATGTCTGGTTCCTGGTGGGGTTTGAACTCTAAAGAAGTTAGGGGCTAGTGGTTATTAGTAAGAGACCATAGCCACTCAACCATAGAGGCCCAATATCCTCAGGGGGTGAAAAATAGGCTTCTAAGCTTAAAAAAACCAATGTCGTGATTAGTGTAACTCACTACACTGAAACTACCTTGTTGTATCTTGTCTCTGCTTCTAAAAACTATGAAAAAACTTAAAATGGCCGAAGTCAGTGAGAGCATTATGTTTGATTTATTTCCGTGTTGTTTCATTAACGTTGCAAAAGTTTGCCTCAGAACTATTGTACCTCAGTAACAATAAAAGAATAATTAAGTTAGTACTGCATTAAGTCTCTAATTTATTTATTTTCCAACGTACTAGTACATCTGCATGTTTCTCTGTATCAATTAACAAGTCAGTGAGTTACAGAATCTCATAAATGTCTTCAATGTGAAACCTGAACTTCTATCTATATTTTACAGTGTGTTAGAATCATCATTATATTGTAAGCAAATAGCAACATACATGCTTCAAATAACCATTACACCTGTTTAATTGATCTACCGTGATGGATTGTCAACGTTCCTACCTTTGTTGTACCGTCTGCTGTTTTTGTTCTTGTCTATTTTTTATGGTCCAATGTACTAAAGATGCATTTATGCTTATGAACTTTTTCTTATTATTTTATGTAATAAAAAGTTTTCTATGGAATTATTCATAGTCTTCCAAGACTTAATCTATTTTAAAAGAAATACAGATATTTTACTGAATAGTTTCATTTGGTTCAAAATCTCACTTACAGTATTGTAAGAAGAGGTAATAAGGCCTAAACAAAAAAAAAAGTTTGTTTCTTGTTACATGGCCAAAAAAATATGGGTTGGTAGGTAGGGATTTTTTCTTTTACTTTTTTTTACATACATCGGTAACACTGTTGTGAAAATTACAATATAGTGCTATGATTTGGATGCTGTAAAATCTTTTGTGTTGGCAGGTGAAAGATGGGTCGGTCGGGTAACTGGAAAACAAACTTATTTTTTACGCCTTATGAGAAGTAAACTTCGTTATGTTTGGTTTGTGAACAAAATTGAATCAATGCTTTGTTTATGCATTGGTTATTGTGTTTGAAGACTTCAGAATAAAAAAAATGAAATCTGGTATATAATGGTCACTCTGTCTGTGTTTTTAATACATGTATAGCTATTTATATCGGCCTCCATGGTTAATGAGTTATGATCTCTGACTAGTAGTCTCTAGTGTTTTGCCACTATAAGTAAGAATCCCAGGTGGAACAAAATTTCACGTTAGGAAGGTGTTCAGCTTGTTTATGGAAGGTAGGTAGTACTCCCTCCTCCGTTAAAGCTGGAAAAGTTGCCAAATAACGCTAGCTGTTGGTGGGAAGTTAAACCTCGGAGAAAAAAAACAGACTGTTTATGTACATGCAATATGCAATGATGAATTTTTACCAATATTTAATTTCTTTTTAAGCTATATTGTATTAAGATGGTCAGTAAAAACTGGTTTGTGTGTATCAAATTTTGTGTTAAATCTAAGAATTTTCCATTTGAGTTAATTTAACAGTTGAGGTTCTGTTGTGAGCTGTTTCCCTAATCTTTGCTGAACTGTTAAACTTGTTAATCAATGATTTTTTTTCACAGGTTTTATTTTGTAGTCAGAAATGTTGAGCCTTGCACTACAACCTTTGTTTATTTTATTCATGACTGGAGCTGAAAGATGTATCAAAAGGCACTAGTTGTTTCGATCATTTGAATAGAATATTTTTAAACAGCTTATGAACAATTCCCTTATAGATCTCCCCTAAATCAACCTTTTTTTAGGAAATAATACAAAATATAATTTGCTATGAGTACTTAATACTACTTTAAATGATATCCTACGTGTCAGAAAATTGTTCAACTCCTCAAGTGATAAAATACTGAGTTTTGTGGTGTGGTGCTTATGGTCTTACACTCAGCTGTGAATTCAAATCCCACCTGTTAACCCCGAGTGTACACCTGGGGTCTTCATCCACCGTAGAAGCTGGAAAAGAAAGTTGCAAAATGATCCGAGCTGTTGGTGTGACATTAAACCCCAACAAAAAAAATCTATCCTTATAAATCTAAGCTATCCTTTGCTGCCAGACATTGTTCAAACTGTGTACTATATTTTGTAAAATGTAATGCATACACTGTAGCATTTATTTAGGGATATTTGATATGTGTGCTTAACTCTGTAAATACGGTACTTGGTTAGCTCGAAATGTATCAGTTTCATGGGTGTAGTTTTATGTAATTTGATGTGTTATTGTATATGGTAACTTCCTTGTTTGTTGATATTCTTATGGGTTTTTTGCAAGCTTGAATTGCATGTGGAGAATATGAAAGTCCTTTCAAACTGTAACTGATGAAAATTTTGCATTTTTAGGGGCTTAAAACTGAAAGCTGAAAGAGTAACCAGAAGAAATTTAATACCTGAAATGTTTGCCCTATGTATTATGACTGACAAACTTGATTATTCTCCCACCTGCCAACTGTGGAAGATATGTTTGTTTATCAATTCAAATTATTGATTTCAAGAGGAAGGATTACAATATTTTTCAGTTTACTGTTTCATATATTTTGAGCCAAGAGTAGATGATACGATCGCTTCTGTATCTTAATGCTTGCTTCTTACACCTTTTATTAGCAAATTCTTAATAAGAAACCTAGTATACTAATATAGGTCTCATTTGTGATGTGTTAACCAAGTTATACATCATTTTAATAAGAATACTAGTTAGTTAGTATTCACCCTCTTCATTGAAAACATGAAAACATTGAGAATGTACTGATTTATTTGGTTTGTATCATGTTTCACACCTGACCAACATTCTAACAGTCACTTGATGACTGTGTTACTAATTTAACCAGACTGGTTAATAAAACATTATTTTGAAGGGCGATTGAAGTATTGTCAGATAATTCACTGAAGCTTGGATTTGAACCTTATGACCATAATGTTGGCAGTCTGGTACTCTGTCCCTCTCTTAGTTTGAAAAGATATTTTGTTGTGAAAATATTTCAAGAATGTCTCATAAACTTGTGATATAGATGAGACACTGATCCCCAGAATTAAACACATAAAAAAAATCTCACCTGCCCCAAAATACAAAATTTTTTGAAATCCACTGACCCAAAACCCTCAGAAACAATGGAGGCCAAAACAGCCTCCTGGAGCAGTCCTGCCTTAGAACAGTCTGTAGTAAACAATATATCGAGGTTTTGCTGTAAAGTTGGTTGAAATTGCTGATATTTTAAAGGGACTAGACTTTAGATTTATGATCTGAGTGATTACTTTGTTCTTCAGATGTATTGTGTCTGTATAGATCTATAGTGTCTGTCATTCAGAAGAAATACACTTCTTATGAAGCTGAACTCATATGAGTTTATATATTTGTAAAATATCTACAAATCAGCATTTATGAACCTCACTATACAATGTAAGTTTTTTGTAAGTTTTTTTATTTTTGTGGTTTTCTGACACCAGTCTGTATTTGAGGTCCTTTAATTTTAAAAGACTTTTGAAAATCCAACAATTCTTGTCAAATCCCAGTGATCCTACCTGTAGTAAAACTGGCAGACATTTTGCCAACAATTTAATTATTACATTATTCAGTCATTAATCACTGTCTATCAGAAATTAGTGCAGCTCAGTATGCTCATAATTCACTCTTATTCTCTTGTGATACTGAAATAAACGAGATAATGTTATTTTAGAGTATTATAACTCTCTGTGTGCCTGAAATACACGGCTGATACAATGCAGAACAGTCCTATAAGCTCATAACTAACTCCAGCTAGGCAAGATTGTCCTTGTAATGAAATAATAATGATATAATTGTGTGTCATTAAAATGGGAAAATCACAGTCATTAATTTATAATAGTATTAAAGGGATATAAGTAACCTTTTTATTAATGTTGGAATATTCGAATATCATATTATATAAAAATAGAACTGATACATCATTAGGTACATTATTGATTACTGTAGCCACATAGAAACCTTTCTAATTCAAACCTCTCTGGTTAGAAAACCTCTCCTATTTGAAAACCTTTCTTTACTCAGTAGTTGATTCCTATTTTTGTCTATGTATATTGTGGTGTAGTTAAAATATTTGGAAGATTGTGTGTCATTATACAGAAAACTTCTCTAATCTAAAAACTCTTTAAAATGAAACCCTTTGTAATTCAAACCCCTCTATAATCAAAAACCTTGATTGGATTGAATTGAAAACCTCTCTAATCTGAAGATCTCTCTAATCTAATGACCTCTCTAATCTGAAGATCTCTCTAATATGAAAATCTCTCTAATCTTATGACCTCTCTAATCTAATGACCTCTAATCTTAAAGCCTCTCTAATCTGAAAACCTCTAATCTGATGACCTCTCTAATCTGAAAATAAACTAAAAACAGTCCACAAAGGTTCAGATTATATGGTTTATATTGCTGATATTTTAAGGCTTTTAGTGTTGTCTGTTACTTCATGATACAGAACCCATTTGGGATAATTTATCGAAGTACAAGTCTGCAGTTACGTTTGTCAACATGGTCTGTGCCTCTTATGACATTGAAATTCCAGCTAAAAACAGTTTTAAGTTAATACATGAACTGGCCATTGATTTATTTTATATTTTCGTAGATTTATGAAATCTGCATGTGATAAGAACTATCCACCATTGTTAATTTGTTTGCTTTGGTTAGTTTCCAGATACTGTAATTCTTGTGTAACGTGCAATACATGGAGTTTACTCAAAATAATGAAGCTTGCTTGCCAATATTACGACTCTAAAAATGTAACTTATTCAAATTTTAGTTTGTTTTATGTACAATATGTATTTTTGATGACTGAACAAATTCCCGTGTTTTGGCAACATCACCAAGTCGCTATGAAATTGAATTGCTTTTGGCATAAAGGAAATCAGCATTTGGAATAAATAGAAAGCATGTAATTAAATTTCAATATTGAAATGGCAAAAGTTTAACTTAATGGCTTACATGAAACATTTTGTTACCTCTTTCAGTTCATGATTGTTGCCTGTAAATTAATAAAGTTCCTTTTTATGGTCAGATTTTTCTGAGTGATAATTTGGAAATTCTTTATTCTGATACACATTCCATTTGGGAATTAAGCTGATTTATTGCTGCTATAAAAACAGCCCCCTTCCCCAAAAATCCAGTGACTTGCTTCTCTCCATGTAATAAATCAAGAATTTTATCGATAACATTGAAATAACCCCCCTCTCAGAAAAAAATCCATTTGGATTGTTTAAATGATACATTTTCAATGATAATTTGCTATGCAAGAAAGTATATTATATTTGTATTCAGCCTCTCTGATTACACCTGGCTTTCAGGTTGATTAATTTGATTTACAATGTCTGACATTTCCCATCTAATTATGTAATTAACTTTCCTCAGATACTTAAGACTCCCAACATATTCAAAGCTTCAGTTCTTTGTCATTCACTTATCCTGCTTCTTCCATTATGCTTTTACTTGTAAGTAGTTTCCAAATATCCCCTAAAGATGCTCTTACCCCAATAAATATCTCTTACTCTTTTTTTTTGGAGAAAATTGAAAATTCTGAACTGTTCATATTTCTGCAATTATAAATTCTTTGATCTGTACACATTTGTTTAAAAAAATTGTTCAAACTCTACAAATTGTAACATTTTGTCAAATATGACACACCCTGGGGCATATATTAGGGACGATTTGGTAGTCCTTTGTTGTTTGAGGCAAAAAAATATGGTAGTGAAAAGTTTCTTCAAAATGGTTGGTAAAATAGAGCTGCCCCTATTTGAGAGTTGGCTAACTTGAGCCAACATTAACTGGCCAAAACAATATTTCCTACATGGCTTACTTTAAGTTCCAAATTTTGCACTTAAGTGAATGAATTTTTGCTAGACATGATTGACAGTCAGACTTATTGGCAAGAGTGTGAACTGCAATTAAGGAGCATGTTTGGTGTAATAGTCCGTAATAGTCAGGCCTCTAAGAGGGTCAAGGGTCATTCTAATTTTGTCTGAAAAATTATCCTGTGTGGAGTTACACTGGAATTAATTGATGGAAAGTGTTGTTCAAGAAGGCTTAAACCTCTGTACACAGATTAATTGGTTTCTTTCCAATAATGAAATAAGCTATCCTGGTTAGGTCAATTGATAGATTGTCTGGTTAACCGACATTGGGTTTTGTGAATTCAAACCCTGAGCACATGTTGTCTGAGATGATTTTGTTGAAGACAATCTGCGTAAGACTATTTGTCTTTCATCGCTGATCATTCACATGGAGTAGTTAGCAGTTACTTGCGGAGAACAAGGTTGGTACTTATGCATAGTCTGGATTGACTATATAACAATAACGTTTTCTGTCAGTCGGTATATACTTGAAATATTGTTAATATGCTAGATGATAATTACAAAAAAAATACCAATCCAACCACATTACAGTTGTTGTTGTACAATTATTTCACTAAAAGTTTGATTATCCTGCAAATTTGTATGGATTTAGTAGGAAAATAGTTAGATATTTGTTTAACACCCTACCCAAATTGCTTACCAAGTGAAATAGCAGATATTTTGGCTTAGTAAATGATTACACTCCTTTACAACCTTTGACATAATTGTGTTTAGAAATCGCTGGCTTACTTGCCAGGAAAGCCTTGTGAATTTTCATCTAATTAGTAAATCAATTAGTAGTTCAGTATATCAGGAACTGTACCATACATCAGCCTGGTGAACAAAAGAATTAGACATATTTTTAATGAGTTTTTTAAGAGGTTACCTTTGCTGAAGACACGGGTAATTGGCGATCTTGTATACTTGTTGTAGGGATTATTTATCCTGCCCATTGATTTAGATGCCAGGATCTGTTTTCAAGACCTGCCGATTATCTACCTTGTTTATTTTTGTAATTATTTCATGTAGCTAATTTGTTGCCATTCTAAGAGCTATGAAGTAAAAAACCACTAGGTGTGATATGTCAGTGTCAACAGGTTGTAATTTATTGCAAGAAAATAAACAGAATCTCATACAGTGGCATGTACTTTCAGTCTGTTATCTGTCTATGGTTTGGTAGGGGATGTTTTCACACCTATTAAACTGGTATCTGTTTAAGTACTTATCATTATCTGAAATTCGTCAATTATTTCGGTGTTTTTTGTTTGATGATGGAATTAGTTTCCTTTTTATGCAACCTTTGGTAGACGTATGGTAATTGCATTGCCTTTCTGTAAGTTACTTTGTTCTGAAAATTGAAAAACTTTCATCTGAGACTTTGAATTTTTTAACATTTCAAATGATATGTACAGTGTAACTTCTGAATACTACATTACCTGAAAATTCTGAAAATCAATCATGTTTGTCGGTCTCAGTTTTTTCCCTCTATAATTGTGATGTGTACCGTTCATTGGTATGGACTGTCCACTATGGTGTCTATTGTCTTCTGATGGCATGTTAAGTTTTGTTTTTTGTATTTGATAGTTGAGGTATTTCGTATTCCTCACTTTCTATTACATTAAATTCTTATTAACAGACATTTCCTACTCTTTTTGAGAATTGGTCAGAATTGGAATTGATTCTTGATAGAATGAACAAACTTTTTTTGGTCATTTGGAACAACACCTCATAATGGTCCCAATGTAATGATGAAAAACGATGTTAACGGACATTAATCGCCACTTTCTGAAGGTGCTTCTCCCTTTATTTGATTATTATGAGTGAATAGTTTCTCACGTTTTGGAAATTGCTTCTATATTATGCTATGAGAGCTAGATTATTAGAGTGTAATTGCTCCGATACAGTTGATCTGTGACTGTTACTGTATAAAAATAGGTAGTAATCAGTATGTTAGCAGAAAATATCAATCAGGATGTTAACAAAGAAATACATCAATAAATTACGGATGTGTTTTTCTGTCCTTGTATGTTTGTCATGTCAGAATGAAGTCATATGCCATGCAATAAAATGATCATTCATTTAATGGCCAAATATCATATTAAACATATTATATTTTTCATATATGGAATTACAATCTCTCAATGGGTTTGCCAATTCATTCTGGAAATGGAATCTCTCCGTAGTAGCTTCAGCACAATGTTTTGTTATTGTCCATATTGCTGTGAAGTCCTGCCAAGGATGCTCCTCTATGCTCATAGTTTTTGCCTCAGAAATTGGTGCCCAGTATAATTCTTGGCTAGAATTACAATTAGCTTCTGGAATTGTAAACTACTTCCATTTGTGTTTCATGAGATCTTTCTCATATTTTATTGTGTGTTTTTATTGTCGCCCATTGAATTCCTCTGGGAATACAAACGCAGACAGACAATGATTTCTTTCGTTATCTTAAAATTTCATTTGCTATATGAGATTAAGAGCATAGTTGTATTATAATTGTATTAAATGCTTAAAATTTGTCTGAGTTAAAAGGATTTCAAGATAAGAAAGTTATTTTGATTTGTTTTCTGCAAATGATGTGGAACAAAGGTCAAAACTGGAGAATGTCTCTGGATTGAGGTAGCTATTATACTAATATGATGTAATTAAGACTTTATTCATAGAGGTTACACTGTATTCCTAGTCTTCCCTGTAGACCTATGCATATTTCAAAATACTTGCAAGCATGTTTTAAGATATAAAATAAATAAACAAGATGTATGTACAACATTATTTAAGGTGATTTCCAGATTAGACGCAACAGTATTGGAACTTTCCCTGTAGGAGAAATCATTGTTTTAAATTACTTTATCCGCCTTCAACAGGAAACATATTATGTAGTTCATAATGTATATTTTGCTCTACTGTGTCTGTCTCCACATGTAAAATTTATGAGTGTTTGTCCAACTGTCTCAGTCTTCACTAGTGAATTTATGAGTGTTTGCCCTATTGTCTCTTTGTCTTCACTTGTAAAAATTATTGAGTGTTTGCCCTACTGTTTCAGTCTTCACATGTAAAATTTAAGAGTGTTTGCCCTATTATCTTTGTCTTCACATGTAAAATGTGTTAGTGTTTGCCCTTCTGTCCCAGTCTTCACATGTAAATTTAAGAGTGTTTTGCCTTACTGTCTCAGTCTTCACATGTAAATTTATGAGTGTTTTGCCTTACTGTCTCAGTCTTCACATGTAAATCTATGAGTGTTTGCCTTACTGTCTCTGTCTACAAATGTAAATTTATGAGTGTTTGCCCTACTGTCTCGGTCTTCTCATGGAAATCTATGAGCTTTTGTCCTAGTGCAGTTTTCACTAATTTCCTTTGTCAATTCTAAGGCACTCACAGGAAAATGTTATGAATTCTAATTCATCCATAATTTATTTCATTTTTCCAAGACTTCCACAATATGTCAGATATTGTGACAAATGCTGTCTGTTAATCTTTATCTGTCAGTGTTAGAGCTAAAAAATCAGCTTGTCATATTATTGAAGTATCAAACCGAAGGTAGCAATTTTTACATAATTATTGTAATGCTGCCAGTTTTAATCATTATTTTTATTATTAACAACTGCCAATAATACCCCAATCGACAAATTAAACAATTTTTTACTCTACTAAAAATGTGCAAAAAGATCTTATGTTAAGAAATTGCTATTTTAGATAAGATAGGTCAATGAAACGTTAGTCAGATTTAAATTCAAATGATTGCTATGAAAAGTTGTAGATGTGACAAAAATGACTTTATATTCTAGAAATAACTATATATGAAGGTGAAAAGGTTAGCAAAACTCAAAGACTTTTTTCCGGTTGAGTGTAGACTTTTTCTGGTTGATGTCAATGCCTCATACTTTCCTCTATCACTTTACTTGTCTAAAGCAATCCCTTTCTCTATCAGTGTGCTTGTTTAAAGCAATGCCTTTCTCTATCAGTGTGCTTGTTTAAAGCAATCCCTTTCTCTATCAGTGTGCTTGTTCAAAGCAATCCCTTTCTCTATCAATGTGCTTTTTAAAGCAATGCCTTTCTCTATCAGTCAGTGTGCTGTTTAAAGCAATCCCTTTCTCTATCAATGTGCTTGTTTAAAAGCAATCCCTTTCTCTATCAGTGTGCTTGTTTAAAGCAATCCCTTTCTCTATCAATGTTCTTGTTTAAAGCAATCCCTTTCTCTATCAGTGTGCTTGTTTAAAGCAATCCCTTTCTCTATCAGTGTGCTTGTTTAAAGCAATCCCTTTCTCTATCAATGTGCTTGTTTAAAGCAATCCCTTTCTCTATCAATGTGCTTTTTAAAGCAATGCCTTTCTCTATCAGTGTGCTTGTTTGAAGCAATCCCTTTCTCTATTAAGGTGCTTGTTTAAAGCAATCCCTTTCTCTATCAATGTGCTTTTTAAAGCGATGCCTTTCTCTATCAATGTGCTTGTTTAAAGCAATCCCTTTCTGTATCAGTGTGCTTGTTTGAAGCAATCCCTTTCTCTATTAAGGTGCTTGTTTAAAGCAATCCCTTTCTCTATCAATGTGCTTTTTAAAGCGATGCCTTTCTCTATCAATGTGCTTGTTTAAAGCAATCCCTTTCTGTATCAGTGTGCTTGTTTAAAGCAATGCCTTTCTCTATCAATGTGCTTGTTTAAAGCAATCCCTTTCTCTATCGGTGTGCTTGTTTAAAGCAATCCCTTTCTCTATCAGCGAGCTTGTTTAAAGCATTCCCTTCCTCTATCAATGTGCTTGTTTAAAGCAATGCTTTTCTCTATCAGTGTGCTTGTTTAAAGCAATCCCTTTCTCTATCAATGTGCTTTTTAAAGCAATGCCTTTCTCTATCAGTCAGTGTGCTTGTTTAAAGCAATCCCTTTCTCTATCAATGTGCGTGTTTAAAGCAATCTCTTCCTTGATCAGGATCCAACATTTCACTTGTTTTAGAAAATCCATTTTGATTTATATTTGCTGTTAATGAATTATGAGAATGCATTAAATTTATGTTGTTGATAGAAATTCTTAACATTAATGGTGGACATTTTTATAAAATATTTACACTTTGGATCAGACAGAAATTTAAAATCACTGTAAATTGTGTCTGTTGGTGTAATATAGGGCCTGTTGGTATGATGTTAGGTTTTGTTGCAGTATGTTCTCATAGAATATTTACTTAACTATTTTCAGGGCAAACAGAAGCAGACCAAACGTACACAGACATTTTTCCAGTTTTGTAATGCAAAAGAGGCCATATTGTTGTGTACAGATGTTGCAGCCAGAGGGTTGGATATCCCGGCTGTTGATTGGATTGTGCAGCTTGATCCCCCTGATGACCCAAAGGTAAATTTATAAGTGTATCTAACTGAAGCATTGTATACGAGAGAGTACCAGTCTGATTAAATTACACCACATTTTTTACCAGATAAAATGAATACATACCCAATGACTGGCTGTTGTGTTCCTGTGAACTGTTTGTGACCTGAATGGTATTTGTAAGAGAGGAAGAACCATCTTGGCCAAAAAAAATGCAAACCAGTTTGTGACCATTGACAAACAAGTGGTGCTCTCAAGATATTTAACATGAATAACAACAACTTTGCAAATAAAGCTCAAATTTCTGAAGATGAACTTTTATGGTCACCCTTGTGTTTGTGGTGTCAACCTTTTAAAGTCACTGTTTTGACTCGCTCTAGATGAAGCTGAGGCAAGTTTGTTACAGGGTCATCTCTGACTTAAACTGGGTCACTTGTTAAATTATTTTGCCAAACAATTTTTAGCTGAACTTTATGGAACTTGGTTAGAATATTTTTGTTATTGATAACTAGCTCAGATAGAATACATAATCATCGAAGCCCAATGGAATAAACATCAATTATATTTAACCTGTGGGTTAAGTTTGAGGTTTTGTTAAATTTTGGGTTAGTTTTGGGTAAACTGTTTGTGTAAAATTTCGGTTAAATTTAAGCAAAGAGAAGGTCTGGTTAAATTAAGCCTATGTGTCTGATATTGGAGAGGAAATCATCTGGATCCTCTGTTAGTCTGCTTACTCAACTGAATTGCTGAAGTCCACTAGCATTTGGTACAAGAAAGGCAGTCATTTTGTTTCTGGTTAACTTTTGGTTAATCTTTTCACCTAACTTTAAATTTAACCAATGTTTACACAATTCGGCTCTGGTGGATCATTCATGCCTTGTCAAACTACAGAACTTAAATAGCATGAACTTTGCTTCAGTAGCTCAAATCTGGTTCTACTTATCCATCGTCTTTGATAAAAGCATTGTTACAGACTTCCCTCCATTCAGTGGTGTTACCGTGTTTCTATTCCCAAACAATTCTCAGTCATGCTATGTGTTTGCCTTGAGATTTTTATCACATTTAGTGCGGTCATTAACTTTAATTTAAAATTGTTAACATCCCCTGTGGATATAGTGATCAGTTCTAATTTCATAGATCTCGTACCTCCTGAGAGTTTGTCTTAAAAGTAATTTCTGCACCTTTGGAAGTAAATTGATAAATTTGGTAACAATATACGGTGAACTCTTCATGGCTTTCTCTCTCTGTTTTTCTTTTCCAAATTGTTGACAAGACTCCGTGAAAAGTTTTGTATCATAGAGTGACACATAATATCACATGTATATCACCTGGCTTATTCAATTACTGGCAATTACCTCAACATTCCCAACTAATATGACATGTAACAAATGGTCATGTATGAAGATAGGATTTCTGTTTCAGAAGTCGAAATTTATATTGATGTATCTATTTTTTGTGTTATGACAAAAATTGTGTTCGTTTTGTGCCTGTTTTGGAATCATGAATTGGTGGGGGGGATTTCTGTTGACACTTCAATATTGAGTCTGAATTTTGGTCGTCTAATATCACAGTTTCAATGTTCATGTATTGTGGATGAAGTACATATAAATGACCATTTATGGATGTAATTGAAAAGCTTCTCTTGATTTAATGCAAATAAACGATGGTTTACTGAGTCAAGCGTTGAGCATGTCCTCTGTGACTATTTGGTCTAATTAAGTCTTTGAAATTTTTTCCACTACTGACTTGAGTGATTCATTTGGAGAAGTTGACAGTGACTTGAGGAGAACAAGGTTAGTACTGGTACAGAATCCAGGGAAGCTGGTTAAGTTAACTTCCTGCTTGTATGTAACAGGCGTAAAAAAAAACAAAAATTGTATTATTAACATATATATGTAATATGTCTGTATACGCATTACAGTGCTCCCTCCTGTAACATTACCTCCAAAGACCGATTTCCTCGAAAAAACAACAGTAAAAGGCACACATAATAAAAAACACCGGTCACAAATGTATCAATTCCCATCCCCACCCACCCACGAACAACAGCTCCCTCCAAGAAACAACACTTTTTTGTGACGGATAAGTGTTGCTCTTCAGAGGGAGCACTGTATTTGTATTTCTTTTGCTTTTGAATTTCTTGTGCTGGTTAATGTTGAAAGTTTATCTTTGTCTCAAATGCTTGTACATAGTGTTAATCTAACGATACATACATTTCAGGAATACATCCATCGTGTTGGAAGAACTGCCAGAGGTCAGGGTGGAGTAGGTCACGCTCTGTTAGTTTTACGTCCTGAGGAACTCGGTTTTCTACGATTCTTAAAACAAGCAAAAGTACCATTGAATGAATTTGAGTTTTCATGGAGCAAAATTGCTGATATTCAATTGCAGGTACCTGTTATTTGATTTCTTTAAATATTTAATTTTTTCGTATCTCATTGCCTGTTAATGTGTTTGATGCAAATAATTGCTTTCAGTCAACCTTCGAGTCACATTTTTTAGATGAATAATTAACAATTATGTACTGATTATATGGCCACTGAAAATGCATTGATAATTTTTACCTAGAAAAAGAATGGAGAAGCATTGATAATTTTGATGTAGCTTTATTTGTCTAAATTTGATCCATTCTAATATCGTACTGATTAAAGCATGTTTTAATATGCAAAGCTTTGTGATTTATAGTTGTTTTTTTTTTGTTCAACAAACAGGTCGTAATTATTTTAGTGGTGTGTGCATAGTTTATTGTGTAAAATCTGTATACCGGTAAATAAGATGTGTAGTTAGTGTCACTATATTTTGTAAAACACATTAAGCACGATTGGGTGATTTTTAGTTTTTATTGGTCAATTTTATGCATTTTGTAATTTTATACTGGGAAATGTTTAGTTTTATGGTGTGTGGTTTTATTATGTATTGGTATGCATGAGTGTTTTTAAGTATGAGATGAAAATTTTTATTCAATTCATAAGTGGAAATATTTAAATTATTCATGTATCTGACTCTTTTCATTGAAACCATTAGGCTAGAGAAATAAGAGTCATGTTTATGGGTTACTTGACCAAAAAAAATTATTTTATTTTATTTTTCTGAATGATTTTCACTTTTTTGTGATTATTGAATTCTAATTTTGCATATCTTTACTGAACTTTTACAAATCATGTCATTACTTGACAGACTCTTAATTCAGAATGACAGTGTATCTTATTTGCATTATATTTATTAATTTTATATATTGCTTCATATATTGCTTTCATTAAAAGATCAGAAAGTCGTTTTAATTTGCAGATGTTGTTCATTTTCCGGTATTTTTCGTGGTAATTATTTTCCTCGTTTACCGTACTGCGTAAAAATAGGCTTGTTTTGTAGCATTAGCAAACAGTAGACAAAGAAATCTTCCCTACTGATTGTACTATCCAAACTTACATGTATGAGAATTACGTGGGATGTTCTTAAAAAAAAAACGCTTTGCAAGATAAGATTATGTTTGTACTTCCAATATAATTGGTTTGTTTTTTTGTCAGCAGCTTTACAACCAGATACAAAACGCAAACATTTTTTTTCTTTGTCGAGGTACAACATCAAATGCTACATTACATTTACTTCCTTGTTATACAGTCAAACTTGTGTTTGTGGCTACCTCCTTATAAATTCCACCCTGTGAATAAAGGCCATTCTTTGTAAAACAGTCACTGATTATTTAGAACAAACTGACCTCCAAAAAATAAAGGCTGTCTGTCATTAAAGGCTGCATTTTATCTTTCCCATGGGTTGCCTTTGTTCATAGGTTTGACTGTACTTTTTTGATGGTACTTTCTGTGTATTGAATAACATTAACATTTTTCTAAAAATCTTCCTGATGAGACGGTACATGTAATTTGCTTTATGTTCACGAAATTTGCAAACCAGACATGTAAATAAAGAAGTGCTGTATTAGTTACATAAAATAGTCACACTAGCTTGGCTTTTTCCTTTAAAATTCAAAATGATATTGTTTTTATTTTTTTCCTTGTTTGTTCAGTTATGTTTTTTTTCTATGTAACTGGATTGTATTACATTTCTTAAAATGTACAGAAATAGATACATTATTTTCAAGATTAGTTGAAGATGATGGTGCAGTGTTATTTTTTTCCACCTTTGGTTCATATACAGAAGTAATGAATTATAAGGAAGTCACGTTATATGCTGGTTGGCCATCCACGTGATAGATCACTGAAGTTATGGATGTTGAGATATTTCTTAACTATCATTTGAAACTATCATTAATAGAAGATATATTACAGTCAAACCTGTGATCAAAGGCACTCAAAGAAAGAGAAAAGATATATGCATAGTTGGTCTTGATTCAGTGGTTTTGTTTTGGTCTAATACATTAGTACATGAGCATATGCTAAAAACTGGCCATTGTTCAGAGGTGACCTTTATTTGCATGTGGTTGCTGTTCAAAGGTTGCTGTTAACACCAGGTCAGACTGTACATGTTTATTAGTGTTTTGCCTCAGCTTATACAAGAATTGATTATTGTGCACGAATGACTTTTTTGTCTTGAAATGTACCTAAATTCTATGGCCTGATTGAAAGAATGAAGTACTTTTAAGATAATAAAATAAATTGCATCTGCCAGGCTTGTTCCATGAACTTCTAACTGAGTTTATAATCTATAAACCAAACATTACATTTAGTTTGCATGAAAAGTGAATTACAATGGGAAAACATTGCAAAAAGCTGTCTGTCTAAATAGGAGCATGTATTATGAATACAGTTACAGCTGTTGTGCTTAGGTAAACCCTGGTAAATGTTGGAGTGATTTGGGCTTTTACTGGTACAACTTTTTGTTTGTCCTGATGAGGCTTTTGTTGTTGGCACACAGTGTCGTTTATAACTTTTGTTTATAACACAATGTCTGATTGGTTTATGACATTTTGTTGACAACACACACCATCTAATTGGTGTATATTCTTTTTCTGATGACATGCCTCTGATTGGTTCATATCCTTTTCTGGATGACACACAGCATCTGATTGGTTTATATCCTTTTCTAGATTACACACTGACTCTGATTGGTTTATATCCTTTTTTGGATGACATACTGACTCTGAATGGTTTATATCCTTTTCTAGATGACTCACAGCATCTGATTGGTTTTTATACACCCAAAGGGTCTGCTCGACCGTCTGTCTGTCAGTCCTTCTGTTTTTTGTGCAGACAACTCTTCCACAGATAATAACTATTGATGTCTGGTTGCGCATAAGGGGGCGATAATTCTCATTGCTGTTTTTTACGGAGTTATTGGCCCTTTATGTATTTACAGCAAATTTTTGTACAGACAACTCCTCCTTCATTGCTTGATTCATTCTCTTCAAACTCTCACAGATGATGTTAAGTTGTGTGTTAAAGGGGAGATCTTGTGTCCTTACAGCTAGCACAGTTGGAGTTAGTAAATATGAATGTACCATGTGTCTGTTTGATAGTTTCATTTGCTGTATTTTAATTTAAATTTATTTTGCACCACAATATTCACATGACTCTAATTGTTAAAAGCGTTTAAATTGTTAAACTGTAATGTTTTTTGTATTTCAGCTTGAGAAGTTGATAGAGAAGAATTACTTTCTGAACAAATCAGCTCATGAAGGTTACAAGTCATATGTGCGAGCTTATGCCTCACACAGTCTGAAGAATATATTTGATGTCAATACACTAGATCTTCAGAAAGTGGCATTGTCATTTGGATTCAAAACTCCACCATTTGTTGATCTCAGTATCCTTTCATTGTAATAAATTTAACATAATTATAAACATCCCTCAACAAATTAGCACTCCTTCCTTTGTTAACACCCCTCCTCTTATGAACACCCCTCTCCTTATAAATGCCCCTCCTTATGAACATTCCTATCCTATTGTACCACTGTTTAAGTACAGTCAAACCTGTGAACAAAGGCAGCCCTTTGGAAAGGCAAAATGTGGCCTTTATTGACAGATGGCCTTTATTTGAAGGTCAGTTTGTATGATCAGTGATGTTTTTTCAAAGACTGTCCTTTATTCACAGGGTAGTCTTTGTTCACAGGTGGCTACAAACACAGGCTTTTCTGTACTGTTGATGAATTATATAATACTCAAATCAAACAAAAATATGACGTAATGATTTTATTTGATCAGTTGACTTTGGAGTTTTCCTTTAAACAAAAACTTGCCTATTTGATCGTAATGTTTTACCACCCCCTCATATTGGCTTAAATGTATTTATGTATTATGATAGAACTTGCATGCTTTGATTGATTGATTTTTCATACTAGGATACAAGTATGTCTCTTGAAACACTCATCCAGTTAAACCTTTGTTGTAGACTGCATCATCCGTCAGGCTTTATAATTTATCTGTATACTTCTTCTTTCAGTCACTTAGGCATCAGAGTGATTGATTCTGGTTGTACCATTCTGTCTGTGCTGTCTGAAAATTTGAAGCCATTTGCAAAATGAGTTTTTGTGACTGCTTAGGGCTATATGGATAAAATTTGAACTTGTCGGAATAAGTGATTCAAAGAGTGGTAACCATTTTTTGGGGAGTCTTAATTCAATATATAGATCAAATAATAATAGGGTTAGAATTTGTATGTTACACTAGCTGGAGGTTGGTGTAATCCAATAGACAGTATTATTGAATTTGGTGCAGACAAAACAATTAATGTCTAAACTTTCTTTTTATGTCATCATTGTGTTACATTCCATTTAGTTTATTAATGTATCAGATCTGTACTCCAGTGTCTGGCTTATAAATCACTTTGGAGACTGGTTTCAAAATTCAAGCATTCTGATTGGTTGGTTCTGACACTGGTCACAGAATTAACCAATTGCAAGATGGTATTCTGTATCTCGGATAACTTTTGACAAATAGGATATTAATACCTTTTACATGACTCGGGGATTTATAAAATTTGCTCTTGGTTTGTTTATTAAATATCTAGGAAATTTGTGTCAAAAAGACTTTCAGATATCTCTACATTGATGATACAGTAAAACCTGAATTAAAGGTCCCCTGTGAGTACCAGCCTATGGCTACTGTCCAGCCCAAATTTATATAATTGACCGAAGAATCCTATTGAATAAAAGCTAACTGAGCATTGAGACTGTACAATGTATCTCTGTTTGGTAGTCTTTTTCGTAGTTTTACTTTATTTGACGCCCATAGATTCCATTTTGTAGTTTACATCAATTTCATGCAGTTCCAATCGTGTTTAATTTTAGTTGGGTTCAGATTAATTTGAATTTTATAGTGTCAAATTAGCAGTTATACCTCCCTAATGGTATTTTTGCCTGACTTCAGGCATACAGATATAGCTTATTCTATTAAACACCTGCAGTCAGCTGAGTTGCTCTTAGGTAATTGAAAATGAAATGTGTTCCTGGAAATAGATTTGGCATATTGGAAAAATATACAGATCTATACTTAATTGACTGCAACTAAATGCTATCTTAGTGTAAATATGTTTCTATAAGTCCGTGCGTATCAAAGAGACAAAGATTTTCTCGTTAATTTGTTAGCTCTCATGCTTATCCTACGAATGGGTTGTAACACCTGTGATTGTGACTTATGTATTGATAAAATATTTCATGCCATGCAAAAATCGGAGTTTGTTGTGGTATACTTCAATAAGCTTTTAATATTTGCCTGATTCCTGTCTACACCACAGAATTATTTTGCTACCCCAAAAACGTAATCATGAAAAATTGTTTTCTAAATCAATATAAACGTAAAACTGCAATTGGCAACTGTGATGATTTAAAATGTTCGTTAAACCAACAACAAAAGTTAAAATCTGCTGGTGGCATTTTTATTAACTTTGTTAGTTTATACTAATTTATTTAAGCTCGATTGTGAAATAAGCAATTTTGCTCATATTAATCATGCTCGAGTCTGCTTCCTGGACACTACACCAGTACTACGTCCGAAAAATGGGATTGTGAAGTTCATGAACGAAACCTGTCGAAGTCGGGATTCGAACTCATGACCTTTGGATCAGAGGTCAGACGCTCTACCTCAAGACCACAATGCCTAACATAAACCACGATGCCTCCCACTTTGTTAACATTAAAGACAAGTAAGACTAATCTTAGCCAAACACAAAGTTGTCATTTTTCATGTTTTAGTTTGTAATTAAGTATTGAAATTTTCCTTTTTAATATGCTACCAGTTTCAAAATTTTACCATAAGTCCTACACTGAAAGGTGACTCCCTCGCTCCAAGATTGATTGTTTCTGTTGATACAGTCAGGCAGATTATAAACAGACCTTTAGTAGATGATAAGTTGGTAAGAAATATGTTAAATATCCCAGAATGAAGAACTCTAATTCAATATTTTAGCTAATATATTATTTATCAGGAAGTCTAAATGCAATTATGTTAACAACTTTCCTATAATTATTGCTTTCAAAACTGCCAATTCCTCTCCGTCAGAATTGATGTTCCGTGTTTTATAGATCTCGGAATCTAATGAACATCTTAAAAATTGAATTCATGCATGCTCTTAGTACCACAATATGCATTAGAATAACAAGTATGCCAGTCTAGTAACCGCAATCTCATTTAATTATTGGGCATGTATCCAAGTCACTCATCAGCAAAGTTAACTCAGAAAACTTGTAGGTGTATTCAATATTTAATTCGAAATCCTGGACACCCCTACTCCACCCTCAGGAGAGCCCCCCCAAACACAAGGCCCCTTTCTTCTTGACTACTCGTGTCTCTCAAAACATTGCAAAGGTGCTGGGACAAAATTCCCTATTTCTGATCTCTGATTAGTTCATTTTTCTGAGTGAAATAAACTCTGTTAGAAAACTGTTTATGATTCAGTACCCACCTCATGACAATTCCAGATTGAAACCAGATGGTCTTTGACAGCAATCAGCAATCATATACAATTGTGTAGCAATAAATGCATGAATATGAATAAGATATTGCACAAAATGATCGTTACTGGCTAATGCTGTCCATGGTATTTGTCCAAAATTACTAAACCACCAACTTTTGTTTTCTGCGTTTTCGATTGTTACCTCTTTGCTCATGTATAGTTTACACATTACCTGGTACCTGGCCTCAGTCTGTACTTTACTTGCGTGAATCATAAAAGAGGATCATTATCAAAATAGCATGATTAGAATTTTTTTTTTACGAATGCCTGAAATCTGAGATAATTGCATTGTGTGGTTGTGCTATAACATCTTAATGCTTTTGTTTTAACAATGTGCATTCCAAATATTAATACAGAGATTTGTTAAATTACTGTTATTACAAATGCACGTATCTGCAGTCTTGGTCCAGATTTGATGCCCGCTCAGCATTGAACATTATGCATTGATTGCAGCTTCGGTACAATTGTTAAATTAGATTAGACTGATGGCAGAATTACTCGCGCTACTGTTCAAACATGGTTTCACTGGACTGTAATATCATTGCTGTGCCAGGATGAAAATTGTAATGAATTTAGTGTGACGAAGTGTTTTTTTGCTAATTTTACAAAATGTCAACATTTCTCATGAATCCAGGAAGTCACAAATTAATGAATTGTTGACACTTCTTTTCACTAAACTTTGTTGAAATATTTGTTATTTGGTTTATTTAAGTATAAAAAGGTTTTTTTTTCTCCAAAATTTCTAGTGTATGTCCCACTCCATTCATTTCATGTCATGCTTTCTTTCAGTTATTTGACTATGTAAGGTGTTTGACCTACAGTCATTTGTACTCTTCCTCTCATTCACAGCCATCAGGAGTTGTTGTCAACTGTTAGCAATGGACTGATTTGATGCTAGTTTTTGATTCACATAAGGGTACTGGTATGGTTAACTTTATAAGCAACATACATTTATATTATGTTACTGATTGGTCTTTGATAAATGGCTTAAGGTAGCGTAAGTGGCTACAAACGTAAAAATAAGCGAAAATGACATTTTAAGTTATTAACAATAATTAAATATCATACTATCATACCATGCAACAAAAAAATCGATCCGAATATGCAAAAATAGTGTTTTATCGCGATAAAAACTGCACCCCCATATCGACTCCACTTTATCAGCGAGAACGATCTAGGAGGCGGCGTTGTTAGGGGCTCCTTAAGGGCAATTTTGTATCAATCGATATTAAATTTGGTATCGCTTGCCGTATGTTAACATAAGTATTTGAAATTCGACAGATTATCGACATCAAGCGGATTAAAATGGGAAATAAGAAAAATAAGGCTAAGCAAGGTGTTAGAGTGTTCTCAAAAAGTGAAAAATGTAGTTAGAAATCTCTTTCTCACGGAAGTTGGTTTACGAATGCTAAAGGTACCGAACTGCATAAATCTATATCCTGTAAAAAACTTGACCATAGTGACGTGACATATTGTGAAAATGGAAACTTTATGATGGAAAATTACGTAATAAATATATAACTGCAACAATCATTTGATGTGCAAGAAAGGTGTGAATTCATTAACACCTTGGTCGATTGGACTACTAGCATCTAATGTACTTTTAATATGAAATATATGATGAAATAACTGATCCGGAACGGTGGTCTTATTGAAGTGTGATATCGATATCATACTCTAACGCCTTGCTAATTATACTATCAATATGGGTCAATTTAGACCATATATATGTCGCATCACATATTTCTTTATGTTTTGGCGGGAGATATAATAAACAGCAATATGGTATGCAGACACTTTATGCACCTTGCAATAAAACGCACACGATAAGAAAACAAGCTGTCAAAGATTGTTACCCCGTTAATGTTATGACGTACCATTTTTGCAAGTTTAATTAAATTTATATATCCCAGAGTCAGGTTTCAAACACAATTAAAGTTATAAAACTAAAATATATTTAAATCGCCAGTAAATTAATACAGGGAGACTGGGTCAACGAAAATTATTATTTTCGCTATTTCATTGATATAATCAATAAAATAAAGTTATTTCAACGTGCACTTTTATTAAGCAACTCTGTATATTTTGGTAAAATATTAAAAAGCTATCAAACAAACAATAAGATGAAAAACAGTAACGCCTTATGGACATCGGACGTGCATGTTTTTACCTTTATATATTAGTATGTTTTTAAATGATTACATTAACAGACATAAAACATAGACACTTTTCTACAAATCAATCACATCTTAAATTCTTAATTTTACACTAAATGCATGGCTGCCTTTCATTGGCTGCCTTTCATTTAATTTATATAGCGGTTTCCCCAGCCATATTTAACTCGATTTCCCCATCAGCCGTTTTCCCCGTTGAGAGCCTCTCGGTTGACGAGAAATCTGATGTACTGTTTATTGCATCGGTACGATATGATACTATTTTGACAAATAATTCGTAATTAAGCTCTTTAGAGTCATCTAAAATGGTGGGCGGTTTCACTAATTGATCCGCTAACGATGAACAAATTTGATTGCTTATCAAATTTTAGTAGGCTGTATTAATTTATAGAATAATTGTTGATTACACAAGGTGATAATGATCTGACACTTTTATTGTTAATTTCTCGCTTAGAAAAAAACGCAGTGGGTGCTATTTTTGAACAAAGATTGCCGCCTTATTTGAAGATGGATTTCAAAGCGGTTTTCGGTATTTTGTAGCGGAAATGCTTATCTAGGGAACCGTGCCACAGAATTTTGATATTTATTTTCGTTTTTTATCTAAGACGTATTACGTAATTTTCAGCGGGGTTCAGGCTACGGAATTTCTTTAAAGTCAAATATCTATTGAATGGAGGACGTTATCAAAAATCTGAGACACGGTTCCCTGCATGATACCATGATTGTTATTTTAAGTCTAATTGTTGTAATATATCCTTATATATACAGAGTAGTGATCTTTATTCAAAAATATGAAAATTACGTGCGATATTGGTTTATAGAAGACAGACCAAGTACAATATTTGTTTCAAATCACTTGCAATAGACTCTGTATAGTGGGTTTATTAATGTATACAGTTATGGTTGACTTTTTAAAACTGTAAATTAGTAAAACTTGATATCACCATATAGCCACTTACGATACCTTAAGGAACTGTCTTAATTATAATCCACTAAGCCAGTCAAAAGTGCTCATTCAATACAACAAAACAACAAAAAAGGCAGATGTTGCAGTTTGCCCATTTGACTATAGGTAATGGCATCAGAAATCATTTGTTTCCCACCCTCCAGTGTACAAATTAAGTGTGAAAGTAGATGATTGCTTCATGTAAGAAATGGGTTTGTACTTGAAGGTAACTCCTGTACACTGGTGAGATAAAATGCCCACCAAACTCAAATGATAGACTGTTGGTAAATTTCTAAAAATACAATACAGTTATTTCCTGGCAGGATCTTAGAGTCATGTTCTGTCTTTTAATCTATGGATTACATGTGCTGTAATACCAAACTACTGCATCCCACAAGAATTCTTGTTTAGAGATTTGATTACTGGCAGTGTGTGACTTTTGGCAATTTTATGCTGCTCTGTCTCTTCTTGAGATTTTAATTCTGATCAAAACCAGTCCAGCATGAAGATGGTCTATTTAATCCTGGGGGAAAATTTTCTTGGAAACAATCGTTGTCGATTGATTGATCTTGTTAATTTAGACGCATGAATTTATTGCATCATGTTTGCAATAGAATGACATGTGTTTGAGATGCTGCCATTATTCATACCTTGCGAATGTAGTTACGAGATAGAATCTTGCAAATTGTATGCAGTTGTTAAATGGAAGAATGCAGTACTATTGCTGTGTGACAACAAAGCTATTGGAAGCTTAATTTGATGTTGATGTTTTGTCATTCCTTGGCTTTGAAAATTGTATGTGATCAATTTGTCTGAAGATGTGGTGTGGGACTTGAATTATGATCACACAACTATTGTTCATAGTTTATGACCCCCATGAATGTGTAAAGACAATTACGGAACATTGGAAATGAAATTTATTGTAAGAGTTTCTTATGTAATGATAAGAATGTCCTGGAAATAGGTGAAATTGCTACTTCTTCTTGGCCACTTGTTCTTAGACAAAATTGATATTTTGGGCATTTTTTTCTCAGATAAATTACCTTGCAAGGTTGTTATTTAGTTCATAAATTAATTTTTTAATGTAAGGGAGGTCTTAATATTAACTCATGTATTAAGTATATTACCTCAATATCTAAATACAGATTACAAAAAGTATTGTGATGAAAAATCCATTAATCATTGGTTCAGTTGCCATTATTATGGAATTCATTGCCACCACTTTCTTAGCTTGGGACAATTGTTACAATATTTTTTTCAAGGTGCTCAACAGTAAGTTGGCATCTACCTTGAACTCTCCTCTGGTAAAATTGGTTTGTACTTTATTTAAGTGAACTGCAAGAATTCTCGTTTATTATACCGTTTGATCATTACAAACCTCAGTCTTGATTGATTAACAGTTCTACTATTGCGTCATAATGCGTTAATTGGGTTTAGATTAATTGAAACTGTTTCATCTGCCTGACAACTTTCTGGTAATCATTTGTATAATAAAATTAGCAAGTTATTTTTTTTGGTTTTGATAGCTATTAGTTTCTTGTGTGACAAGAATATATTTACTTTTGATAGATTTAAATTGTGCAAGAAGATTAAAGAAGTTCTGTCCAGATACATCGGTATGGTGTTGTTTCAGCATACAGTGTAGTCTTTCTGAAGTACAACATGCCCAATATTGCTTAACAACTGCCCCATAGTATTGTTTAATTATGGTATGTCATTGTTTAAATGATTTTCAGATGCGTTTGATAAGTTTTGAAATGATTTTAAATCATTGTCAGTGAATTTTTTATTACTTGTTGTCCACAAAAAGGGTTGTAGAGTTTTGCTAATGAGAGAATAATTGGTAGTTTGACTTCAGTTGTCTTTACAATCTTGTCTTTACAGAGGTGACACTTGACAACCAATTCTAATGTGAAGCTTTCCTCTGGCTTGTCTAATGTCGCATTGTTTTTATATTTGATTTAATGAACAGGTTGTATTTTTTTCATTGATATTATACCTTAACCAAATGCTAGATGTCCACGGTAGTAAAAGTGGAGCAAGCGGAGGAAGGCCGGGACGCAGAGGTGGAAGTTTTGGGTACCAGAAAGGTAAACAACAGTTCAAGTCAAAGGTTTACAAACAGACTGGAGGACAAAAGAAATTTGGTGGTGGCAAGAGGCAGTTTTCCCGATGATGAGTTTTCATGGAATAAAACATTTATTTGAAAGAGAGTTTTATATTAACCGAGTGTGAATATTACCCATTATTTCTCATCCAGACATATTTTGGTGAATTGAATTGTGGTTCATACGTTTATGTACCTCGAGCGTGTGTTCTGAGACATGGAAAATATCAGTATTTTTGGTACTAAATATATGATTCGCAAGTAGTTCCTAACAAATATGACTACTGAACACTATTTTGTCAAAAAATATCTTGCATATTGTGTATACCCTGTAAGTTAGTCTGTAATGGTTTCAGTAGAATGAATGTGTTAAGATGAATTTAATAAGATGGTGTTTAGGGATACATATTGTCAACTTTTTGGTTGAAATATAATATAGCATGTTTTTATTGCAGAGTTACATTTTCAAACTTCTTAGTTTTGTGTAACTTATATGCCTAGAACAATATTATTTGACCGCAGTATCATATTTAATCATATTTAATTGTTCATGTATGAGTATCGCTATGGCAATTCATTTTTGATGGTTTTTTTTAAAACTGTATATAGGGACAGACACCTGCTGGCAGGGGTATTTGAAACAGGTAGATTTCAGGTATCAGATTTATTTCCTAGGTAATAATATCTTAACCAACAGTATAGTCATGTTAGTTTTCACTGATACTGGGATAATGTACTAAGTTTGAAGCCTGTCTTGCAGTTTTTGAAGACTCGTCCCAAACTGCAAATTTGTTATCAGAAAAGGATACTTATCCTGCCTCCATATCCACAAACAAACTTGTTTATGCTGGCAGGGATTTATCAGTTGTTTATGAAAAACATTTTTTCTGTTGTATAAATGTATTGGTTGTTGCTCGCTGTATGATTGATTCAAGTAACCTGTCACTGAACTTTTATAACAGCGCTGTGACTTTTAGTTAGTGAGTTAGACTGGTTAGGCCATTATCAAAAATTGTTGGTTTTGCAATTGTACAATTGACTCATTCAAAAAACACCTGCCTCAAAGTGATTTGTGATTTTGACCAAAAAAATTGTTGATGTTCTTCATTTTCAGTATAAGCATTTAGTGTTATTAAAAAACAAATGCCATTCCTAACTACCTGCCCTCTATTAAAAGTTTGGGTTGTGTTACTGCAAACCAACATTTTAGTTTTACCATGGCCTTATTTGTATTATCTCAAGCATTGTCATATTTGTATCAGATTACGACATTATTGATGGACTGTATTGCCACATAGTTTCATAAATTATACAATCTAGGAATTCTTTGGGAAGTTTTTCATTTTATATGTTCTGACTTCTGATTGGTTGGTTAGGAATGCATAACTTATAATTCACCAATGATTGGAATCCAAATAAAGCTGAGTTTGGATATCATTCTTGGAATGCATCTTATCTTGTTTAAAGAACACATGTTAAATAAAATCCTGTGACGTCGATCATCTGTTGTTGCAGGCCACATGGTCTGTTGAAAAAAATACTTTCTGATAAACTTCCTTGTGTGCAATTTACTGTTAAGGTTTAAGTACTGTCAAACCTGTGAACAAAGGCCACTATTGGGAAAGACAAAATGTGGTCTTTATTGACAAATTGTCTTTATTTGGAGGTCAGTACTAAATGATCGTTGACAGTTTTTTCAAAGAATGACCTTTATTCATGGGGTAGCCCTTATTCGGAGATGGTCACAAATACAGGTTTGACTGTAATTCATTTGTTTTGATGGTATTTTTAACTCATGTTTAAAATTTATTTGTGTACTTGTATATATACAAAATAAGACCTTGGGTACATTATGTAAATAAATCAGTTTTCATTGTAAATAAAGACATTGAAATTACTTTGTTGTTCGTTGTGAATTTTATATTTACTACAATATACCTTGATAATAAGACCTGTTTTGGGATTTTGGGACCTAAAAATAGTCGATATATTAAAGTGGTCTTATTGTTAAGTTCAAATAAGAAGGAAATATTAAAACCTGTGTGAAAATAAGTGGTCATTATAATGGGATTGTGGTATTGTTGAGGTGGTTGATAAGTGAGGTTTCACTGTAATTACTTGCTGAGGCCTCCATGGTCGAGTGGTTATAGTCTCCAAGTCTCTCACTGCTGTGAGTTTGAATCCCACCCCTGAACAAGACTGATGTCACTTGTGAGTTATATTACTGAAGGTCGATAGTTCAACCTGAATGTATGCATAAACTTCCTCCACCATTAAAACTGGAAAAGTCACCTAATGACCCTGGCTGTTGATGTGACATTAAAACCCAGAGAAAGTTTGATTAGTGTTCTTGTCTGTTTTTTTATCAGTACCTTAAGGGCACTATGCACACTAATTAACAAAATTTGTCTTATGTGTCTAGAAAAACAAGGGGTGTTAACAATAAAAAGTAAGAAACAGTTATTTGGTCCTTGATAAATATTATAGATTATAATCAAAATTTCATTATTTTGTCTGCAGTTTAAGGACAGTAGACAACTTAATCATGTAAACTGAATTTTTTATACAGTTTTCACTTTATGGAACTAATTATATTGTAGTTTTCAAAAACAAATCTCAATGTACATACAGTTATAAAACATATCTAGGAAAACTGGTCTAATTTTAAGTGCCAAGCAGAAAACTATCTATAAATAAGCATAAGTCCATTCATATAAGTTATAAACAGCACTTAAGTTTTAAGATCATGATCTTCAGATAGCAACTAGTCTACCTAGGCAAGCTGAGCAGGCGATTGTACACTGTGCAATCCTAGAAGGATGTGTAGGTAATTGAACACTATTGTCACAGAGAAGTGTGGGTAATTGAACACTATTATCACAGAGAGCTGTGTAGGTAATTAAACGTTCTTATCACAGAGAGCTGTGTAGGTCATTGAACACTGTTATCACAGAAAGCTGTGTAGGTCATTGAACACTGTTATCACAGGAAGCTATGTAGGTCATTGAACACTGTTATCACAGGAAGCTATGTAGGTCATTGAACACTGTTATCACAGGAAGCTATGTAGGTCATTGAACACTGTTATCACAGGAAGTTATATAGGTAATTGAACACTGTTATCACAGGAAGTTATATAGGTAATTGAACACTGTTATCGCAGGAAGCTATGTAGGTCATTGAACACTGTTATCACAGGAAGCTATGTAGGTCATTGAATACTGTTATCACAGAAAGCTGTATGGGTACTTGAACACTGCATTATCAGGGCAAACTGAGCAGGTAATTGAACACTGCTTACACAGAAAACTGAGTTGTTATTTGAACACTGCACTATCAGGGCAAAGTATAGAGGCAGTTTAACACTATCAGAGAAAGTTGTGTAAGTAATTAAACACTGCTAATACAGAATGGCATGCATTTAATTGAACACTTTGCTATCAGAGAAATAATGCGGGCTATTGAACATCACTTACACAGGACGCTGTGCAGGTAATCGAACAACTTGCTATCAGAGAAAACTGTCAGGTAATTAAATAATGGGCTACCAGGGCAAGGTATGGAGGCAATTGAACAGCTGTCTGGGCTCTGATCTACCTTTGCATGTGTGTTTAAGGATGCTGCTCTGTGGACTACAGTGGAGGGCAACGGAGCATTTTGTCAGGGAATTTGATTTATGTGATCAGAGCAAGATCAGAAAAACACTGGAGCTTTCAAAGCTAGTTTGTCATATGGGAGCTATTCATTTAACGTAGCACTCATTTGAACTATCACATAGAAATTTAAAGCAAAACCATGATTTGAATTTAAACTCTTGCTAATTAATAAATTTTGCTTGTCATTAAAAGAGTGATTATCCAATTACTGCATTCCTCACATCGCTTATACTAATATAAAATTTTATTTCACTTGCATTTTGCCTATAGAAACTTTTTTGTTAATATTAATAGTCAACTAATAAATTTGAAAACTTGAAAATTTATATGCAAAATTAGCCTTTTGGTTTAATTCATTATGTTGTTTACATCAAATTCATGGCACAATGAATGTTGTAATTCTGTTTAGTAGGGTATATTACGGCACCATGCTGGCTATTGATGCCTGAAGACAAATACAACATAATGATACATGGACTACCAGCAGGGTTTATGACCAGTTATTGTATGAACCATATGGTTTACTTTACAGGCTGAAATTCCAAGGAATGGATCCAATAAAACAGAAATCAACAAGATTGATGAAAGATGTCTTGCATTATTTTCAACAGTTAATCCAGGCATCTCTGCAATATTGTAGATTACTCTTTTATCCTGTAGAACGTTCTGCAAAAATGACAATATATTTATACAGGCACCTTGCATCCAGTTTCTGCTTACTGCTTGATACAGTTTTAGTGCGAATATGTATTTTTGTTCAGTATAAAGAATTGTATGTGGATTAAGGCAGTTACTTGCTAAAGAAGAATTCCGATCAATATATGACTCAAATAAGTTGAAAGTTATTTCCTGGTTAGGTTTGACAATTTATTGTCTCAAAAAAAAGAAACAGAAGACACCACAAGTACAAGTCCATGATTTTCAAACACTGAAAGCTACCTGATTCTCTTGTAATAAAAGTGACTTGTTTTAACTGATTACTGTAAGATCTGAAACAGAAGTAGATGACCCTATGTACTCAATATCAATTTACTACTTACAAGTGTCTCAATCTGAAGGAAACTGGTTCCTGTTACATGTTGCAGTGCATCAAAGATTCAGGCAAAGTCAATAAGGAACCAATTTAGATCTGAAGCTGTACAACTGATGAAATTGAACTTAGTGGAATAATTTGATCCTCTAACAGAGAGCTCTGACAAGGGAATGACCAGCTATTTTGCCTCACTAGGGGAAGTAATTGGCTATTCTCAAATTTGACAGGGGAAATAACTCTTCCCAAAATTGCCGTAGCTCCAACAGTGAAAAAAAAACACAAACGGATTTATTTCTCCATAATTTAACAAAGGAACTTAATGCAATTTACAATAATTCTGATTGTGTATTGTTGTCTCAAAAATGCGGAAATGATGTTTTAATGTACCATGAATCGTTTTGTCTCCCGTTCGTCTATGGCGGGTTATTTCAGTTCTTTGATCTCTGTTATACAGGTGTTGATCAATGATTGGGAAATTGGCATCGCCTTCATTTCTCATGTGCCTGTAATGCTATTTCAGAAGTTCACCCTTGACTGACTTTTAACATACAGTACCTGGATGAATATAATGCCAGAATTTAAAAGCAGATCTTGGATCGAATCTCCTTGAAGATTATGATTTATGACGAAATATTTTGCAATATGACTTCAAGTGCATACTTTGAAAGGAAAACAAGCCGCATCTGGTGATAATAAAATTCAACTTGATAGATGCATGCAGGTAGATGCATATCACGTGACGTATAAATAACCAGTGTTGTAACACGTTTGACGCTACATTCTGAGGGACTTCACCTTTTCACGTCGAAAATCTAGCCTTGATCAATAGTAAATACATGTAGCCTTAGACGTTTCTGGATGTCTATGCTAAGGTCCTAACTAGCTTATAGAACAGTGTAAGACAGCTTTCGTAGTGGTAATCTGTAATACATTAAAATCTAAATACTTTACATACTGGTAGTATATTCCTATGAAAGAAGGCATTTCAACGTGTCCTAAAAAATTTGTGGAGTACGTACTTGTACCAATACATGTATGTAGGCCTATGTGCATGTAATGTAGCTTCAGATATTTACTGGTTCCATTTATGTATCGCTTTACCTTTCTGCCCTGTTCATGTCGGCCATAGTAAATTTAGAATAAACTATACAGTGTACCTTTTAGCGAGTGAAAGTCACCTGCCAACAATACGCCCCCAAATTTCAAGTAGACCTGTATGGTTGTGTAAATAAATCGAAACAGAAATGTCCAACATTTATTAGAGTGACTCTTTGAATTTACCTTCTATGCAGTCATAATATCAGACATACGATGCATTTCGCGAACATTAAATTCATCAGAATCGCTTGGAATGCCAAGAACGTAATGTTCTTATTACATGAGAAGAATTATTACAGAGGCTTCATATCCCGACTGTGTGAATGAATACGATATTTCCACTGACACGTTTTCACAACTCGACGGTTCCGTCTATGTTCAATTGAGATGTTCACTTTGTACGGTCTTTTTGTAATTATTTACAAAAATTGCTCTCAACGTTCAGCAGAAATTGAAGTCTTTCAGACGGTTCTATTAAAGCTGGTGATTAGAGCAGTGATAACATCAATAGTTTAGCCGAGAGACAGGGGATAGAAACTAAAAGGTGTCAAAAGTTTAAAAGATGCAATTGCTATCAAATACAGTGCGACTTCTCCAGAGCAACCCTCTCTGGAGCAACAACCTCCCTTCAACAACAGCATGATTTTCCCACAGTACGATTTAGCTATTGATTTAACCTCTCTAAAGCAACAACCTCTCAACAACAACAATAACAAAGGGTGTTGCTGTGGAGAGGTTGCACTGTATACATGTACATGTACTTAAGTAAACAAACACCATGTACAGTAGAACCCCATCTAACTGCCGCTCCGATATTGAGACCACCTTGCTATTACGCATGAATTTTGAGTCTCAAATGCATCGTTCTGTATATGAATGGTCGCAAAATATCAGTTTTGTTCATGCAACTTATTTTAGTTTAATAATAATGATGGTTGGTTGGTTACGCTCTAGTTATTGTTTACGTGTTTAAGATAACAAATATAGTATTGCCCCTAAAGACCGGATCCTTTCCGGACTTGGTCAAAAGCCCGTTTTTTCAGAATTCCGGTTTTCAGAGAACTATTGATTATCGAAAAAAAAGGACGTAAAACATCGTCCGAATTTCATAGAATTCCGACTTTCTGAGGGTCCGGTTTTCAAGTGTTATACTGTACTAGTATTAGGCTGCACATTTCCTGTCCAAGCTCTACTTCAAACTCAGTTTCATTCAAGGTCTGTCAGCGAACTTCTTTTAGTTCTTATTTCAATTACTTGTATAGGCCTATCAATTAAATTTGTGACAAAGCTTTGTCACTTAGCTGAAATAGTCCAATAGTAATACTGATTAATGTATCCATATTCTACACATCAAACTTGCTTGTATCCCTAATTAATAGATTGATCAGTGTCGTCTAGACATCTAATATTTGTAATTGTTGTTTATTATCTAAGGTTCCGCGCAGGATTGGACAAAGTATCATAATTGTTTCGAATGAAAAGTCTTTGCTTCATCCTCATACCCCCGCGCTTAAGTGTAGGCGCAGAATGAGGCGAAATGCGTATCTTCGCGCTTGAAGTTGACCCCCTCTCTCAGTCCTGGTGAACGAAAAGGGGTTTAAGCTGTGAATATTTTATATTAAACACTTAACAGTCCGATTACTGAATAGTTTAAAACTCTTTCAAATGGACTGATATTCGCTATTTGAATTTCTCCTCACTAGCCATCAGGCCCAGGCTTAAAGCCTGTAAATTGTTGCATTGACATCTCGATAATTTGTGTAGTATTTCAAATAATTTGTTAGAGATGCTGTCAATTGAAAAAGAGTATATGATCAAATTCAGCATTCGTAACACAATAATCTATCTGCCATAAATATAGTTATTTTTGGACACGTGATAGTAAAGTCAATCAAAATGCTTCAATTCATCACAAAGCACTGCATGAACAATTCGGCTCGATTTCACCTTAAGTTTGACATTTCTGTAAAATTGTTTACATTTTTGTCTGCGTTTTGCTCATAAAACGAATGAAAGCAATCATGTTTTTGGCAAAATGTCATTTTAACAGCTCTATTAGAATATTTCAATTAGAGCGGCTCTTCCTAGTGGAATCAATCGGAATTAGGCATCAATAAGTTTATGTTCACCGTATCTTTACAATAATGTCGACAGCGTAAGACAATATCAGTTAATTCTTTAGCAACACCAGTTTTGCTTTTGTACGCGACATACTCCGATGTCGTAAAGTCCATGTAACGCTAAATGACTCAACAAAATCTTGACAAAATCGTATTTTCAAAAAAAGTCACTTTACAGATTTTCCGCTTTTCACAAGAGTTAATTTCGTTGATAATTTCTGATTATGAATATATAGTACGACTGAACACAAACAAACCATGATCGTAACTTTTTTTTCTCTTTTGTGATAAACACTATAATTTTTGTAAATATTTTTACACCTCTCTGTAGTCTAGTCCCTATAGGATACAAGCGTTGTCTACCTAAGGAATAGGTCTCCAAGATAATACCAGAATCATAGTTCATGTAAAATATAAACGCTGGTTTTTACAACATAATACATACACTGTAAGACCATTGCCGAGTTATTTTACGTTAGTTAATGGAGTTCATTATTTTTAAACACAAGCAGCAAATACTGTCTTTCCCATACGTGGGTCTAGTAGAGATCTAACACTTTATATGTCACAAATCTTTACATACCAAACATTTCAAAACTTCATTTATAAACATTTAAACAATAAACATACAGCGTATTCAATACGAACAGTGTTTTTTAAAGTTTCTTTGTGGTTCCGCGAACAGACAAAAACTTTAATAAATATCTCAATTTATAGAGAAACACGTTTTCATTTGTCATGCAGACATGTGGGACATGATTCCAGCTTAATATCCTTGTTGCTATTAGACTACAATTATACCCTTCCGTTTCGAGCAGTCTAGAACTCATTATTCATATTATTCATGAGTGTCTCAATGTGTTTCGGATTCTTGACTTTGATCTGGTGTCCATATATTCTGAAGTCCTGCCCGGTTAGCTCGTGCGGTTGATCTTGCTGATCTCGCTGGTTCGAAACCCCGACTCGGTGAATAATTCTCCGACGCAACGCAGCTGATGAAAATGTATCCAAAGGCATTTGTCATCGATATCTGTATCACATGATCATAATGGACTGTAGGCACACAGTTAGTTGCTTACGGGAGGAGTGGGACACGAATAAATACTGATTTGTTAGGTACCAGCCGCGGGACACGACAGTTATAGTGATGATGAATGGTCTTAAACGAACGTATGGAGTGAATGACTTTTACCCTAGAATACTTGATTATTTTTTTTCAAACCATTTTGTTGAATCTCATCCATCCTAAAATGTACAAAACATGTGTTTTTTTTTTCATTTTTAGGCTATTTTCGACGATTTTCGATTGAATCGCTATCCAGAAAATCCAAATTCATCTACGGCCATGTAAGTAACTACAAAATGAATCATCCGCTGAAAAATTGCATAGTGTACTAACTAAGTTCTTAAAGATTATCGAGTCAGAGGAGAAAAGTATAATCCAAATCAAAACGGTCGTGGTAATAACGATTTTACTTATGTAATGTATGAGTATACGTACCAAGCTATGTAACCTCTCGGTTCGGAGCAATATAATTAGTAGAAAACTGTCAACTTATATCCAATTTCCTATTCATCTTAAAATACGAAGCTAAAATACTGTCAATGAGGAAAGAATTGATTGAAACTATTAGTCAACTTTTGTGAACCCATCCCAAGGGCAATTCATGTCTGTCTTAATCAAAGTTAGGAAACTTACGAGAGAAACTCTTTGTGATTCAACGATACCAAAGCAATGTAATGAAGAAAATTATTTACGCAATTCTGCATCTGTCTCAGACACCAGCCATTGTGGTTTATGCGTACATCTGACATTTTCTGCCACACTGTGAAATATTGTTTGATTAAATCAGTTTTGGAGGGCTTGACATGTATTCCCGCACCGTTCAACCTATGTATTGGTGTCTGAAATATCTTCCGGGAATTTATTTGTGTTGTGATACGTCAATTCTAGCTCGAAATGAGCGTTTCTTATGTCACATTGTCAACCATCCAATTCCCCCTGCTCGTTTAGTATATTAATTATTATCTTGCATGTAATATAACACATGTATTGAACTTTTTATTCATTGCTCGTTAGAGCCCACTGGCTTCGTTCAACTGGTAGACCGATAGGTCTATGAACCACGTGGTCGTACGTTCGAACCTTCGGTGCGGCACATGTACTCTGTGACGATTTGGTTGAAGACATTTGGGATTTAAGGCCAATCGTCTTCCGCCACTAGTAATTCATGTGGGGATCAGTTGTTACTTGCAGAGAACAAAGTTATTATTAGTACACAATCCAGGAAAACCAGGCAGGTTAATTGCCTACCGAGGTATACTAGTATCTGAAATACTGTTGAGAACATGCGAAAACACTGACAAATGTCTGAAAAAAAATTCTATGAATTTGTAGTAGAGAACACCTGATTTGTCCAGCCAGTATAATTAATTAACAAAAGGTCGCTGATTCGAGATAAAGGCGATGCACTTTGTTCTCTCCATGAAAGTTTGACTTAAAATGTTGTTTTCAATTTATTTGTCTCAAACCTCGGGTTTAAAGACAATAGAGAGGTTTAGAACTTACCGACGGAATGAGGGGGGATGCTAGGAAACCAACACGCATTGTTTAGGCCAACTCTCCGCCGCTGTGTTGAACTAAATTTCTGCGAGAAAAAAATGTTGAGAAATCTGCTTGTTATCATGTTTAAAATGCCGCACTATGGGCCTAGGTTTGCTGTAAATAATTGTATATGTTTTATACATCGTGACATTATGGTATAATTTGTACAGTGCCCGATAGGTCTACTCACGTCTAGCACTGATTCTCTATTTTTTGTACGAATTCTTTATCATATTATCAACCTTGGCAACAACATTGATGGAGTTTTACGAGTCATTTACCTTATTGTACAGATTATTTGATTATGTTGTTAGCTATCAATGCATTCTGTGCTAATGGTACCAGTGTCTGTCTTGTAACTTTGTTGTACCTAATTCATTTTGAATAATACACGCACAACATTCTGATAATCGTCGTGTAAATACTATATACAAGTTTACCGATTCTCTACGTGATTATATTCTTGCGTCTTGTTCCCTTTTTACCCCTTACCCTGTCCCCGAATGCAATTTAAGCGCCGACCGACTATGTTTTGGGGTGCCGGGAAGAGGGTTTTTTTTTAGAAAGTTCTAGTAACACGGATTCTTTGTCTCAAATATTAAACATATCTGACTGAGCCTGGTCATTCTGTCTCGATATCAAGTTGTAGGGTGTGACTTAAGTCAAGCTGTGTACAGACAGTCCGGATACCTGATTATGGCTTCACCCGCTATACTCAGGGAAGTGAACATCGTTCCGATGATATATGATGTAATTAAGTATACAAGACTGCAAATTTACTATTTATTTTTCAATCTCTGGAAACTTACTTTAATTGATAACAGTTGCGTGAAAATTCATATTCATGTATATTTTGGATTTAAATGTTTGGGTTATAACTTCAACGCAGCGGCCGTGGTCATGTGATTAGTGCACTGGACTTGTAACCCGTAGATCTGGGTTCGAATCCCGGTCGCGGCAGGTCATACCCTTCTATGAAAATTTGACAAAAATGTCGATTTTCCTCCATATGTGGAGATGTTCTCAGCTCCTGGTAGAAGGATAAGTTAGTACTGGTTAGTATACAGCCCAGGAAAACTGGATAGGTGAACCGGTCGCCATATAAACTTAAAAATTGTTGAAAAACGATGTTAAACCCTAGTGACGATAAGTCACATAAAAACAAATATAACTTAACACATGTTTATGGTCACCAAATGTCACAATCACGTAGGTAAATAGTTAGTCATGTGGTACAAGTATAATAATAATCATATTTAAATTTAGCTGTTCATTTTTTATATTCGTAGAATATCAGCAAAAATATTACCCTTGTGAAATGTCGCCTGCACTTAAATGTTTTCAATGTTATGATTTCGTTTGTAAATCTGGAGTTGGGTCCCTTTAACGATTGATATTTCGATTAGTTAATTAAAATAATACTTGTCTGTACACGTCTGATAAGTTCGATTTTTATTTTTCTTTATTACTAAATGGTGAAAAAAGACGTAAGCAACTTCCTAAAAGTATATAATAATAATATTATTATTATTAATAATAATAACAATAATGCAATTACAAAGATACACACATATAACTTCAAAATTTTAATTCTTATAATCATTTGGTAGATTTTTTTATTTTAAAGCGTCACTAAAAATATGCAAATCTAATAAATATTAGACTTTTGACATGACACGCATGGGCAGAATTTTTCTTATGTTTTGTAGCTCGATTTTTTTCACATTTTAAAAGATATTCATAACATACATCTTAACTTGCTAATTTTCCAAAAAAAATTGTTTATATAAAGTAACAGTATAAAAAAAGTTTTATACATGTATATGTACGTATGTTTTTTAAGAAAACATTCAATTTAGAATTGCTTAAACACGCATGACCGGATCTATAGCTGGGTTAGACAATTACGTCCTGTATGTATGCTAAGCTCTTTTGAAATTTAGATTATTTTGAGGTAAATCTCTATTGAAATATTACCATTCGACTCCGCAGCGCCGGAGGTGGTCATCACAAAATTACTACAAATTATGAAAAAAGAGCCTGCTTATCAAACGATTTTGGATAAGTAGTTATTTTTCTATAGAATAAATAAGATATAAATCGTCACAGACGTTGTCTATTGAATTTTATAACTTATGCTTAATGCGTGATTTTTTTGGATATCCAAAACGCGTGAAATAGTGCATTTCATTGAAGCTAAAATATGAAAGCGTGTCATTCGATATACATATTTTACCAATTTTTACCCTGTCTATGTTTAACTGTACAATATGTCATTTGCGGATTATTACAGTATGACATTACTGTAACCAATGGAATGTGAATACATGTTGTAATATACCGTAACTTTACGGATGGTTAAACATAATTTCGGTAGCCGGACCAGTCCATACGCCTAGGGGTATATAGGCAGTGTGTTTTCCAATTTCTCGTCAAAAACTAACAGCTAACAGAAATTAATTTTCACTTGTTATCACATTTGTTAATTATAATATAATACGACCGCTAATATCATTGTTGTCTCGTGGCCATATATTCATTTAGATTCGAATAGACAAAGATTAACCAGCGCGTGCAAGTTAATACGATAGCGCCTCCCCCACACTCACTGAAATCCATTGATCCATTTCGCACATGCGCAGAAGCCGCACGTGTTCATAAACAATATTGCGGATTGAGGATCACACGATTTATTTAGTTTAGTTGGTTTGTAGTTTGGAATCTAACCTTTTTAACTCAGGTAGTGTGCCACAGAGCTCATCGCTTCTTAACAAAATGGGGACAGAAACTAACAAAGATGAACGTAACAATCCGGAATATCTTGCACAGTTACTTAAAGACAAGAAACAAATTCAAGCATTTCCTAATGTTTTTGTTCACTTGGAAAAACTTTTAGATGAAGGTAAGTTTTGAGCGGACAATTCTGAGAAATTCGTTGTGTTTAATGTGCTGGAATTAAATTAGAAATAATTGGAAATGATTCGCGATGGCATTCGTGTCAGTTTTACTGCGAACGAGTGAAATTAATGAACTTTTATTGAAGATTTATTTGTCCGTCAAAACTTTCGTTTTTCGGGTCAATCAGCGCGCCGAACGCGCACCTGCTAAGTTAATTGATTTGTTAATAGGGAAAATGCTGGTGTGTCCTGTAGCCACTTTAAGTATGATTTAGTTTGCTTTGTGAAATAACGCGGCTATAATTTTATTTGCACAAGTATAACCGTGTGTTTTAAAGTTTTGTATTCTCTAAAATCACTGCGATAACCGGCAGCCATTTTGGAAGTTTCATTAGTCACTACAGAAATTCGGCTACTGTGTGATGGAATTTGTAGCTATGCGAATAATTTTTGCATTCACTTTCAAGCACAATTAAATTTACCACCAAATTTTGTCATTGGTTATCTTTTTGGATGGTTAGGACATTTAAATCCTTAACTGGCTACATTTTGTTTACATTTTGATAACGAAACTTTGGAGGTCTCACATAGATATTGTCATTACATGTTGCAAGCTAGTTCAGTAAATAATGACTGCTTGACCCGTTAGAAAAAATCTATGCTAACACTCACATTATTAAATAATTCATTAAATAAACTGTATTGTCTCTGTAAATTAATATATCATTTATATGTGATTTTTGTTATTATAAAACAATAAATCATAGCATCAGCTTAGTACTTGCAGAATTATATCTTATTCCATAGTAAAAAGCACGAAGAGTGTATGTAGATGTGAATATGCTTCATCTTAAAAAAATGACTAATTTCTCAACTTTACTACTATTTATATTTTGTACCTAGCCATGTATTTCTGTCTTTCTGACATGCACTATGGATATGGTGAAACTTCCTATCACCTGAACAATTTTAATGC
This sequence comes from Lutraria rhynchaena, assembly GCA_008271625.1. Taxonomy (NCBI): domain Eukaryota; kingdom Metazoa; phylum Mollusca; class Bivalvia; order Venerida; family Mactridae; genus Lutraria; species Lutraria rhynchaena. Next base: position 192,259 of record VIBL01000235.1, on the reverse strand, counting down.
ACTTGTTTGAGCATGCTGTAATTAATTGTTACTCTAATGGTTCTGCAGGATTCACAAGTGAGCTTTTGTTTTGACATAGATGATCATTTTGCTTAAAATTATATAATTTTACTGACATCACATCATCTCTTTTGGATGTATTCAAAGATGTCGAAATCATAATGAATCTAATTTTAGATTTAATGGAAAATGCTTAGTCATTTATTTTGTCTTTGGAACTTTTCATTTGAGTGTGAAAAGTAAATTCACAGCAAAAATGTTTAATTTCATGAAAGCGAGCTTGTATACAAATGTGTCGTCATAGATTTTTCAAACGTTGCAATGGTTATATGAAGTTGTTAGTTTTGAAAATCTATGATGCTAGTTTATATGGGGTTTATACCCTGACCTTAGCTTATTACAGTATTTTCTTAGAAGTATACTTCATGTACTGTATTGTCTTTGTACTGACAAATTATGCTCCTGTTTCTATATTGGAAGCAATGGTACAGATTGATTATCTAGCTGATATAAGATAATCTTGATAGACTATGCATAGAGATAAAAGTCACCTGGAGGGTGTTTCTGGGGCGTAAATCCCCTGCAGATGTGTTAGGGGCATTCTCAGTTTCTCGATCCTTTCTTCATGTTGATTGATATACACATGGTTTTGATAGTTGTACTGTTCCAGCAAGTACATATTTTTTGTCTCAGACTGAAACTTTAATGAGAACATTCAGTTTCAAATCACAGAAATTGAATGTACTGTATAATCACTGCTGTAATTTATTTGTCTGGCTGAAATCCTAGCTCTCCATTGATTGCTCTGCAAGTACCTATTCTTTGAATTAAGATAAGTCCCCAGATAAAAATTAACAGATTTTGTCTAGAAGGCACATGTTTTATACATACCAAATTCTAGTTTATATTCAATTTGAAATGTTTCTCAAGTGTACACAAATGTCTGTACCAATGCTTAATGTATTCCTGCAGTGTGTTGTACTACACTGGTGAAAACCGAGATAATTAAATACTTACACATGAATTATCTCCCTTTTCTGTGTGTGCCAAATTAGAAAATGTTTTGTAAGCACATAAATAATATAAAAATAATGTATTGAATACTTTACATCAACTTGACTTGTCAACATTTTTGTGTGTAAGTTGAAGGAAAACTAAATGTCATACTTCTATCTAGAGAAAATATCTTCACTGTGTTTTATGAAATTTGAAATGTCTTCTGTATATTCAAAATGCATAAAAATGTTGACAGTTTAATTACTATACTAATGTGGGGAAATTCACACTAAAATTGCCTATGTATCTTTGCCTGTCGTATTTTGCGTGATTTTCGTACTAAATTTGAAACAAAAATATAAAACTGTGATCCATGTTGAATACAGTTACGAGAATTATGTACGGGATAACGTCTATGAAGAGAGGACGTATGAAAGTAAAAATATCATCAGTGACATCCGATTGTGAGATGTTTCCGTCATATTGGAGAATAAGGTAATACATGAGTGTTTTTGTAAAGTGCTTGTTATTTGCATAACAATCTTATCAATGTTCCTGTGTTTATATGTGTTAAGTTTTGTCTGTAGCATTTATTTTGATGTCATTCATTTGTAATTCATTATTTTTTGTCTATTTGCATGTACAACTTTCAGGGAAGCAGTCATTTAGACTTGTTGACGTGTTTTTGCAGTCTAACGTGAGACATGCACCTGTTCAGTTCAATTATAAGATGTATTGATGTTGGATTTTTGTTTTGGCACTATTGTTATTAAGATTGGAATTCTCTTTTACTTTGACTTCAGCAAATCTGAAATTGTTTTAGTGTTGGCTGCTCAAGAGAATGATACCAAACACTGTTATTCCTTCTTTGACAAATTTGTTATTTGTTAATTTTTGTTTACTCCCAATATCCCATGTCTTTATTATGGTCCCATAATTTGTTTATTTTTCTAAGGTTCTGCCACTTATGGTGGTAATGATCGCATAGTCATGTTATACTTGGCTTCTGTTTGATTTTCTAGTGTATAACCAAAGTTAAGTGACATTACATTCTTATGACAAGAAATCAGGCTTGAATTGATACAATTTCCTATCAAAAACGCCCATTCATTGATGTAAATATTTGACGTTTAAAATTATTGATTTCAACTTACTGCATTTGTATAATGTGGTTAATATTGTAAGAGTATATTGATATAAATATGATCTGCTATGCACAATTTTGATGTTAAAATGGAAACTTATTTGGTCTGAAACACAAGCTTTTCTCTGAAGTCTGACTGTAGTATTTTCTCAGTTGATAATGGATAAAAAGAATAGTGTACAACTCTTAACCAGGTGTCATATTGTCATTTGTGAACAATTAAGTGAATAATTTGTGCATACATCATTTCAATCAAAAACACATGAATGAAGATTTGCCTCAGTATTTATGACTTATTGATTATAAAAGTATTGCTTAAAGGCAATGCTTGGTACTTTCATATTTTTTTTCTTGATTTTGACAACAGAATCTTATCACTTATTTTATATCACAGCACATTGATAAGACAACACATCTGTTCATCATTAGTAAAGTAACTCATTGCAAATGTTTGTGCTGTAACTGAAGATAAACAGATTGAGAAGATGAAATGATTTCAGTCAATGTTTTGTTACAATGATGCTTATGTGTTAGCTTGGAAAGTTTAGGCATCCACTCACATATTAATGAAGACTGTGACTAAATGTGTTGAAGGTTAAGATTAGCTGAATTATCTATATTTCTTATGTCTTATTATTTCATACTATAATTTTATTTATTACTCATTTCTAAACATGTGCTCATCTAAGTAAGTAAAGGAAACATTTCTCCTGGATTTTATCTAGTTTTGGATTCATCTTTCTTTAAATTTGCTTTTTTGTATTAAATTGATTTTTAATTGTGTTATAATTACTGTCTGCTAAGTTGATTAATGACTGACTGTCGTGATTTTAATGATCTTACCTTAAAAAAGACAGGGTTGTTTTGGATGCCTGCTTGTAATTAATTATTTGGCTTCGTTAAAATTATGGTACCATCATGGTTTCTGTGTAAAGTGATGCTATTGTTTGACATTCTGGTTATTTGTTATGGCAGTTTGATGTCTTAGAGCTCTCATTCAGCATTCCAAATATGCTTTCCTTTTGATGGCAAAACAAAAATTGTAATAATGAATATGCATGTAATCTAGCCAGGAAAAAGGCTTTTAATACCAGGGTGTCTAGTAACTTTGAAACTGGTTGTCTGAAATTAAATGGTATATGTTGATATTTTATATATTTATATAAAATACTCATTTATTGTTAAAGTCACTGTTTACATTTATAATTACTGTGTTATGTGTCAAGAGAATTAGTTGGGCTATGACATTACGGTATATATTATTTATGGAGGACTTTCAATTCTATCATTTTTATCATCTAGATTTAGTTCGACTCTGCGGTTTTGGCATTCATCACAGTGCATTCAAATACTTTGCTGTCAAGTATTGAATTGCTCATCGAAGCTTGAAAAATACATTTTGAATTAAGATATAAAATTATGTCAAGTTAATCTTCCTGCCATACCAGAGTTTAGTCACCCTCGAACAGTTAAGTAAGTCGAGTTTCAACTTGGGTTTTCCTTTCATGTTGTAAATACGGGATTAACAAAATGTTAAAGATTCTTTTATATAGTTTATTCAAACTGAATATAATCCTGTAGTTTTACGTATTTTTGCCTTATTGAAGTCTTTATGTATTGTGAATGGTTACTTTCAATATTTTGATCTGATTAGAAAAATAAGGTTGCAAGTCAATTTCGTTTGATAAGTTTTGACATGTGCGTACTGATAGTCATTTAAAGTGGAGACATTTTTTACAAGCCATTCAGCATTGTAGTCGAAATGCCATCAAATTTGAGCAAGTTTCTTTCTTCATTGATAGAAGCATCTTTAAATTGTAGATTATTTTGAATTCAGTGTTATTTATAGTTATATATCAATTATTCAGTAAATGCAGGCCTATTATTGTATTCCTTCCTTGTGTCTTACAGACGCATTGGATAATGGTTTTGTCTTGTAGCGTTCGAACTTAGCTTCCTACATGATAAAATATTAACTGATGATCAAAATGTGAATATACGAAGTCTAGCACTTGTAAATCACTTACAATATATAGATGTTGCCCAAGATAATACGCATATCATTACCTAACGCTCTGTTTTCTGCTGTATATAACAGCGTGTGTTGCCATAAAAAAAGTGAATCATGGTACTAGTTAAGGTCTTCTTGTTTTAATAATAGACACTTTATTGGGTAGATATAATATTGAAATCAGCATTTCCTCAGGGGAGGTTTATTCTTCGTTCGTTCCTCATTCATGCTGTGTTCAATGCAGACTGTACAGATCTGAAATGGTCCTTGTATCAGTTACGTTATTCTTGATAATGCATTTTCTTTATTTTATGCTGCGAAATTTTTAGGTCTTTGTTTGAAATCTATATGTTTAGAAATTCATTGGTTTTAAAATTTACATAAATAACTTGAGAAGATCACAGTTTTGGCAAACTTCATGAAACTTAAGTCTTTCAACATTATAAAACTATTTATATGGTATCCTATTGTTCAAATTGATACAGGAATGTTATTGTTACTAAATATCCATGTAACCTGAACGCAATAATACCTTATGTATACAGTAGTATAATAACGCAGATCTTTGAAATGGTTACTTAAATACATACCTATATTTTGGATGGCCTCATAATCGCGTTGTCGTTGTCGACATAGGACACTACTGTATCGGTTATACGGGTATCTTTTTACTACGCAAGATCTTTATCGTGTAACGGTCGGCTGACTTTGACAAACTATTTGTATCTGTATGGGGTATAGAAATATGCATCTTCATTGTGACATGAAATCATCCTAAGGCAGACAGTTACACGTTTATAAGGTAATACCAGATTTGAGGTCGAGGTTTATATTCTTATTCTTCACAATGGTTGGGTGTATAATGTTTCCTTTGTAGATGGTTTAATTGTTGCCAATTGCAAAAACATGTATCCTTTCTTGTTCAAACCTGACTTAATGTTTTGGGAAGACATAGATGGAATATATGGAACATTAATTGATAGTTAATTTATTTGACATTTCTGTGAGAAATTCCCTTTGAAATATTTGTCATCAGTTTATAAAGAATCAATTAAAACTAATTTAAAATTTGATACAGTATAATATTGCAGTTGCAGCGCATACATTATTACATTTTGTAATGTCGTGTAGCTGATTTAATCCTCAGTGTTTGTACAACAAAAGCTTTATCTACTGATGATTTATATTTCCAATTAGTTCTATAATTGATTCTCAGCATGCTTCTGTGAATTGTTCCTGGACTGATGATAATAGAATTCAGTTGGTGGTAGATTTTGTAGATATACTCTCTGGATAATGTTTAAAATATAATGATAAGGATCACTGCCCTTTCAGAACTGATAAGGTGTCCGAGAAAGCCCAATCTTTCATTGGATATCCTGTAATTACTTTGCTTTTCTGTGATTATAATCATTCCTAGTTGCCTCTAGCTTATTAAAAGTTCCCACTTTGCAAGTCTGTGTAATGTTGTGTTTTATTATCTTGTCAGTTTTTTGTACTGAAAACTACTTTCATACTTATTTACTACATGCAGTAACAAATTTGTGTTGAATTGTACACAAAAATTTGTTTATTGATTCATTTAATTTTCCCAACTGTTTGGTATTCATTTTTACTGAAACAATAATTTGAGCTTGAAGAAGTAGTATTATCGTAAGTCATTTACTGAACTGATAGTTGTGTGTTCTTTAAATTTCTGCAATGAAAATTCTGGCTTTTCTGGCTGAAAATCATTGTTATTGTTACAATTATTTGTGACAGTATAATGTCAAAGGAAGCATACCCTAATGTTTGTAGTTAGTCAGTTTCTCATGATAATTTGACACCCAATCTTACTAAGTTGTACTGTTCAAATTGTATTGATTTCAGATTGGTCTGATATAGATCGAGAGATAAGTTAACTAAAATAAACCAAGTGTGCAAAAAACCCGTATCATGTCACCCATTGGATGTCAGTGAATGCTCCATTGTAACTTATGTCTTTTGGCTCAACAGGTGTTTTAGTAATGTATGAAGGCTGAATTCATTTCCTTACATATGAGTCAATCTATAGAATAGATCACTATTTAAGGTGAGTAGTTGGATGGATTTGTTTGAGAAGAACTTGTAACCTTTTTTCCTGTGAAAACATGTTTACTCCTATAAATTGAAAGGTTTTCGAAAAGATCTCTCTTAATACCTAGTTATCAGTTTTTCCCTTTATTGCTTTAGCCCTGGTTGTTAAAAGAAAACATTTTATGGCTACAGTAAGTATGAGGCTGTTAGATGTTATTAACTTAGATCCTTTTTCATTGTACATGGGGAGTTCCATTTGATGTGAAAGTTGGAAGAGATGTGAAAGTTGAAGAAATTTTTACTAACCTCTTTTTCATGGCCCATTTACTATGGTACTATTCTTAGAGCATGAGGGAGATTGTTCTATTAGATTCCTAGCGTGGGAAAAAGTGGGTCTGTTGCTATGGGAAAAATCTTTCGAAAAAAATTGAAAGCATATGTTTTGTTCAAGTGTTATCTGATGGTTTATATTAAAAGGGTGATCTGACATGTTTATTTGTATGAAAAAGTAAGAATTTAGAATGTGTGTAAATGTTGTGAAATTTTTGTTTGTATCATATTGTGGCAATTTATGCAATCTTTATGATTATTTTTGTGCATGTTTTAATGATGATAATTGCAAAATATCTAAGTTTACAAGAATGTCAATTATTCTACTTCATAATGTACAATATCTGCTTTCTGTTGTATCAAGTATGTACAGTCACTGCACCAGATAGCCTTCATTACAAATAATTTTCATTTCCTTCCATTTGTGGTAGTTATTTGGCTTCGCCCATTGAAAAACTTAATGCTGGGTTTGTTTTCTAGTTGCTGTATCTTCCAGATCAGTTTTTCTAGGTGTTGTAAAATTCTGCACTTGAATTTATAGTGTTCCTCCCAAATGTTTTATATTACACTTTGTTGGTATAGAGAATGGTCTGTTTGTCTCAGATGTCATAGATATTTCAGATTATCATGAATTTCTGCATTTTGTAAAACAAGATATGGCCAAAAATGTTAGCCTCATAAGATGTTTATATTTTGTTGTATGCTTAATGGGTGAAAAAGGGGATTTGGAACCAGTGGCTTGTGGATCATCAGGGATTGTATTTGTCATCTTCACTGTAATTTACAGAACACAGCACTGCTCAAGGGTACTTTTCATTCTCAGTGTGTAAAAACATTTACAAAGCTTAATGTTTCAGAAGCATTGCAGCCATTCAGTTTTCTGTATGAATAATGACTTTGCCACCATCTAGAACTTTATTAAAAACAGAATGTGTCTTGATGATCAAGTTACACAGATTCACAATTCAGGAGTTTACTTGTACCAGAAACATCATGTTTCCTGGCAAAATGCTTGGTTTGAGTTGAACAGGAAAAATGTGTTTTTGTACATTTCTGAACCTTAGCGTAAAGATATATTACTATATTGACAGATAGATTGGTTACATCTGTTGTTTGTTAGTTGGTTGGCATCAATAGGATGTTGTTGTTTGACTGGAGTACCTGACTCCTTGTGTAGGTATGATGACCATTTCAGATGTGTACTATACAGGATATACTAGGTGTACTAGCACTTCCTGTTCTCAATGTTTTGTTATGGTATGTATTTAAATATGAATATGCAAATGATGTTTGGACAGTCTGCCATGTAGTATGTTAAAGCAGTGTAGCTGTACATTCCCTAGGACCCAAAGACTAAAAGAAGTTTGATCTATGTTGACCAAGTTCACTATGACCTGTGTGGATCCCTTTGTTAAGTTTTCCATCATCTGATATTTCATTTACCATAATGTATACTGTTGGCAATGAAAACAAAATCTCAGTAGAAATTCTAGGTTTTTGTTAGTGCTTTACTGATATTTTTTATTCAGCTGTTTCCATTTTTCGGATTTCACCTAGGTGAGAAAAAACCTAATGACTGCTTGGATGCGATAAGCATACAAGAAGTGTACATTCTACAGGAATATTTTGTGGTAAGAGAAATCATTGTAAGTCTCTACAACATGTAGATCATTCATGTTTGTTGAATTTACAGTTGCAGTTGATGAAAGCCTCCATTTGCCTCCTGGACAGAAAACTGACAGTTGTCATAAATTTGTATCATACCATTCCATGCTCATTGATTTTTAAGATGATTCATTTTTCCAAACCCCTAGAAAATCGAGGAAAAGCAGTTTGGCATGCAATATATAGTACCCATGCTTTGTAGTTCCTTGCATTCTAATATTCATGCTATGGTGTCAATATTTTTCTTATCTGTTCTACAATCTAGGTACATAAAATTCTCTGGGTTGGTTGCTTAGTAAAGCTACGGAGTAACTTAGGGTACTTCGTAGGGTAACTTTCTTTCCCATGTTCTGATAGTAAAGATTCATAGAAATACAGATATTGTATAATATCTTGGCAATCTGGTATTATCATAATTCAATGGTGTTTTTTCATGTGATGTTTCATTTAGTCTGTGGATCGTGTTTGCATGTTTGATAACCTTTGAGAAGGAATCTATGCTAGTGAAAAAAAGTTCATGCGCAACATTCTGGGATATTTTCTGACAATTTCTCTGGGATTTCAGTAGATTTTCTTTATATGCTTATACTAAAGTCAAGCCTGATAGTCTCAGACAACAAAACTTGCAATTATATCCTTCACTGGCAGCTGTTGCCTAATTAGAGCAAAAAGAGGTCTTTCTATTGCTTATCTAAATTTATAATGGAACTGAAACAAGGACATAAGCACTGTCTATGTGTTTAGTTCTCAAGAGGTAATAGTAAATCAATCATTGTGTGAATGGTCTGTGGCTATTTTGAGATGTAATGATGTTTTTGTAGACATAAATAATTACTGTTCAAATGTTGTGGTATTCTTTGCGAACTAATTACAATGGAGATGCGAACTAATTACAATGGAGATGCGTCATCTTGGTCAAATTGAAATACAATTCAGTCATAAGACCATTAGTTGTAAAGATAATGTGTATAAATGTCTAATGATTTATCTGTTTGAGGGGTATTATGTTAGGTTTGTTTCTCAGGAACAACATTTACATGTAAACAAAGTTCTGTCCAATGTTGCTAAAGCATTATTACCTCCAGGTTTTAGTTTATCAACTTACCTCGGTCAGACTGTATGCAAAGCTTTACTGCCAACATGTCCTAAATGGAAACTGAAAAAAAATGGGAAATAAATTGTAGCCAGCAGTTATAGTCTGTTAATTAGCTCTTCAAAAAGGAACATCCTCTTCGTTAGAATGGTATATTATCAAATTAGGTGTAATGTGGTAGCAGTAATGTCAAAAGTTACCCAAATGTCTTTGAGGAAGGGATTCTTTGATTGGTTATAAGGGAAGTGCTTCTGGTTAACCAGATAATAATGTAGAAAGCATGGGGATAATTGGATAGTGAATTAACCCATGATTGTGCTTATACTTAAAATGCTTGACTTTGTAATAGTGGTATCATGATGTACGATGTTAGAATAATATAGTAAAAGATGTTTACAGACTTTTGGGTTGAGTTAGAAGCCTTATTAATAATCTTATGATGCTTATGCCTTAGGAAGTATTTTTTTTCTTTGTTCAACAGTTTTGTTGGCATTTTTATTTACATGTTCACACTTCACAAAACATTCCACAAGTGCCAACTGATTTTTTTGTTCTTACATTTCTATGAAATATAGTGACTTTCTGTTGCTGTTTATGCTGTTAAAAACCAAATAATTGTATTTTTATTGTATCGATATATGTGGCCTGATCATACAATTTGCTGGATGGTTTAATGTTTAAGTGCTAAAGGTACAGTATATCTTGTAGAGAACATATGATGTCCATTTCTTTTCAAATGTTTGTGCTCTTCTTTTTTTCAGAATCAAAAGCTTTAATAAGTAAGAGGATTTTAGACTGAATTAGGCTTTGAATTTTTTTAGGCTTCAAATACCAGTATAATTGCTTTTGTTGTTCATGGTATAATATACTGATAGATGTTTTTTGCTGTAAATATAATGCCACTTTTAACACTCCCACCACATGAATTCCACACTGGAATTACTATTATATGGATGAATTTGCATGCAGAATCATTGTACCCACATTTCTGTTTTTCTGCAATTCTCATAATCAAGCAGTTTTATTACCATTTGTTGGACTGTTTATTATTCTTCTGGGAATTTGTATTGCTATAAATCATGTTTAAGAATATGTTTTATTAGCTGCAAACTGTATTAATATGCAATAGATAGTTAATTGGAATTATTCAGATTAGATGCCTTTGTTTAGTATGCATACCCTGATGCTCTAGGGTTAATAAAACATTAGATTCTCTTCTGACTTATTGTCTTCAGCCTTTTGTTGTTATATTTATTATGGCAAATATAGGTTTTGATTGTGTTTAAATTAAGTTGTCTGTATAAAATGTAGATGTTCACTGTGTGAAAGTACTGGCTGAAATTCTCTGAAGGTGGCTGAGGATGTTGCCTGTATCAAATTTCAGTTAGCATCATGGTGTCCAAATATTTTTATCTCATTTTTAGCTGATTTTCAATGATCTCTTTATGCAAAGTTTTCGACAAAACTATTGAAATATTTACTAAAATTACACATCTGCACAACTCCCTAATTGCTTCAAAATAAGGTCACAGTAAAAATATTTCATTAACATGTGCTCTTTATTAATGTGATTACATTGTCATGACAGTCACTTAGGATTTCCCTCCAAAGTTGAATTGATTTGGAAGAAGGTTGCCTATCCTTTTTCAAGCAATGTCACATGGCCTCATTAAACTAAAAGTGCACTCTATGATTTTCTATGCTGTGGTGAACTGCTTTCTAATGCTAGGATGTGCTATGAATTTGTAAGAATGAAAGCATTTTGTGTGTTATACATAATGTGTGTGATTCAAAGGGTCCTTACTGATAAGCGTTTATCACCATATGATGCTCTATCTATTCTGTTACCTTGTCAAATTACTTTTTTCCACAGATTGTCTAGAAATTTGGCTTGATGTGTTAATGAGCTTGGCAGAAACAAGGAAGCTACCATCAATTGATGATCCTTGAAATTGTTCCAATGTTTGGTTGATCTTATTTACAGGGCTATAGTTCTTTTATTCTCTACAAATTGTATCAAGTGTAGACAAAAATGTGTTGAAATCATGTGTTACAAAGTTCTAGCTGTGTTTTCTCAATCAAATGAATTGTGAAAGATAGATTTCTTTATAGTGTAATGATTGTTCAGTTTCAATTTTTGTTGTATGATCTGTCACTTGATTATGTTCTTAAGTTGGTTTGTTTCAGGTCTGAAATAGAAAATTGCTGCTGTTAATGTAATTAGTGGTTGTTGACTGACATGGTAGAATCCCCTATTATTTCCTGTACACTAAGATTTTTACTTTTCATTTTAGGGGATAAGACAGTTTTGTGGCTTAAACTAATATTTTGAACATATCGATAATTTTGAAATAAAGAATAAAATGAGTTTTGGTACGCTGAAAGCTGTAGAACTTAATCTTCAATGCGCTTGCCTTTCTGTTATATTTCCAACTGGACCAAATAAAGTTTACATCTCAAAATGGCATCCAATGTTCCTGTCTTCAAACTCTTAAGTAGAATATCTATTTTTAGACCTGAACCAAAAGCCAAGAACTCTTCAAAGAACTCTTCAAAATTAAGATCTATAATTCACCATCAATATTCCTGATGCCATCTATCAATCATGGCACCCCGGGTGATGTTTAGCTGTAAAGAGAAAAAATATGGCAAACTAAGACTCCTATAATTATTATCTAGAGCATTTTAAGTATCCAAAATTACATAAAACTAAGGGATGAAAGGTGAGATAATTAAGGCTGATGTGGTTTTTATCTTAATTGATGCATTTCAAACCGGTTATCCCATTTAGTTTTTCACCTTTTCTATTTTGAAGTACACAATTATGAAGTTGATTATGAATTATTGTGTATCACTTACTATTTTCATTCTGAATACTTGGAGGTTTCATTATGGCTTTAAGATATTATATGCAACCTTAGTCTCAGCTGTGTATTCAATGAGGCAGTTGTTGGTGTCTGATAGGCATTTACTTTAGTTGAGAATGTATTGGTACAATATGAGCTTCATTTATGGAGTGCTTAAAGAAGACCTTTGGCACTTCTTGGTCTAGAGCTTTTTATTGCGTTTTACATTGCCAATTATAATGAATATTAGAGTATTGGCTGATTTCATGTCTTCAGTGACACACAGCACACTGTCCTTCATGTTTCAGTTTTGAAATTAGTCTCTAATATGTGCAAAGGTAAGAATTGCGCGGTTCAGTTTTCCGGCCTTGTTGTTGTATATGGACAAATATGTTGTTTTTTCGACGCTTTTACTTTGATTTTGCTGCAGGTAAAGAGATGCTGATTTAGATTCACCCCTTGGCAGGCAAACATTCTATTGTTAATATTGAGATGATGACTATTGCCCTTAAGGTGTGATTTGGGAAACAAATTTCAATAAAACAGTTAACATTGTCACAGGCTTGTCATATCCATTATGACGTTTAGTCACCTATTCAACACTTTTATGATATTGTAATTGAATAATTGCACCTAGATCCTATTGTGTATTCATGTTAAATCAGAGTTTAGGGGTTAAATATAGGCCATCTTTCTACTTTTATGATATGGTGGTCTTTCATGATAAGCCTTAATTGATTCGGACAATGTGAAAGTAATGTGTATGTTTGATATGGTGCACTGTGACCACCATCTGTTATGATATAGATATGTTTTGTACAGTAACTATCTGTAAGTACTTAACAATCCAGAAAGAATGGTTTCACACAGGCTACCATGTTGTTTTTATAAACAAATTCTTATTCCAAAAAAGAACCATACACCTTTTTTGTTATTTATTTTGCGATTGTGAAGTTAAATTAATTGAGATGATACGAGCATAAAATTTCTTAGTAAACACAAGAAAGCCGATGAATTATGTGAATGTTTATAATGGAGAATATATTGTGCGTTCTATAATTGATATTGAGTTATGTTATAAAGATTGCACAAATATATAGTTATGAATTTTATCATGTGTCATCTATCTGTATGTAACATTTTTAAAGTGCTCTAATTTGTCAAATATAACCCAAGGCCGTTGATGGATCTTAATTGATAAGTCATAACTGTTTATTCATTGCTATAAGTAGGATCAAGGTGTTATGTTACACCTACAACATTTGCTAGTAGCTAGTTATGTCGATGACTTATGCATAATGAGTTTGGTATTGGTAAAATTATTCCAAATATGACACTTGGTGACAACTTGATGTAGAGATGTTGTGTGCAAGTTATTTTACTCCACTTATACAGTCCAGGTGTCATACGGTCAGCCATACTTGCCATTTATACATTTATATACATGTATAAGTATGTATATACACACATAGCTTGTAAATAATTTGTCTGCATTCCATACAGTACTTTGATACATGTAATTATAGACTGGGTACAGATTTTATTGTTTTGATTTGACAGTTATGTGATTTTTCTTCATTGATAATATTGTCACGGTCTATTTTGATGGTCCAAGTATTTTTTGATGACTGTTAGTTTTTCATATGCATATTTGTTACCAAGATGTTTATATTATTCAAACAAGTGCACTTGGTTACCTAGGTGATAGAACTGCGAAATACTACAAGATAAATCATGTTTGTTTTTGTGTGTAAAACATGCACGTGTCATCGTTTGTTTTACTCCAAGAAGCAGATTGTTTCTTCATGTCATGGCTGACATTTTCTGTAGTTTTGTACACAAACCATGATATTAAAGTTAGTTTCTTCAGCTATTATAGGTACATGTACTTATCATTTTTGATCAGGCAGTGCATTGCAATACATTTCTTCATATTTTTGCATTTAATTGAAATGTTGGTTATTGTTCAATAAACATGTGCTTGCTCAAAGGAATTTCTGCTACCCATTTTCATAATAATTAGTATTTTTTTAAACTTAAAGAAAATACTATGAACAAATTGTTGTAGTTTATCATTTCATATAAAGCTTTCAGCTTATTTTCCTCCTTGGATTATCTGTGTTAAAACTTGTGTCATATTTTTTCCTCATGGATGATTTATTGCCTATCAGTTTTCATAGCATTCTGTTTTTGCCAGCTTGTCAAACAGTAAAGTTATTTTCAGTGTCTACTTGTTACCTAGCTAAGTTAATGTGGAAACAACTGGTCGCAAATTAGGTTTTTGTATAAGCGGTTGTTTGTGTGAAGGAGAACAATTTACATAGATGTGGAAATGATGTCATACCTCTGTGTTAGTGTTTGTATTGAGGCTTAATTTATTTTGATTTTTTAAAACCTTGTCTGCTCTTGTATAAATGTTTCCAGTCTGTGTTTTTTTTCAAGTAGGCTGACATAGATAAGTAGTTATTGCCTGAATAGCTCACCATCTCTCTTTTATTGCTTGTATATTATCAAAACACCTCTGTACCATCTCGGAAACCTCTTGCAAGTTTGTTGCTAAGTCTGTTGATAATTCTGTGTAGCCTTGAGGAAGACAGTTGTTTTTTACTTATTAAAATGAAGATTTAAAGACTAATCTATTAGAAGTTGAAACAATTAACAACTTCCAAAGTTTTGTAGAATATTAATATTTTCTGTTATGAAAGTATTATCTTTATATACTAGTATTTCTCCCCTGTGTCTTTAATCTCAAGTATTTGCAACTGCTTCATAATAATTTCATCTGTTGTTTTTGTTGAATTTTTCAATTGCTGTCTGACTATTTATCATGCTAGTGTCGACATTGTGGCTCTTGAAGTTTGGGACAAACTAATTCAACTCTGAATCCTTTTTCAAACTAAATTACTCCAGTTTTGCATCAACCACTTGGTTCAGTGTTGAAATATTTCTGGTATCAGTGAGTGATGGTGTGGGTTGGAGAAATGATCATTTGTCTTCGAGGAGATATTTGATAAGAATGCAGGAATAAGTGAGAACAATCTCTGGAAGTTCAGTGCCTGCAGATTGAGTCTCACTCCAGAGATGTATTACAATTAAACAAATCAGTTTCAATGTTTTAATTTCTCTAGACAGAATCTATAGATCTTTCATCTAGGAAGACTAATCTCTGTGGAGGGATTACTGGGGAATGATTTCTAATCAAGAAAATGTTTGTTCCGGGTTCTCCAGGCTCCAGGTTTCTTTACACGATTAATATTTGTTTAACCTTGAGTTAAGATTACTGAGGTAATTGATGGATTATACTTGAAACATAGCACTAGGGATCAGTGGATCATACCAGAAAGTGAAATATTTCATTACATGTATGTATAATTACCCAATTAAGAAGAATTACTACTCTCCAGACAGTTGGGATTACTGTGTAATTAACACCTTCAAGTACCTGATTCATATTTGTGCTCCTGTCTTTGGAGATGTGGTAAGATTCTAGTACAGTATTTATGACCTGAAAATGCATAGTAAGCATTTCCTCTTGACTTTGATGTGTCTTTGTGATGAATGAAAAGTTATTAAAAAGCCTTTTACTTTGTTTATAAACATTCTGATTATTAATCACAAAGTTGGTCTGGTTGTCTGTGAAGATCAATCAGCAGAAATCAGGGAACAGGTCTTGATTTGTTGATGGGAACTGTTGATGTATGCCAGTAAATGGATTTAGCTGGAATGTTATTGTTTGGGTTTACATGTACCTTCAAAAATCTGCCTGTCCATCATCTGGTCATTTATTTACATGTTTATTGCTGGGTGATAACAACTAGTCTACAGCCAGTCCACAACTTCCTGGTTTTTCTGAAATAATAACCAGTCCATCAGTGTTTGGTTCTAACTTCATTAATATTTATATAGCTTTTTGATACCTGGCTCCTGTTTGGTGCGTACCCCACACAGCCTCTTTGTTTATTTTTATTGGGCATCTATGGTTTTGGGGACCATAAACTGTCAATTAACTGTTAACTGAAGCATAAGTTTATCTTGATTGTTGAGAACTTTTATTGATGACAGTCGGTCCACTTCTGAGTTGGTTGATTGTCTTGGAAAGGTTTCCATGGTGACCCTTGACCTCTGTAGATTAAGTCTGACATTCCTGAAGTGATTGATGTCATTGTTCTTATTATATGTACATTGTGGAATCTTGTATACCAGTGTCTGAAAATTCCTCCAGTGCTGCTGTTCATTAAGGTACACTACAAACATATGTTCCACTAATGAGTGAATGTGATTTGATTTTGCACTGAGATAAAGGAATCAGATTTTAAAGATTTTTATCGTGAGATTTTCTCCTCCATAGGTTTCTTCTTCCTCATTCTTTTGTTTATTTGTGCAATTTTTGTTGCTAAGTACCAGTAATAATAGCAAATGTTGGTGTTTATTGTTTTGACAGTTACTATCTAATGATTGGAAATTTTGATAAATGTCATGTCTGTGTCAGATTTTAAGTATGATGCTCTGTATTCTTTATGTTTGTTCTTATGATAATAATCCGTATGTTTTCTTTCAGCGGAGTAATTGATAAAATCACCCATGTTTCAGAAATTTCCTCCTTGCATTGTCTAGTTAGTGTTTGATGGTTTTATTTTTTGCAGTCTCGTCTTTGTTCTGCTTGTAAGAAGGAAGAAAAATAATACAACAAACTATAAAATGGACGTTTTAAGAAAATTTTGTCATTGTTTCTAAAATGTTTCGCATTTTTTTTTCTTTCCAGAAATCAACAGAGTGAGATTATGTCTTTTTCACAACAAATCCACAGCACGTGAGCCACTAAGTCTTCCAGACCCTCACGGTCCTGTTGTTACATTATCAGAAAAATTATTTGTACCTGTAAAAGAACATCCAGAGGTAATATTTCATCAGATTTCAATGAAAATATATAACATCTTGTATCATTATTGATCAATGAAGAAATAAAAGATATTTCCAGGGTCTCTAGTTGGTCATATTAATGCAGGAATGAGTATAAATTTTAGACCCTAGACTTAGCCCATTGTTTCTCTATAACAAGTTCACACCATTTTCTTGTAATATATCCAAGGTTTTTTTTTGTTCTCTCTGCGTGGCTAAAAGTTTTCTGTCCTGTGCTAGAATTTCCAGACTGGTTTTTATTGTTTCTGCAGCACTAAGCTAAGTTTTTTTTCCAAATTTTGTTACTTGCAACAATGTGTCTGTGATTTGAACTTCATGTAGGAAAGTTATTGTTTGTTTGTGATTGTTGGATAATAGGTTATTTCTAATTGGTTTGTATACTTAATGCCCCAGGTTACTCTATTACTGTCATTTTGTTGATACAAAGCTTAGCTCTGATCAAACAATGCAATTATTATCAATTTTCATGTTGATGTTGAGGGAAAGACTCGTCTCATGCATTATTCTGATCATTAGAGTTATAGTTTAATCATCATCAGTGACTCATTAAACCCTAAACAAATCTCTGCCAATCAATATGAGTTTGATACTGGGCTGTTCTTCTTGTGGTTGTGGGTTTAAGGCAAGTGGTTTTCTTCCCTATGATAGATCAGTCGTAGATAGATATTGCTTTCAAGGTCGTCTGGCTTCAAAGCCTTGACTAACATGGTTGATTATTAATTGGTGTGCTTCGCTTTGCTCTGGTAGATAACCAAATTAGGACACTGGTTAGTTTAACTCAAAGAACTGTTGATTTTATCTGTGTATCACTAGGAGCACTTTTGTATGTGAAATGTATGGTTATGTGGATGCACTGTTAATATTGTACAGAATTCTGTTTCAATAGAACTGCATTCCACCTCAGGAATGTGCCATGAACCAGTATATCTGAAGTATGTCTGAACCGCCCTGATGCTATTAAATGGTTTACACCCCCTACATGTAATAGCCATTTTGTAATAAGACTGTCCACAGAGGCAACTGGTCATGTTTTATGCTGACAACGCTATAACACTGCCCATAATCAGGTGCAATATTGTCATATTTGATCATATAAATGATTTACTGCTATTTTCTGTATGTCCACTTTAATTCTGTCTGCCAATTGTGACATATCTTGCATGTGAGAATTAAGTATTCAAAATCTGTCTGAACATTTTCTCTGGTGAATTGTATCTGCTGAGTTTATGAAGTGGTCTTGCAATGATAAATTACTTAGTCTTATTTTACATGAAATGCAAGCGTTAATTGATCTTGATGCTTATTCTGTTGAGATTTATCATCTGTGTCATTAGAAGCTTCAATGTGTAGGCAAGCATGATTGAAAAAAATGCTTGATTTATTGTCTCTGAAACTTTCTTGATTATGATTTTATTATGTCCATTCATTCATGTCGGATCATTAGATAACATAATTAGATTTGTCTTGCGAATAAGACCCTCCCCTTGAATACATGTTAATCTTATAAGCAATAAGGTGGCTTCCCAAGTCATTCCACTGCACATTTGCTATTCTTGGTGTTACAGAAATGCAATTAGACATTCATGTCTTTGACTGACAGGGGTTTTTATGTTAATAGAAAGTAGAAATGAATTATCAAGTAATAATGTTTACATATATCATCCTTTTAACAGGAGTTTCAAAATGTTATAATATACATCAGTTTAGCTTGGGGATATCTTTGTCTGGCTTTCCTTTTATGAATTTAACTATATATGCATACCATCAAGCAAAATGAAACATTTGCTATTACATTAACATTGTATTGATTATATGTACTACTTTATACTACTTTTATACCTTTGATTATTTTGTATTTTTTTCGTTTTCTTCCTCTTTCAGTTTAATTTTGTTGGTCGAATATTGGGTCCAAGAGGTATGACAGCTAAGGAATTAGAACAGTTCACTGGTTGTAAAATAATGGTACGAGGGAAAGGCTCAATGAGAGACAAAGCAAAAGTAAGTGTTTAACCTTATGCTTTGTTTGGTTTCCTCACTCATTCTTGTGATCCAAGGCCTTGTTTGCTAAGTGTGGGTACAACAAGGCTTCTCATCATATAAAGAGTTCAATCCCATTGTACATAATCTACTATTCTATTCTTTTTATTCTACTTAAGGATCTCACTTGTTGCAGGTTTAAAGTTTATTAGCGTGTACATTTAGCCAATGATTATAAGAGTATGATGTTGCTTGAATTATAACAGAATGCTGCAGTTATCTTAGAATTACCTTGTGTTGACTCATTGGCCAGTCGGAGGTTCTTTTTTTTATATCTAATCTTGATTGGCCATATAGCATTAATATTGGATAGATACCCAACTGATTTGAGATCCCGGTTACATATGAAGATCAGAATTGCCTATCATACTTTAAACTAATAAACAGACAAATTTGTTGTGATTAATGTTGATCAATTTTATTGCTTGACTGTGGACTAATGACACATGATTAATGATATGTTTTCTGTCATTCTTAAGTCAGTTGCTTGCCAGGTCATGCATATTGACAGGGTTTGCTTTGATTAAGATTGAATTAATCGAATGTTAAGTGTCAATTAATATTCAATTTAGACATCAGTTAGATATGCAAATAATTATCTAGCATGTTCATCTTTCACTTCGGATACTTGATCGTCTTATATCGTAAAGATTAATAACTGATGGCCTGGTTTAAGCATGAATGCATATCACACGATATATTATAGCATGATCTTGCTATCTCTTAAATAATTACCACATCTGCTGAGAATGCCAAATTCTACATACGCACTTA
Organism: Lutraria rhynchaena; assembly: GCA_008271625.1. Lineage (NCBI taxonomy): Eukaryota > Metazoa > Mollusca > Bivalvia > Venerida > Mactridae > Lutraria > Lutraria rhynchaena. The sequence goes on along the minus strand of VIBL01000235.1, from coordinate 172,388 downwards.
CTTCAATATTTCATTCTGGTCTGGACGAAAATGAACTCTCCAGATGTTTGCTGTTTGATTTTTTTCTTTTTTGTATATTGGTCTGAAATTACATAAGAAAAGGGATGCTTAGAAAAAAAGACACATACAAACGTCCCACCTGCCCCAAAATGCATTAACCTAAATTTCACTCTCCATATAGGATCATACAAAAAATGGAGAACAAACTTGGTTTTTGGTCAAACTTGTTTTTCTTCCAACATTTTCTCTATTACATTTTATCTGTTGCTGTTATCAATTTAGTTATATTTATTAACAAAGTCACTGTTTGCAGCAAGTTCATGTACAACTGTTACACCTGGATAATTTTTACTAGTTAGCTCTCAAAAACACTCCATAAATTTACCACATTTGTCAGAGTCTGACATCAGTGCTTTGTTTTATTGGTGTTATGTTTAAAGTTTATTTGAAAAATGATAATTCCTACAAGTTTATATCACATAGATGTATTATTATAATTGTATAACCAATGTATTACACCTATTAAGTTGAAACCAAAATTATTCAATGTGGTGGTAATTTGATTAATGATAATTGATGATATCCTGTTGGTTTTGTTTCTAATACCTTATTGTGACAGTTCTTCATTTTCTGTGCATATTTTTGATATGGCAATGGTACAAAGCTGATTTCTATTTTGAAGCATCAGAAAACCCCCAAATACTTCTACATTTTATATTTTATATTATTACTGATTTCACATAGGACATTATATCTACAGATAGTTCATATTATAAACATATTATTGCTGTGCTTTAGACTATTCTGACCCTTGTTTCAAGTACTTGTTTGGATCTTGTTTAGACCATGTTTGGACCTTGTTTGGATCATTGTTTGGGCCTTGCTTGGATCTGGTTTGAACCTTGCTCGGACTTTGCTTGGATCATGCTTGGACCTTGGTCTGTTACAAGTATTCTATTCACCAATGAGAAATGGGTGGGAATGTTAGGAATGGCTTAAAATCAAAAACACTTTTGAATTTGCAATGTATTTGTCCAAACTATTGTTCAGCTGCATCAATTAAGGACATAATTGTACGAATGGCAAAAAGTAAGACAAAACTGTGCAAGACTTATATATTTTTCATTTCTGGCAGTGTCCCATCCATTGTATTTCATCTTGAATGTTTTTAAATACAAGTACCAATGAGAATTGAATGTTGACCTGTGTTTTTCGTAAAGCCACTTCAAGTTAATTAAGATTGTAATAAGTGTTACATTAAATTCACTCTTTAGAGAGACATGCAGGCTCTTGTAATTGCATGTACCTGTCAAAATAATACAAGGTTTAATACTGTATAATGTCTAGTTGTCTTGTGTGATAAGTTTTTATGTCAACAACATTAATTGTTCCTATCTCAGTTTTGTCTTTAATTGTACAAAGTCTGGCATTATTAAATCATTATAAGAGTTTTATTTTGATATTATTCATATTGTCTGGGTCCTTATTCTCTAAATTGTTTGGGTATTGTCATGATATAGCTTTGCATCATGAATTTTATTTGCAGTTCTGAAATCTGCATTGAATTTAAGTGCTTGCGACAGTGATTTTGAGATATGTGTTATGATAATAGTGTATCTATTCTTTATGATAGCACATGATCTACTTGTGTCAAGCTTGCAGCCTTGATCTCAGAAATCGTTGTCACATAAACCATCCTGTGTACTGAAGATTCTTCAGTAAAGGTCCCTCCACCCCCTTTGAGAATTTTTTTTAAAATTCGTGACTCACTTTCATTTTTTTTAGTGATCCTTTAAATTACATCCAGTGTATTCAAAAATCAACTCGACTTATTAATGTGATATAAAATAATCTGTAATATGTTGTGTCCCGTGGGGTGTTTATTGGGAAATATTCAGTGTATGAGATTTTTTTCTGTGCGATTTGTTGATTCACTTTAACTTGATTGCCATGAAAACCCTAAGGATATCATTGTTGCGATAAATTCATCAATGTTATTCATGAAGAGAGTTTAGAAGTGCTGTATAATATCCCTGGGCCTGTTCAGTATATTACACAAGCTCTTTTATATTCATCCATATTATATATCAATATAAATGTGTGTACTTTTGTTTTCAGGAAGAACAAAATAAAGGCAAGCCAAATTGGGAGCATTTGAATGAAGAATTACATGTATTAATCACTGTAGAAGATACCAGAAATAGATCAGAACTCAAGTTGATAAAAGCAGTAGAAGAAGTGAAGAAGTTGTTAGTTCCTTCAGTAAGTGATTGTATTAATATCTCTTTCTATGCTCCAATCTTTTATTAAGTGCCATTGGTATGCATCCATGATGATAACGCTCTGTTCTATTCTGGCTAAGTGAGCTAGATTTTTTTAAATAGATGCCCATTATGATCGAATCCTGTAATTCTGCTGCATATTAGATGAAATTTTGAATTAAGAGGAATTTTACTTCTCCTAGTCTAGTCTGTAGCCAAGTCACTTTTATTGAAATTTGGGCTACTATTAATATTTTAATTTACTGATTGTTCTTTTCTTCTCCATTTCCTTGAATTGTAATTTATTTTTGTCTGATTTTTTAAAGCGTTCCACTTACTTTTTAATTCTTTTTTGTTCATGCCTTAATTCAATTTTGTCGTTACTTTAAAAAAAATATTCCAGTATGACTTTTTTCTGGTTTGGTCTCCGAATCTGCACAGAAAACATTTCATTTTGTTATTACAAATTTTCATGAAATTTCATGTCATTTACACAGGAGATCTATTTTACCACAGGGACTTCTAATCTAGTTCTGTAATTTTCGAGAGCATGTCTTAATTGTATCCTGTGTAAGGATCGATTGATTGAGGTGTTTGCAGTAGAGGTATTGTTGGAATGGTGATTGATAGGAAGCAATTGTTTGATTGTTTGTTTGTTGTAAACTTAGTGGGAAACATACAAGTTTCTTTGATTTGTGAGGCTTTCTCCAGTGATTTCTTGTTTGTGTATAGATTAAGGACATGTCTCTTAAAATGAATTGGATTCTTACACAGACTTTCATTCAATTTTACTGCCTGTTGAGTTATGTTTTTAAGTAAAAGTGTGAATATATTGGCAATATGTAAGTGAATCGCCTTTTAATTATTAAGGGTCACAGATCCATGCTAAGGGATTTTAGCTCTGTTACCAGTATGCCAAAAGGAATAGGGAATTAACATACAAGTCTGAGGACTTTTTTCATAGTGTCACAATTTCATTATTTCTTGGCCAAACATCTAATAAAGATCACCCATTAAAGCCAACAGGTTACATTTCCGCTTTGTAACCATAAGTAATTACATTGATGAAAAATGTTGCATAATCATAATACATCCACCCTACTAAAAAAAATTGAATTTTGTAAGCCATCATTAGTCCTACTCTAGGTCTGATGTTGGATCTGTCCATTGTGTTATTGTCTCTTGTACTGTTGGATGCCAAATAATGTTTGGCACAAGTTCATTTCAAAAGTTCAGCCAAGATTTCTCTGAATTGTTTGAAAATAAAAAGACAACTCGTATAGTTGAAGTTTAGAGATTGAAATTTGAATTTTGTTTGTTAGTAATTTGATCCTTGCTCTATGGTATCAATGCACCTTGAAATGATTAAAGTTAATTATTTTTTAAATTTAGTAGCTTTTAATGTACTTTTTTTGAATGCCTTTTTGATTTCTATAAATCTTTTCAACATTTGGATATCATTATAGCCATTTTATTCTTCATTTCATCAATTGCTGAATGTTGAAATAACAAATGCTTTGCAAATTGAATACATGGTTGCGTAAGTTATGTCAATTAAAAAAATAAAAAATTCAGATTTTGATAGGTTTGTGTGTATGGTAAATTGCATTATTAAACTACAAAATTGTGTCTGTTAGTCAATTATAGGTAAATAATATTAAAACCAACATGCTTAGGGCTGTTATGATTTGGCAAGATTCATTCTGTTAATTGGAGGAGATGCTGCTTTTACAAGTAGTTGGCAGTGTAAATAGAATTGGTACTTAATATCTTTCCTGCTGATAAGTTTCTTGTCTTGGAGGCGTTGTTTTTTTAAGACATTTCTGATGCAGATTATTATATTCATTTATCCTATTAAGATGGAATTTTTTGCAATGTGTCTATGAAATTATTTCTTTGGCTTGGTGCTAAATTGGGTCAATTCCATTTTGTTTCTGTCATAGAACATGATTGCTACTGTTTGTGTTTTTGTTGTTGTTACATTTGTTGGTTTTGTGCAAGATTTTCAAATTCAGCTTCAGATTGATATACTGGCTCACTTATCTTGATTTTGTTATCTAAATGTGAAGTTTTTAAAGTCTTAGATCAATACAGGTTTGATTGTATCTATTGCTATTACTGCGATGTTTGGGTAAGTGAAATTCTCACACTAAGGTTTTTCTTTGCTGGTCTGGATTTTAAAAAAAAGTGCATGAAAATTCCTCATATCTTGAAATGCTATCAGTGTGGTAATTTAAGACTGAAGTTAGATTTTTGTTGCAAATTGTGTTTAACCTGTTAATAATGATGTCTTATTTACTTTAGATTAACCTTGTTTCAAAGGCAGTTTGTTCATTGGAGTTTCCTTTTAATTGATATAATTGCTACCAGGTGGTGTTTAATTCAAGTTTATACAGAAATACATTCCCTGAAAACTTGGTTTCCTTCTTCCTCACTCTTCTTTATGATATTTAGTGTTTCACTTTAATATGTTTGAAGGTGCTTCTCATTTTGCTTTATTGCTGTTTGTTAAATCTTCAGTGTTCCGTTTATGAATTTGTTTTCCTAGAAAATAAGAAAATTACGAAAACTGCATTAGTTTTCTCATTCTGCATGATGTTGGAGATAAGTATCTTTTTATAGTGAAATTGCATGTCTTCAGTGTCTTGGTCATTTATTATTAATCCATTTTGATCCATTATTCCATGTATGGTATGATGCGTAGTTAATTCATTGGACTGCTTTACTGGTAAGGGTGCTTTAATGAATGGTTGACTAATATAGTTTTTACCTTCATTCAGTGGGGGGCCATATTATATCAGTCGATGCTAGTATGTATAACTTATTCTTTGCCAAACATACAGTCAAATCTAAATGGAATATTACGTTTTTTTTGGCCTCCCATTTTTTAGATCATACACTAGCATACAGGCGTGCTGGTTGTGGTATAATACTCACAGCCTCTCAATCAATATATTAATCAAAGTCATAATGCTGCCATCGATACACAACATGAATAAATCACATGGCTTGATTAGCTTCTTAAAGGGATTGCTTGACTTTCGAACTTCTTATAGCGCATCTTATGATGGATATTGATTTGATTAATGCTAGTCATATTTATCACAATTCCAAATTTTGTCCAATACTGAACTGTCAGTTTATTGTTTGTTCTGTGAGAGAACTTCCAATGAAAGGGGTTCTCTCAGAAACAACATTTACATACGTATTCTTGTTTGTCTGACTAAAATTGTCCACTTGACACTGCCTTCTTGATGTATTTATAACACTGCCGTAATGTGTGTACTTATACCTTGTTCGTTGGTCTGGGTTGTGATATTGTTACATGATTCTTAAGTTTTAAGCTTGAATAAATGTGTATGAAGACATGATGAATAATTTTGTAGCAGTCCTGCATTTCTACATTTAGGTTTGGATAGCCTGTATTTTTATTTAGATTCTTGGTTGAAAATACTCAGTGCTGAAAGTGTTATACAATTCAAATGCATTCTGTTGATTAAGTTCAGACCAAATGAGGGGCTTATGGTAAGAATGTAAGTTAAATGAGTTGTGGAAACATGATTTGGTTCTGGGTCCTAAGACAATGAAAACATGACTCATGTTGTTTCTGTTTCTCATTTCGTTTTTGACACAATTTTACAGGTTGTGAAGTTAGGCTAATAAACATTCTTTTGATAGTGGGCTATGTTTGAACTAAAACTGGCTATCACATTTTTATTTCATTATAGTATATTTTTGTTCAAAAATTGTTTAAAATAAATATTGGCTTACATAAACTATTTCACTATTTGCTTTTCAATTTTACCAAAAAATCTTCAAATCAAGCTGTTTTTCTAAGCTTACTTCAAACTGTCTAAATAGGACTTAATATTTTCGATGGTATGTGTTCAAGCCAATCCGTTGTATAATTGAGTTATTAACTTTTGTTGCACAATTGACCCTCTCCTTGTATTTTTGTGTTGAAAAAGATAATCTCCTATGAAGAATGTATTTTCTCTGTGGTTTTATAAAACATAGTATAGGTTTTCATGTTTATACCCTGTTGGAAATAATTTGTTTCATTTTACACTGTCATGGTGTTATTTTAAGTAATTTACCAGTAATTTTGACATTCATTGGAGGCCATACCTGTAATACTAGATTTAAACTGGGTACTCGTATTGTATGGACAGATACATTGAAATTCAGTCGGCCACATATAACTTGATCTTTATTTTTTAGTTACACAGATTTTCTGAAAAGCTTGAAATCTACACTAAAATATCTTACGTGTTATTGTTACATAAAATGCTTATAATCTGATGGAAGTTTTTTATCGTTAAATCATTATTGACCATATCTATCATTGTTATTTGATTATGTAGCCCAAAAATTTTGGTCTTTTCAAAGTATTTTCAAGTCTTTGTCAGTGACTTCTTCTCTTTGTATTGAATTTTGGTGTATAAAAATCTCTGTACATATATTTACCTAACAGGAAAGAAATATTTGTTCTTTCAAGGGCATTTCTGACAAGGCTTTTCAGATACTTAATTTTCAACACACGCCTAGCTTCATTAATATTGTATAGATTGATATTGTAGCTTTTAGTTTTCAGTTCAGATTCTTTTGTCAAAACAATTATTGAAAAAGCCTGTTAATTCAATTCAATTAAAACGATACTCAAATTTCTGTATATTGCAACTTATATCAAACTGCAAATCTTTGTGTTGTGCAGTGGTCTGAAAACTTAATGTTAGCAGTTTTGCATTTTATTATCATCTTTAATATGTTAGACAAACTTTTATTCTTTGACAATGAATCATTGTAGTTTTGTTGAGTTACTTCTTCTAAGTGTTTTCTCTCTTCTAATAAGTGTGCCCTAAGTGTAACGTCTTGATTTGCTTCCTGAAATGCACCATTGAAATAGATATTCTTACACATTTCAAGTGATTAGCACTGATGAAAAGTATTTTATGTAAGACGAGGGTTTGCCGCCATCTAGCTTTAAGGGCTTTGATGCTTTTTGAATGGATGAATATCTATGTTACTTTATTGAGAACTGTTATTATCACATATGTCAAGTTTTTTCTTGTTTGACATGTTCTGCTGAAGTTTGATCTTCTTGTTTGATATAAAAATAATATTTTTTATGTTTTGTTTCTGTCTGTAATTGTCAGCTTGCCTCCTCTTTGATGCAATTTTTGTATGTGTTTTTTTTCCTAGGAATCCTTTTCTTATCTATATCCATTGTTTTTTTAATTATTTTTATGTTTGAGTTTATTATCAAACATTTGTTCGGTCATAATTTAGCTTATTTAGATTACATACTTGTAATTAAAATGTGCCTTGTAGGAGTATGGTGCTGAATTCAGTTTGAATTTATGAACAGTATGATATTCATTTTATCTGTTGAACCATTATCTGTTGGCTTGTTAAAGGCTTCCATACATGTTGGTTTTATATTGTTTGGCTTAGTTTCAACATGATTTCACGTTTTTGCGTATCCTTTTGTTTTTATGTTTCAATTTATGTTCGATTGATTCCAAACATTTTCTAGTGTTATTTAGAAGAAAAAAGCTCATTATTTATCCAATCCATAGGAAAATAGTTTGTATCTAACAAGATTAGTTCAAAGATACCTGTGTTTCCTCATGACTCCTGATTGCCTACAGGATTGGTAGGTGTACCAAATGTGAGCATTACTGTTAACAATGATAAACAATTTATGGAATACTGTCGACACCTGTGCTTTATTCTGTTCTTGTACCAATTAACGCCATGAATAAAATGGGTATGGTTTGTTAAAGCGGGTTTCAAGTCAGAAAATAATACTTTTACTGAGAAAAAGCTTACCTTAAGTTGGAACATATTTGCTCTCTGAGAAGGAGAATAAATTCGCCTATTATCAGTGTTGTGGAGATTGCTAGGGAAAATTGTATGATTGAGTAAAACAGTGTCCCAATTGTGATTACAATAGGTTTTATCTGAAAATATGTCAAGACAGACATACAAGACATCAATTACTCTTCATTTGCTTTGTTTGATACGCCAGCCTTGTTTAAATCTTTCTTGGTTGATATCAATTTAGATGATTGTTTTTTTTTTTTTTTTCTTGTAAATCATTCATTGACTTGTGCTTGTATTTCTTACTTCCTTGGAGGGAAATTTATCTATAAACACCAGAGTTTTGACAGAAATAAGAAAATGATTTTGAAAAAAAATTCTCTTGGTGGAACCTATATTTATTAGTCTGTCCATCAGTTTCTTCCTTGTTGAATTTCCCACCATGTTTGCAGTGCATTGATTTCCCATATTTTTGCTTCAAGACTTTTGCATTGTGAATTATTTCCTGCTTTTTGCAGCAGTGATTTATTTCCCATGCATTTCACATTTTCCCTATTGCAATGCGATCATAACTTGGTTAATTACCATCAGGTGCTTGTCAGAAGTTATTGTTGCTGACTGTCTTGTATTAAATGCTTCATAAAACATGTGACGAAATGGATTCCAATAGGCCAGCAATTTTTTGTTACATCAATTTCTTACTTATCATTTAATTCTCTTGGGTTTAGTTTGTTGATTATTGAAATGAAACTCCATCCCTGCCAGCTGCTGATAAGAATTAGTTCTTGCTGTTGTTTTATAGCATTTTGTTGTGCCCTTACACCTTGTATACCACTATGCTGTTGCATGTTGGTCATTGTACAATGTTCTATTTGATTTATGACAGTTTAATTACATCATATGTTTGCAGCCTGCTTGGACTGCAATGTTCTAAATGGGATCTAAAGATGCACCTGTGTCCACGGTTCCCATGGCTTTGTCAGCTTCAGTTTCATTTATTTCGATACTGACCTCTTTCAACTTTTTGTTGGAATTAAATGCTTAATTTAACTGAGATTGTTATCTTGATTGTTCCTTTCTATGAAGATGTCTGCCTCCATTTCTTAGATAGTGTAATCATTGCAACCTAGCGTGTTTTTTATCCTTTGGAATTGGTGCAAAGCCTGTAGACTTTGTTGGTATTATGAACCTACTTTAACTTGTTTTCACTGTTTAATTAAGTCTGATGTATTCAACATGTTGTTGATTGGCAATATTTATATGTATGATTAGCCTGCTCCACAGTCTGTCATAAAATATAATGCCCTAGCTGCTAGTTGGTTGGAATAATGTAAGTTTAATGGCATTCATTTCAATTCTGATAATATTTCCCCCCTCTTTTATATATATTTTTTCTGGATTCCTATCTGCCTCATTATGTTGTGTACAAATGTGTTTCTATTTTCGTTCAAATTTTGTCACGGAATTATGAATGGCGTGAAGTACTTGTAAACAGTAAATGTGTTAATATTTAGTGCTTCAGATACGGAGGCTTACATGATATAAATGCTTACCACAGAATTATGTAGACTAGTTATTAATATTTTGCATTTTTCTTTGTGCTTGGTAGAATGTTTCTCTGAGGTTCTTGTTACCTTGACAAATCCCAACTGATTAATACTGACATGATGGTGATACAGAAGGGCTTCCAATGTCATGTTTTATGTTTCTTTACCTTGGGCTTGTGATGTAAAATTGTGTAATTCTCCACAATGGGTCAGACAAAGGCTTAGGTTAGTTGTCTACCATGCGTATGCATGCATATGTGTATTGGAGAAATTGCTTTGTTTTTACGATGGGTTTTTGAAATTATTGGCAACGAAAGTAAGAGGAAAATGTTTGTGTAAAAACTGTTCCTGTTGCCGTAGGCACCAATCTAAAGATGTTGGAGGGGATATTGTGGATAATAAATTACTGCTGAGAAAAACTTGGAATTGTTATGTTGGATGAGTGTCTTAATTAAGTAAATCACGTTTAGGTTGTTGGGTATTACCATTCATTACTTACAAGCTATTAGCATTCAGTACATGTGGTCTATGATTGCACTAAAAGCCTTGATTGAAAACCACAGCATACAGGCAAAGATTAACTAGGAGGTGTTACACTGTTTGCTCAAATGGTATTCTGATGGTGGCTTCCAGAGATATGTAAAACCATGAATGTAAATGAATCCAGGGACAAGATAGATTGTAAAATGAACATGGTGAGAATTACAGATAATTGAACTGATCTTTCTGCAGTCAAACGTTTAGTGTGAATTGAACTCTGCTAATGTAGTTTCTCATGTGCTGATGTTCAGTTACAGTTTTATAATATAGTATTTATTCCTTAAGCAATTTTTTAATTTAGACCTGAATTCTTGTAGATCATTTATCCGTTTAAGTTAAGTTTTGTTTGTGGAATGAGATTGTTTGCTTGTCTCATACTGTTTACTGAGTACAATTATGACTGTGCATTTTAAGGGTGAAACTTAAAAAAAAAACAGATAAAAATTTATGGGGACAGCTCATGTAGAAGTTTATTTTCCATTACTTTAATGTGCAGATATGACTTAAATAGATAAACTTCTATAAACTCATAATTAAATCATCATTTATTGTATTTAATACAGCATGCATTTGTTTTATGCATTTTTCTTATCGTAAATAAACACCTTGCCTGGGTTATAACTTATAAGTCCAGTCCCTTATTCTCTGTGATATTTTCTGTAATTTGTAGATATTGTATTTGTCTGTTTAAGCAGAAATGGCTATGGCACATGATCAGTAAACATAGTCTGATTGTTACGAGTTATGACAAATGAACGCTAGACTATTATTGTATATTCAATACATTTATGAGATTAAGTTTGATATCATGGAGGATGTGTATTGTTTTTTGTTTTATGATTCCTTTGTATCCATTATCCATCTTTGTGGTTATTTCTCCTTTGGGTTGATAGAGGTACTTAGGTTCGATTTAGCATTGAAAGGGTCTGTATGAACAATCATAGTTGAAATTGTTGCTTTTGAGGTGAAATGTAGGCTTGCCTTTGGTTTCGATTTTTCTTTTACAATTCTGCTGCATTATTTGTTGCAATAAGTGTGTAATTCATGATTATTATTATTACATAGTTTTTGCAATTATTATTATTGTTATTTTACATTTTCTGGTATTGTCTAATGTTGTAATTATTGTCTGTTTTCTTGAATGCAAAATAAATGTGCTTGATGAATTGCTTATGTTTTTGTGTGCTTATAAATCAAGCCAGAAAATGAAGAAATAATCTATTTTATAGTACTGTGAATCTGATAAGGTTTGTATTGTAATTTCTGTTGTTTGCAATTCTATTATATTGATACCAGCGGAATGCTAGAGTGCTATTCTATGATAGAGTTTTATTTGCTTGGTTCATTGTCCTGGAGAGATTTTGGAAAACTGTTGCATTGCATTGCATTGCATTGCACTCCATTGTAATCTTCACATTGTTCAATCCTTAATGTGTTAAATACTTTTTTGGTAATGTACAGGTAATGTATCGGTAATGTACCTATGTTAACAGTATATCTTCATTAGTTGTAGTGTACTTTGATTGTGGTTGCTGTCATTCCCAGGCATTCAATTCATTCTGTTTATTTGGACTATTGAATTATCAAAATATGGAATTGCAATCACAAACATGTATCTTTCTTATTGTAGTCTTATCGCGGAATATGAAATAGAGACCATTGGGGGGAATTGAACATCTCAGGACACTTTCCTTTGTACCTTACTCTTCTTAGTCTTGGATTGCTGTGGCAGTGAGGGCAACCTGCGGGGTTCACAATATTCGTAGTTGTCTTGTACTCAGGAATCCTAATTGATAGAAAGCCATGTTCCTCTGATATGAGTCATAGATTGGTGTATGTTTGAACTTTGGTGTCTTATTAGTTGTGATTGAGAAGGTAATGAAGTTACATAGAGCAATATATTGCTGAGATAAAAGTGATGAGTATTGCAGTGCCACTGTAGGTCCTATCTTAATGTGTAGATAGATTGAGATAACCTATAGATCCACACCATGTTGTTATATCTTACCTACATATCTATGCTGAATATTCTCTTATTAATGGTCCAGCTTTAAATGAACACCTCATCGCAATTTTTTTGTGAAAAAAAAAACAGCAGCAAAAATTAAGGCTGTATGACACCCTACAGCTTTTATTGAAGGCATCCAAAAACTGGCTAGTTGACATGAATTCTGTAAAATGTTATGCCCTGGGACATTTATTAGTGAATATTTGGTATTATGTATTTTTTATCCTATTTCAAATCAAAGTTACTGAGTTTAATTTGACTTTAATTTGTATATTTTGGTGCAGCATTGTGAATTTAATGTTTCACATTGATGTTTCCCTCAGTCTAAAGATAAGAATAATGTAAGTGTGGTTTGCTTGCAGAATTGCTTTTTGGAGATTAGAATTCTGAAATGTTGATGCTTGGGGGTTTCACATTCTTAGTCAAGTTTTGAAAACTGAAAATTTTGAATAGAAGTTTTTGTTTCTTGTTTCAGTAAATGATTACACAGCCTCTGAATTCCGCCATTTTCAGGCCTTTAATTTCAGTGTTCTTTCCTTTAATTTCACATTTCAGTTTCATGTTTTGAATAGTTTGTAATAAATATATTTACCCTCATTCTCATTTAGTGACTGGTGTTTATTTCTAGTAATCTGATCATTTGTACCTTAGTTCAATGTCTACTGATGTGTGATTGGGACAAGAATTTTGCTTCCATAAATTTTCTGGATGCTACTTTTTTGGTTACCATTTAGGAGGTTGCTTGGCTAAGTTATTTAGTTATGCTTGGCTACACTCAAGTTCACAATCTTACCTTGTCAACTGTCACATTTTAGATGTTAAATTATAAGTATAATTAAATTAATAGTGCATTTACATTGTATTTTTTATCTCGTATATTAATTGACTTGTTTCCTGTTCCATGGTTTGAGCAATAGTTATAAGATTCTGTTTGAACTGACTTCACACATAAATTCTCTCTTAGACAGACGGCAGTTGGCAAACAGGTGGTTCGTTTAAGTTTGATTATGGCGTAAGTTTCCTTCCAGGATGGTTTTATTTTACAAGTTGCGCTGTAGATTTCATCAACAGAATTTATTTTAGTAATATCTGTGGTTATTTTTGGTCTACTGTCTACTGTTGCTTGGGCAATAGGTTTACATGCTTATGTTCAATACTTCATCAAAATGATTCTAAAATCTTTTCCAATATGGATGAATTGTGAAATCTTTTCCAAGATTTTAAATGATTTTCGTGGTATTTTTATGTATATTTTTACTTTCTACACATTCCTAATGTCAAACTTATTTAAGTGTGCATAAGTATAAACTTACCATACATTATAATTTATATGATAACGATAACAGTTTTGGTACAGTTAAAAAAAAGACTGAAAAAGTCTTGATATCAGAAACAAAAACTTCAGTCAGTGTGAGCATGCAGCCATAATTAGACAAATAGAGAGATCAGTGAGTGTCGTCCTAAATCTTGCCTGATGGACAACCTAACTTCTTATGTTGGACAGCCTGTCAAGTGTTCATTGCATGACTAAGTTTCTTATAAATCTGTAAAGTCTGAAGCTGTTTACTGGTAATGATTTATAATGGTGGCTAAAATATGTTGAATATGAGAAATAATGCATCATATTTATAATGGTGATGTTCTTTTGTTGTTGTGTTTGTATGCTTGAGGTTGAACGAACCACATCAAAGATGAATGTAGAAATAAATAGACAGATGTTCTCACCTTTTATTGATCACTTGTTGTTCATCAGTTTATGTACAATATTTCACTGTGTATACACCTATGGTATAAACTTCTCCAAATCATTAACTCTTTATATTGCCTCTATTTTGGTTTTTATCGTAACTTTATTTTGTCAATTTAAGTTTTATAATATCGTTTTTTTATGAAAAAATCCGCACACATGGTTAAAACTTTTTCCTAACTTTCAGTCAATCTTGTTTGATAATCTTCTCCCAATCAGATAATAACTTTTTATTGCGGTTGCATGCTTGAAGTAATTTTGATGTTTTTTTGGAATAAGTAAGGAATGTTTTGGCTCTAGAAGTGTAAAAACTCCTGATGATGTTTATGTTGACAACATACCTTACCCTGCATGTATATTTCAGCCTGAAGGTGAGGATGAATTGAAGAAGATGCAACTTATGGAACTCGCCATTCTTAATGGTACTTACCGTGATAATAAGTTCATAGTCCCGATGACAATGGCTGCTGCTCGTAAGTGTCAACCCGATTATCGACGGGTAACTTTAATCTCTGTGTTCAGTTGACTTAACACGTGTGTTTTAAATGTTAACTTTACGTTTTTCAGCCTGACGGCGAGGATGATCTAAAGAAACGTCAACTCATGGAATTAGCTATTATTAATGGCACTTATCGTGATACATCGAAACCCACTTCCACGCAAACAACGACTGCATCAGCGACTCGTAAGTCGGTGTCGGTAACCGTCAGTCTCTCCGCCCTGACGTGTCGGCACACAACTGTTTTTGGAGTGTTGAGCTTTTTCACCCTGTTTCTATTTATAGCCTTGATATTATTCTTATTGGCTGATAGCTGGATGGCGCCCTGCATGGATTTCCTTACACCTGATTTTTATGCTGGTTCCAGTACTTAGCATCTGCATTTAGATAGTGAAACTGGCATCAAAAATGGCTTATCTGTAGCTTGCAACTTTCAAAGATATAATGTTATAATTTTTAGAGAAAATTGCAATAAATTTCTTGTTATCTTTATGCCAGACTGGTTTGTTTAATGTTCAACTGGTTAAATTTCCATACATCAAAAAGGGAGCTTGGAGTTAAAAAATGAAATAAAAGATATTTGCTTTCTCATAAAGTTTTAAAATACATTGGAGCTTGAAGTGATTGTATTATCTTGTTGAACAATGATTTAATACATAAATATATAGCTACTGAAGAAGGCTGCCGACCACATTATATAAATGCAGATGTTTCAATGTTAGTGATTGTTTCTTTTATTTAGTCTAGATTTAGATATATTTATTGGTGATCTGTCTGTTTACTGTAATATAGATATTTAAAGTTTTATAGTCATCTCTTTCACTGATACTTATGACATAGATATTTTCTATCTGGTATCATTCCTTTTTTTCTCTTTCCCCTCTTCTGGTCTTTTTCTTACAACATTTTATGGGTAACAACTGCTACATTTAAGTTATATATTCCTCATTATTGTCTAAATATGTATCAACTGTACGGGAGTAATCCAGTGTAATATTGCTATTACAAAATAATGTTCCATAACCGTCAGCATCATATATACATTTACATATATTTATATGAATTTGAATGTTGTCGTTAACATGTGAACGCAGATTGACTGTATGATTGTTACTTCATAAATTCAGGTTGAATCCTAATTGTATGGGTGGATGTAACTTTATTTAGAAAGTTGCCAAAAAACAGTTGAAATGAAAATTCAGATTGAAACTGGGCATAGGAACAGTGAATTAATGTAAATTCAAATTGGGTAAAGGTTTTAAACAAGACACTTTCCTTGAAGCGCACCACTATTGTTTCACTGTCGGCACTGTCTATCATTACTTCACAGAAATCCATAACTCTTCTCTTCAGACACATTTAGATGCCCACGAATTTGTCTTTTCTGATCTGTTTTAGATGAAACACTCATTCTATTTATCTCATATTGAAGAGATCATTGTCATTATTGGAAGATATTCGGACAGTTATCTGAGACAATATTCATTATGATTGACATTTGTAATATATAGAATTGCCTTTCAAAACTCATTATTTTTTGCATACAAGACGTAAATTCTTTACTCAATAAATTCAGACAAATGACTTGACTCCCAGCATGTGATCGGTTGAAATGGATTTGGCCACTGAGAAATTTGTCAGGAATATTTTTGTAAGGAATGGCTCGAATAGTTGTCCAACTCCAAAAGGATGTTTGACTCTGATAGTTATCTGACTGAATTAGTATGAGTAATTACCAGAACTTTGGGTATCAATAACTGGTGATTAATGTGTTGAATAACATTAGAATGAAACTACAGTCCATTTATCATCTACAGTGTGGTGTAGACCATGCTAAAACTCTTCAATTTGTGATGTCTGATTTCTTGTTTTAGCCTATTCTCTCTCATTCTGTACTTGTAGTTGAATCCTACTACTTTCCTGATTTAATTACAACTCCTCTTGCGTGGAATAAGTACAAGTAATGATTTTAGGGAGATTTATTGTAAGTTGAATACTTAGTAGCACTTTAAGTTTTCTTTGATTGTGGCAGTATGAGTGAAAGGGATTTGTACTGATGTTGACCGTAAATTATGATACTCATGTTTTGCTATGAATTATGGGTAATGGTCGCTTATAATTACAGCATAAGGGGTCGGCTGGAGTTATATCTATGAACGTATAGCGCATATGTACCCATAATGGTGGCTTGTAAAATATTAAATAATATTTATATACCAAAGATAGTTAAAGTTGAAATTGCATGATTTTTATTATTGACGGCATGGCGATTGATTTGTAGTTACTGGGTATTTGTGAATATAATGCTGTCATGTTGGGATTTTGTGTGTTATTTTATTGTAGCTATATATTTTGTAAACTGCCTTTCATTCTTATGTATAGAACTTTATTCCAACTGACTTTTATTACTCCACAAAAAAACTTACAAAGCAAGATGCCAGTTTTTGTAGTTAAAAAATCCCACACTTGCTTGGGTGATTGATTTGTAAATTTTGCAGAAAAAAAAACGCTAACTTTTATATAAACATTTACATTTTATGTTGACTGCTTAGGAAATGGTGTCGTGCACAGGTTTACCTGTGTGGTTTGAAGACGTCCAAAAAATGTCTACTATGTTTGTATTTCTTCCGGTTTCTGTTAATAGATCAGCACATTTTGTATGGGAAGGATACATTATCAGAAAATTAATTAGGAAAAAACTAATTATTGATATACTCTACAAACTGGCAACACAGATAAATAGGCCAAGAAAGTCATTCAAAGTTCCATGTAAATCTCTTTCCCATCATGCATATATCTACCTTTCCTCTTTCACTAAGTTTTTGTCTGAACAAATGCTTTTCGCTTGTGGAATAGGATTTTTTTTAAGTATCTACAAATACTTGAATTGTGATCTGCAGACATATACCATCTGGTATCTTTACACTGATATTTAAATAAAAAAAACATTTTATGACCTCCTTGTCTGTAAGAATTCTGGGGAACATTTTGAAAACTCAAGAAGCACATTGAAAATTTATTCCAATGATGGATGTAATCATAACATACTTGAAGACGGGCTCAACTGGCTCACTTGTAATTGGTCATTATTAGTGTAACTTCCATAATATTTTGTAATACCTCTGTTTATAATACTTCTAGGTATGAATTTTTTTATGAGATTTTTCTCAGAAGAAATAGTTGGAATATGGTCTGTGCAAAAGGATGTAAGGCAATTAATTTTCAATTTGTTTTCTAGCTTTATTGAGGATTAGTCACAAAGTAATTGCAATGTGATTTTGATACCTTTGTTTTGTGGCCAATACTCTTGATATTATGGACGTCTTAAAATAGTTTTTTTGTCTGGCATTGTGTTTGATAGTCATGTCTAGTGCTACCTGTTGAATTTAGATTGAAGATTGAAGTACATCTGAGATAATTTTGTTTCGAATTGATTTAAATGTTTTTTTTTCAACATCAGTGAAATAAATGTGTACCAAAAATGACTAAACATAAATTTTGTCTGGATAGAAGTGTAAACTGAACTATTGGCATTTGAATTCAGTATTATACTTTGTATTAAACCTGGCTGTTGTTTTGTACATTACAGAAGCTGCTAGATTCATCACATCACCTTTGGCTGGCATGACGGCAATCCCACAGTTGAGATCTCCAACGCCTGCTGGCGCCCCAATTATTCTTGCCCCCAGAATGCCAGTTGGGATCCAGACATCACAAGCCAGCGTGGCTGCTGCCCAGGCTTCAACTGCGTACCTCAATGGTGGACCACCACCACTCATGTCACCGACAGAGGCTGGAAGCCAAGGACTGATGTACAATCCTTACGAATATCCATTCTCATTAGCGCCAGGTACAGCACTACTGGAATACCCGTCTTTAGACCAGAGTGCAGCCGGTATGTCCCTGTCATTTGTTAGGTGACCACCAGTGTAAACACATGTTTATCAACGTTAAATCTAATTAAAAACATGTATACATTGGTTGGTTTTTTACCTATGACAGTTCAGATAACCCTGCATAATGTAGACTGTGTTGTATATATTTCTTATTTTAATATGGAGCATCATGTTTCAAGAATATGATAATATTTAAAACAAAAGTCATAGCTGCCAACTTGAATGAATTAGGTTATAAATTCAAACATCCTATACATAGATCTAGATCATGTTATGAGCTGAATTGTAAAATTTTGGTCAAATTTGAAACGTCAGTATACTTAGTATCAGTATTGTCCAATTGTACTCTTACAATACAACTAAGAATGATTGTTCTAATATCCCAATTAGATTACTTGACAATTGTTAAGCAATTGATGGTTGGATGGTAAAGTCGGTGGAATTCTAAATGAGCCAAGATTTTGATAAAATATCTTTTGTGTATAATATAATAACCAATTTTAATCTGATAGCTCTACTGTGGTTGAATGTATTCAATTAAGGTATAGATTATTTTTCTAACTCGCATATTTGGAATAAAGACACCGAATCATTGCTCAACCTTGGCCGCTTAATGGCTGATAGTGATTGTTGTATATACAGTTGTAGCTAGATAATCAGTTTAGATTACTATTTTAATACCTTTTTCATCCAAATGTTGAAAACAATCCATTTTTTTTGTTCATTGTTTTTTTATCATTCGTTTGGAATGACATTGTTAAATATCTTATTTTATGTATCTTTTTGCCCTGATATTAGACAATCAGCATTTTTGTTTAAATAGTTATATTTTTTGTATATTTTATTCATTTTTACACATAAAAGCATTCCATGAGGGAACATCATATGAACAGTTTTTTTTAAAGATGTTTTTATAATCAACATGAGTTTCATTCATTTATTTCGTGCATTTATTTTTTGTCAAAGTCCAGTTAAAATTAACTACAACAATACTAGTATTTTAGAACTGTGCAAATTATTTGGCAGGAATTTTGTAAATATTTTTTTTTTCATATCTCATATTTTCTATTTTTGGTGATGGGTAACCATAGTAATTCATTCCTTAGGAAACTGTGATTGATTGAATAAATGTGCTATTCTTATGGTATACAATTAGAACCATGGAAACGAATACCATTTGCATTTTAAATGGAAATGAGTACCATTGATTTATGAAACTTTATTTGTCTGTTTATTCAGGTAAATAATCCAAGGAATTGTCATGATTTAGCTCAGGACGACCAAAACTTGAATCCCCAAATTCTGCATTAAGGTAGTTGACCCCCAAAAATCCATATTTGTGGGGGCTCCGTGGCTCACTAAAAGTTTGATATGCAGTTGTATCTTAAAATAATAATTTTACTCTTATAACCCCCAAAGTAATTTAACCCATTCACATTTATTTTTACCCATTAATAGCATTACTAGGTCTTAAAAATTGATTTGAAAGGGTGGTGGATTTACCTTTAATTAGATTATTTATTGTTTAACATGTTTATTGACCATTCTTCTTGCTTTTATGTTCACACTGACTTATTTTAGGCCATCAGTATTTGTAAATGTATTGAAAAAAATATCACAGTGGCAGTGAGTATTTGAACGAGTGCAGAAATGCTGATGAACCACTCGCTGAGTTGTTTGTATGCCTTTTTAAGCCCAGAAAGTACCTTGATTGCAAAATGTGACTGTTAGCAAATACTGCATCAATTGTCTGGCATTTTACCGGGATCAAAGAAATTTTTCCTTGTGGTGTATGAATGGTGTTAAAAATATACTAATAGAATGAGAATATGCAAACATGACTCGCTAAAAAAAATTACAGGCAGTTGGGCAAGTGAAAGGCAAATCTCCATCACAATGTGGGTGCTAGGTGTTGGAGTAATACTGATGGCTGATTTAAGTTATGTTTTTAGAACATGATGACTTTGTGTATGTAGTGGTTAATTTGTTGCTTATTTTGCAGTTGATATTTTCACAGTGGCACACACCTGGTTGCCATGTGTTGTTACTTTATAATAATTGTACAGTCACATTTAAATATTGAAAGCTTGTCGTGCATTTAATCGGATTTCTTTTATTTTGGTACTATTTCCCTTATTTCTAGAAGCCTGCATTTAAACTAATACAAATTCTTGCTTGCTGAATTGGGCCAAATCAACCGACAAATATTTAAATCATAATCTTAACATAGTCCGAAAATGTCTGTGGTAGATAAAAATGGTATCATTGACTTAGATATTTTACTATTAGATGGAGTTGAAATAAAATTGAATTAAATTGCATCAAATGTACTGACCGAGTGTTAATGGAAGGGTGGGGGTAACGCTTATATATATATATATATATGTATATATATCTGCTTTGTGTTATTAGATTGTAATAATTTATATTGGGTTTAATTTTTGGTATCTCGATTGATAGTCCTGACTTTACGTTTATTAAAGTCTATGTCAATAATGTACATATGTTTAAGCGCATTAAAATACATAATATTTTTAACACGATTTAGTCTGCAGTAACTCACTTTAACATTTAAAACACCAACGTCCTATAAGGACATGTTGATCTATTTATTTACAAACTATTTAAATGTGAAGTCTTGCCTTTTAAGACTATAATATTGAGTTGATATAACTACAGCTGACTGTATTTTTGTAATGTTCCGGTTTTCCATTGTGATACTTTCTGGGGATGTTAAAATATTTATAAGACCTAGAACTAAAAACAGCTCCATATGATTATATTCATGAATGAATGACTGTGCCTAAAAACCTGATTGTAATACTTGCCTGATGTGTATGGTAAAACTTGCCCGCTGATAACAACGTGTACTTTAACATGATGATTTGAAGACATCGGATTGTGAAGGCACTTAATAGATACACAGTTATATGATATATATGTACTTTTAATCCACCGTCTGTATTGCGCTCATTTCAAACAAAAATTCCCGGGAGTTCAGGAACCCAAATTTTAATTGACCTCTGTTGTGACTGTTAGTTTGAACTGACTACAGCATCCATTTTGCTTTCACAATCCATTGTTTTGTAAATATTGTTTATTTTTTTGCTGACAATACTTTTACCTTGTTGCAATGTACAGTAATCAAAGAAGCTGTATTAATACCTTCACTGACACTGATGATTTTAGGTGCTGTCCCAAAAATCAGAAGAACGCTAGCGGGAGTGCGGGAGCACCCTTACGCTGGGGTAAGGGTTTCACTTCCATAATTTGGAAGGTTAGTTTTTTACTTGCCTCAAGTTGGACTGGTTATAGAGTCCAGCTTGAAGTAAATGTCTGCCACAGTCTGCCTTCCATTTATTGTGTACCAGTCTAGTTTTGCACTGAAGTAACTCTTGTTTTTATTTAGGTGTTTTTAGGGATGGGTGGTACAGGGATGTATGAAAAACTGAAGTGTAAAAAAAATATAGCTTATAAAAAATAGAGAAGGCATGATAGGGCTTAAAGATAAGGGCTTCTGTATTTATTCATTTTTTTGCTCATACAAAACATGGGAGAAAGTACATTTGGGAGTGGGATGCACGGGGTACAGAGGACGCGGTTTTGTTGCATGTGGGTGTTGTACTTGGTAGACTGTGGCAGTGTAATCGTGTGAATGAGCAAATCTATGACGAGATCAAGAATTGACAGAATATTTGTGTTCATAGTTTAATCACTATCTGCTTTTTGCAGCTGCACTTGTTCATTTTCAGTTTTATAGTCAACTAACTTACACTATCTGTCTTGTAGCTTCTGTGCTTATTACACCATGTATTTGCAAATGTTTTGCCTTAGAGAAATTCATTGTTTCCCTAAGTTGTTGTGTTTGATTGATATAAAGCATACCAACACACCTTTGGTCATTTCATTTCCTCCAAGATAAAGAAAATAGTATATATATTGTGTGTACTCCAAAACATAGTGCCTTATGAAAATATTCTTTGTGTCTGTATGAAAAATGTAATATTTACTTTGTAGGATTTAAGAATGGGAGTCTTAAGCATTGTTGTTTATTTACATTTGTCCTAGCAGGAGGGGGAGTTAATTTAGCATGAAGTAAGTTTAATACGGAGGAAGAATTTTACTTCATTTGTTAAAGAGTGTTTATAGAAAACATTAATAGTGTTGTTTTGTTAGTGGAGTGCTCTTTGGCTAGGTATAATTGCCAGATTACATTTTGTAGATTTAAAGGTTTGGTTTTGTAATAGCATTAATACAAATCGTACAGATTAGTCCGTGGGTCTTTAATCTCAGATTTAGGTCATCAGTCAAAGAGATCTGATTTTGGACATTTCTCATGACTTGATTTATTATGTTTTCTTTGTTCGATAATTAAAAGGGCTTAACCAAAGCTATAGTGGACTAAACCCTTGTTTGTGACAAAAATCTTCAGTACGTTAAGTATAGTATTTGTAAAGTGCCAAAATGTTATAAAAAAAGATGTACTTTAATGTGCTATCTAATTACTGGTTACATGTCTATTCTCGTCAAAGATTTGCTTTTTGCATACGATTTTGTTCATTGAATTTGTATTGTTTTTGCAAATTATGATTTTACATATTCTTTTTTGCAGCAATTTTTTATATTTTTTTACATTTGAGGTTATTATTTTACAGTAATTTTTAATGATACTTTGATTATTTTATACAAAAATATTGTGTTTTATGTCCCAACACAAAAAATTCTGTGTTAAGGGGCCTTTCATGTGATATATGTTAAAATTTGACCTTGACCATTTTATATGTGTGACCTGGACTGTATTACATATATTAGACCTTGACCTTTATATGAGTCTTGTTATACCTTGTGTAATATACATATAAATGGTGTCCTATGAGATTATAGCCAAAATGCATTTTATGATTTATTCTGTTGATATTCGGATGTGACAAATCCAGATGCTGTGTTTGATAGACAGTCTTTTATAAGAAATTCTTTGGAAATGCTGAGAAAAAAACTTAAACTAATTTATCCTTGACTTTCTTGTTTAAAGTATGTTTCATACAAGGAGAGTGTTTAGCATTCTTGTGTTTAAATAAGGTGAAGTGGACAATCATTTTGTGCTAGGAGGAGGCTGATATTGAACATATCATATTTTTACTGTATTTTCATGTTGCATATTTTGTTACTGTGCAATTACTGTTTTATGTCAATGGTAGTAGAATAAAAGATGGAATAATTGAAAAAATGAGGCTTGATTATTTGTTGAATGTTGCTACTCTTCAATTTACGCAACTGGGAGGTGAAGAAGTAACCATGTGGAATGATCATGGACAATGATGAAAATTACTGCAATGTATATAATTTTCGAAGATAAAATGAGCACTTTAATATTTATGGAAAAAAATTGTGAATTTGTGTCATGAATCATATTTTTGATATAATTTTTTTTTAAAAAATCGTTTATCTGAAAGTGGGTGATGGGTAAAGTTATTGTTAATAGAAAAGCCTCACATGTAGCTCGTTGTGGCAAAATTTAGTGCTAATAATAGAATAAAATGTCTGTAATATCTATTAAAAAATTGCCATGGTTACATATGGAATCTAATTTTAAATCATGTTTTTTATTTTGTTTCTTATTTACTTACTAATTATCCCATCATTACGACTGTAAACAATGTAAAATATATACGTAACTTCCATCTGTTTCCATGGCAACTGCTTCCTCTAAGATTTTGAGCACAGTTCTACCGTCTTTGCCTTTTGTTTTTTTGAATGTTGCATTGTTGTAACCTAATATCACGGTTTTCAAGGTGGTGAAACAGTTCTGTTGCAAAGCTATGATGTTATGCACTATAGATAATCTTTAGTCATTAATATAAAACAACAAATCTACTGGTTTAATCTGTAAAATCGCAGAAAAACGCTCACCATATTCTGTTTATACTGTCACTAGGTATTATATATGTATATTACTAATAAGACAATACTAACTTGTTTGTGGATTAAAGATGTGCCGAGGTATTTTCTCTACAATAATCCTGTAATTCAATTGTTTTTCTTTAATCTTAGTGGTTCCTATCTTTTGAGAGATCATCATGAGTTTATGCATATGTGGACATTTTGTCTGTGATCCTGAAAAAAGAAACTCCTTGATGTTTCAAATTTAATTTACAAAAATTTAATGGGGAGGTTGTTTTTACTTTTGGTATAAGTCTCTTGACACTTACTGATGGCAAAATGATTAATTCATATTAAAGAACATAGAGATTGTTTTTTACGATTTTGTCATGAGTGACCTGGTTACTAGTCACTTCTAAGAAACAATGAGTATTTTAGTGCCAAAGACTATTTTGTGGAGGTAAATTAATATTGTATGACCATGATGGTAATCTCTCTGTTTGAACCATGTTTTTGTCCCTCCCATCTGCTTTATCGACCTTATACAGATTTTGTGACAATTCAAAACCCTAGACATGCTTTTTATGATTGAGGTTTGTTTAAAAGTAGTTGTAGATGTTGCCATGATATCTAATATAATATGTACATTAAAATTGCTTCATGATTCATTGTACTATTTCTACATACATGTACATGTATATATTTATTTATTAACCATAGCTGTTGAAATGTCAAATGAAATTGACCCAAATACCTGCCTCCAAAGTCTGTGGTTACTAAATTTGGGTTTGATGTACCAGTCTGGATTCTCTAGCTTCTGATTGGTTGGTTCTGACCAATGGTAAGATGGCATTCTTTGACTGGGCTCCATATCTGAAGTTTTATAACCTTATGTCATTGTCTCTAAAGTATTTCTTCTTTTGTACTCTGGCTGTATGTTTGAATCTTCTCTTCATTAACTCGATTTAGCATGTCTCTTGCTAAAGCATGACCTGCTCTTTAAAAATCTCTGCACACTTTAATCTGCAACATATTGGTACTGTCTTCGGGGTATAACAATCCAGGAATAACAAGACCTACTTTTTTGTGACCAGAATGCTATTATGAATAATGATTTTAATACAAAGTACTGTAGCCATATTTGGACTAACGTTTCTCTTTTATTTTACTAATCTTCAGCTGCCTTCTAACATCACCTGGGCGCAGAATTCGTCACAACCCAACGTCCCAGTGTATAGTAAACCTATGCAAATGATGTGCCCACAACTTGTAGATATGAACAGCCCATTGTCTTTTATTAAGAAGGATATACCTTGAATTGTGGCCGAGGGTCGAGGCGCCGAGATATGTCACCGTTGGGGTCATCTACATTAACATGTACAGTTAGCAGTCTGACCTATATTGCTCACTAACAGTCTTCCTACAGAGTATTAAAATGCTGTGATCTGAGCTCAGTGTATTCAAAGCTCGGAGTATATTATTAACTTGGCTGTTACTGTTTATACTATTTTGTACTTAATATGAGATTTTTTTTTCATAACTTCTTTTTTGTTGTATCATTCTACATTTGAACGAAGTGCCAATACATATATAATTCAGCGGTAATGTGCCTTGTACCTAATATTATGTTACTAACCTTTTGTTTTGTTGGCAAATCGAATCTGGCACTGCATTTTACTCATAAGCAATGTGGCAGAAGGGCCATGAATTCAATGTAGACGCTTTTTTATACTTGTGATACTGTTGTTCAGCTGATGAAACAAATTTTTATTTTATACCCACCGAACAGCTTTCTTATTTTGTGAATCATATTCTTGTAAATATGCCACCTACATATCGTAAAACAATCAACAACACTTCTGTGTCTACTAATAACTGGTTGTAGTTGAGTTTAGAAGATATATCGCTCGACATGAGAATGAAATTTTTGCCTGATATCTTGTCACAGGAGCTTTCAGATATCTTTATTCATTTTTTGTGTAAGGCTTGCGGGCATTTTAACATACCTTGCGTATGTAGATGCTTGATTTTTTATGTTGCACTTGAAGTTAACATTTAAAGTCTGTGTCTGTGAAGACTATTGGTTGTTTATTGATACTAAGTTCATATCATATTCTGCAATTTGCATTTAAATGACGTGTATTGCATCAAATAGTTTGTTATATTTTTCTATTTGAAAAAGAAAAAAAAAACATTTTTGATGATTTTTTTATGATTTTTGTTGATATTGTTTTTGCTATTAATGAATTCATGAGTAAGTGATTGTTTTGTGTGGGTGATGTATGATTAATTAAAACAGGTTTTGCTGTAAACTCGTAAAATTTAAATTGTTACCTGTATGGTAGGACACAGTTTTACTCTGTTGTTTGTATATTTCGTATTTTTCTGTGTTTTTTTGTATGATATTTCTACAAAATGGAAACTGCTGCCAAGTGTTAACTGTGCATCATACTTTTTTAGAAAATCACTTATTAATTTTTGTACTTTGAAACTGTAAAAATGATGTCTGATGAACAGTTTCTACTAAGTCTTGTATATTCGACCCCTTCCTAGCGTGATATGAGCTGAGGCTTTTTTCCCAAGCTTTTTAATTGTGACAGTAGAAACACATGGCAGCATGGTTCTATATTTACAAGGGTATAAAATATTGAATTAGAATCTCATATATTACTAGTCTGTATTAGGCAAACTAACTGCTTAGTACTGGCTTACGTGTTCAAATGTAGCTGTGTTGTTGTTGTTGAAAATTAACTCACCGAACAAAACATCTTCACAAGCAGAATACTCATATAATTGTTTACCCAGTGTTTATGTATAGTCTTATCTTAATATTAGATACTTATGTCTGTTTTTGTAGACTTCCTGTAATATTATACAACTTTATTTACTTTAAATAACAAAATACTCCTTGTCAGTACTGGCATGATGAAATTAATGCACAGTTTTTGTGTGTTTTTTCTACCTTTGTACTCCTGTATAACAATAACTTTGCTAACACACGACTCAGTGGTATGGTTGCAATAGTGTATTGATATCATTTCATATATTGTTAAAAGGGTATGTTGTTTTTACTAATGTTGATTTATTGTTTCGTACATGTACATTTGTATTGATTTTTTGGAACATTTATCGGTCATTCTTAAGCATTCGTGTACATTTGATATTTGAATTTATTTCGTGCATAGTAGCTAGTATTTTAATTATATACTTAATTTTCAATGTAATTAATCAATTTGAAATCTCAATGTTTCTTTTTTCGTAAGCTCATATTTCTGATTGCCAAAATTGATTCTCTTTGAAAGTAAATTGAGATAATTTTATATCTTTTTTTAAAACATATAACAAGTGTTAACCGTCCATGTCTTTTGGAACATATCAATGTTTTTTCACTTAGTTAAAATGTCTGTGTGTTTTGATATTCTGTGGGTAGATAGGCTGAAGGTTTTTGTGTTTTAGCTGCACTGAGAACATAAAGCTGACTCAAATGTTTTTTCTCTATATTTGTTGTTTTTTTCTGTAGATACATAAAGTTGTTTTTTTGTATAGTTATTTCATCTTCTCAAATTTTACTATGCAAGAATTATTTAAAATACTCTATGGAAGGGGAAATTATTTTCATAATTGATGTCTTACGGTAAGAAGTGATTGCGATATTGATTGCGTATTTTGTCTTCCATGTTAATTGATATACTTTTTTCTGCATTTATTTGTGCAGATAGTCAGTACCTGTGAACATACTCACTACATAAAACAGAATATTTAACTATGATTAATATTCAATTTTGATGGTTCTCCAATGATTTTGTAAATAATCTGTGGCTATCATTTCCAATCAACTTTGAATGGATTGCTGTTTGTATTTCTGGTAATTTATAGATAATGGTAGGACTGGAATATCTTAAATAGTGCCTTATTTGTCTTGCGGTGTACAATAAATAAATTGATTTGTTGACGGTTTATGCTTCTAGGGCGTGTCAAATTCATCATTAGTGTTATTGCAGTATAAAGTCAATTCATTGGCCTAAAATTTGTGTGCTATATATTATTTTTTGCCAAAATATTTTTCTACCTTTGAACAAATGTCTTCCAGGCAATTTTATGAAGGTTTTGTCTTATAACACATGTTGCACTCATATTGGATGAAACAGTTTAAGTTTTCATTTATGGTTTAGATATATGTGGGGTTAGATTATTTGAAACATTTCATTGTGATGTTTTTGCTATAAAATAAAAATATAATGAAAAGGTACTAATATAAGTTTCTATGCAAAATGAGAAAAACGGTATAAAACAAAGTTTGATGTAAAGTATTAAATTTAATTTTTAAACTCTAATTTTATAAAAATTGGCAAGAATTCTCATCTTTGATATATGTGGTGTAACTAATTAATAGATATATTTCATTTACTGCTGATGTAATTTACCGGTAGTTAGAAATGTTTTGTGTGTCAACAAATTTAATCTTTGTAATTATTGTTCTACATCTATTAACCATGTGCCTTATCATAGCTTGATTTACTGCATGGAGACTTTTATTATATGCTTCCAGTTTAGTTTTACTTATATCACGTCTGAGTACTAACATACACTAGATTGTACATTAATAACCACAAAGGGTGCTTTATAAAAATCTTCTGTACCAGAATGCTCTTAGAAACCTTGGGAAAGCTCTTCATTATGGAGATAGCTTTTTGAACATTTGGAGACTCTTCATTTAGGAAGGTGGCATAATAGTATTTTTGGAATACTCTTCATTATTGAAGTATTGGTGTTATGAAAAGTGGAATTTTTAGTGGGCTTGCATTTGATTTTCTTTATTTTGCATATATATATATATATGTCAGTTATCATTGTAAAGGTTTTAATTTTCAAAAGTTGGTTGATAATTAATTTTATGGGTTGAATTGAATCGTTATAAATAGTTGTACAGTAGTTATGCATCTGAATAAGTTTTTTTATACTTGATAATTGGTGCACTTTTATTGGCTGGTTTGTATTTACTGTGTTATATATGAATCTCACAGAAGAAATTATATTTCATTGATTTTATATTGAATACAAATACTCAATTATTTAAGATTAAAGTCATGAATGTACAGTTCATTATATATTCTCAAATATTTAGAAATCAGTGTTAGGTAGTGAAATTTCATGCTGTTTCCGACTAATATTTTCCTTAGTATTTTTTGTGTCTGCCAAAAAAAACAACATGGTTATTTCAATTTGAATAAATAAATCAGCATTTTGAATTTCTTACTGACATAGGTTTGCTTTTTCAAAGTGTCTGGTACACTAAGTTGTGTATGTTTTTCCTAATTTGATCATTTTACAAATTTACCTTTAAATGTTTGTTGTCACAAATTTACTCATCTGAAAGTTTTTTTATTTTGGTTGAATATCAAAAGATATGCATTATAAAACTGTGTTACATTTACATCATATATCAATGTTTTTTATGACAATATTTGTCCACATATTTCGATGTTTGTGTTTTTCCTCATACATCATATTACTGCAATAAAGATTGAAATTGCTTATATATAGTTACCTTTATTACTAATTTACTGGTTGTATTATTAATACCCTTTGTCATAACAATTAACCTATCAAAAAACCTGTCATCTTATAATGGACATGTTTTCCTCTTGCAATCAGTATTTGCTTTTTACAGCATTCATTTGGTGCTTATTTATAAAGAAATCCAAAACAAACAGAAGTATTGAAAACATTATTCTATGTTGTTAATACATGTATTTTTGTATAAATTGTATCTAGAATTGAGAGAAATATGCTATGTATAATAGATTAGCACAGAACGTCCCTAAGGTGACAGGTTTCTATTGTGATTAATTAACCCACATTTTTTTTCTTTGCTGTACTGCGTAGAAGAAATAGTTCGTGTGAAATAATCTGGCGAACTGCACGAGAACCCTAACAGCACTTGGCTTTCTTATTAATTCATGAATATTAACACTTTCCATTTCATTTTCATTATTGATGTGTTTCATTTTGACATGACATCACTTCATTGCTATGACAACATTTTCATAATTAAAATAACCAAAGTGCACTTTTTGAAGACTTTGCCATATTAACATATTGCCAAAGCTCCTTCAAATGTGTGTGACATAATTTGCATTTGTTTGCTATATTTATTGAAAAAGTCTGATTGTCATGTAGCAATTATGTGTCATTTGATATGCTGTGCTTTGAAAAGTTTCCATTGGAGACATTGTTGGACAATCAAAGAGTAGTATTAGAAAATATTAGTTCATTCTCACTTGTATATGTGTATGGAAATTCAGAAATGGTAATGTATGTGCTTTTCTCATTATCGTTTGTATACCAAATTCAAATAGGCCAATCAGATCCTTTATGCACTATCACAAGACTAGGATGTAAGCCAATCAAATTGCTGCTTTTGAGTCAACTGTAGATTTGCCAAGAATTAACTCCATGGTGCCAAATCATAGTGTGTAATCCCCATATAATCTGTAGAAGGATGTGACACTACTAAAGGTACATCTGCTTGCATGCTGACAAAAACAACTTATTGCACATTTTCTCTGTTTTGCGCACTACTTAATGGAAGCCACCTAACACTCCCAATTATTATTAACATTTTATTAATTTGGTACTAAATTCTATTTATAAATTGTTTTTATGTATTTATTTTTTTTTGCATTTTCTATGGATTTACTAATTATTAATACATAATTGAATGGCATTTATTCTTGTTACTGAATCTGTGGGCAACCTCTTGTCAGTGCTACACTTCTTCTGATGCAGTGATTTCATTTATATTACTTAAAATGCAGTTCAAATATTGATTATAGAATTAGCATATTTATATTTTTTAATTCTGTCTTCAAAGAATTTGTATTCTTGATAGCAATATTAGTTTAGGCCACTTAATGCTTTCTCTTTCATTTCAAAATGTCTATTCTAATTTTGCTCAATCTTGCTCAACATTAATTTACTTTTGTCTCTTATTCAAATTTCTTAGGAAAGTTTTTCATTTTCTTTTTTATATTTTCTTATCTTTGATACCAAATTTCAGTTCCATGACACAAAGTTTTTGTTGACATTTTATCTGTATATCATTTGTCGTTTTGTATGACATGTTAGCCAAGTGCTCATTTTCTCTTTGTCATAGTTTATTTGCATTTATGTAATTTTTATTATTTTTATGACTTCGTTGAAGGTCATGCTATATTTTGCGTTATTGACACGCACTGTGATTTGAAATATATATCCCTATAAAGGTTTCACTACAGTGAATGTACATAGTGAAATAATTTAAGTACATGATTCAGTACATTGGATATGTACAACTAGCCTACTGATTATATATGTGTTAAATATACTTACTTTTTGTGAAGTATTGGGGCTAAGTTCTAATTGTTTATTAATGATATTTGGCCTGTAGTCCTTTTTCATTTGTGAAAACTTTGTCAAGAGGTTCACTTTGCTCCAAGCGCATTGCTAAGGAAAGATAATTCACTGTGGAACTGGGGAAAGCTCCTACATCTTCATGGTGAAATAAAATATGTAAGTGTATTCCATCAGTGGCTTCAGACTGAGATTGGAAACTTGAGATTATCAATGGGAGTTTTTTGGGGGGATGTGAATGACCGGCATTCTGATAAAAAAGGAGTGAATGCATTTACATTTGTTTAATAATGTTGATTATGAGTAAGAATCTCATTTGTATATCATTTACATTTTTTTGTAAGAAATTTGTAGAAAATACAGTGTTCAATTAATTGTGAAAAATGTCAAATTTAGACAAGCCATATAATATGTCATATTGTGCTTTTATCCCTTTTCTGTAAAAAATGGCCAAAATGCAAGCGTTCTGCAGCATCTAGTCGATTATAAACAGAGCTTGGCTCGTTCCTTTGCTCCGTTTTGGGTGTTATATATAAAACAGGAAATATTATCACCAAACAAGACGCATTGGGTATTTGATGAAATATTATCAGAATGGACACCTTCTGTCTCTTAAGGTTTGTATACTAATGAGTATTTGAGAGAGAAACAGCATTATTGAGGTTTAAGTTGGTGTCCATTAATACAGTGATACAAAACAAACATTGACACTGATAATATTTGGAGTGCTCATACCTAATTTAACGCTGCTTCATAACACGCCCTTGAGTTCTCAATACAGTAAAACCTCTCTTAGAGACAGCTTAATATTAAGATAAACCATTTATTTTCGAACTGGATTTCTAAGTTTCTTCTGTGTGTCAACTTGATAAGGCCAGAAAAAAGTTGCGTTTCTGGTTACCATATTAAGCCTATTTTTTCGGTGCCGACCCTGAAGTTACAAAAATATTTGGCAATTAATCTTGCCTCCAAAGTATGAAAGAAGTTATATGACTTGCTTTCAATAGGCGTAAAAATATTTACTCTGATTTCCCCACAACCCTGGAATTTATTTGGCCTGAGGAACTTTACCTCCACTATCTCACTTTTACATCTCTGCACAAACATAATATCAACAATAACTTTTAAGAATAATAAAAAACAATCCCCGCTACAGAAGATTTTCCTACCTACCCTATTTTTGATGAGCATGTAACCAGAAACAAACAAATTGTTCTGCCATTTTTTTTCTAAAGTAACTGTAGACATGACATTTTGTTAGTCTTATGAGGTCATCGCAATAGTAAGACCATGTTTTGATCCCAACACTGAAGTGTCCATATCGAGGTTTTACGGTATTTCAAATGAATTCAATCTGATCTAGTGTCAAGCAAACACCTACATGTATGTGGTTTTGTTATCTACGAAAACAAATTCAAAATTCATGATTTTCCAAGTGTACAGACCCACACTTGACAGGAATTGTTTGTTCATACTAGGAAGTATTTGTTCCGGCAATATGCTAAATCTAAATCTAAATCAAAGGTTGCTGAACTCTCTCATGTGATATGTAGATTACTACAGTTTCACATGAAACATGCACAAGGACTATAGGCTTGGCATAAACTAACAGCACATCCACCCCTACGTGGTTTGTATATAAAAGTGTATTTGTGACATAATTGTATATTGTTCTATGACAGTGTGAATTTGTTTCTAATGTAATATGTTAAATGCGTACACGTTCTGAAACAGGTCAGACACTTGCAGTGTACTTAATGAAAGTAATACATGTAATTTCATTAAAACCTATGTACAAACACACAGAACACAATGCAAGAATCACATAATTATACCAATACATGTAATGCATCTTTGTGCTCATCATTTGATCATATTTGTACTAAAATCAAGCTGGACATACAGAGTATATTCCATTTGTCAGGACCATTCAGCAGATGGTTTTAGTATATCATGATAGGAGTTATCAGGACATTTATTTCCTGTCAAGTATTTCTCATAATTTCTTAACCTCAGTGACTGTGATCAAGGAATGGAAAGGAGCCAGTCTGTGGTTGAGTGGTTAGGATCTCTGACGAGTAATTACTAGCCCCTCACCGCTGAGTTTGAATCCATGCAGGACCTTGCGAATTTCATATGTGTGGAAAATGGGAGTATTCCTCCACAGTTGAAGCTGGAAAAGTCTCCAAATAACTTTTGACTGTTTTTGCAATGCTAAAACCCGGTCACGGCAGGTCATACCCTTCTTTGAAAATTTGACAAAAATGTCGATTTTCTTCTATATGTGAAGTTAGTACTGGTTAGTATATAGTCCAGGAAAACTGGATAGGTGAACCGATCGGCGTATATAACTGAAAAATTGTTGAAAAACGGCGTTTAACTCCGGTGGCAATAATTCAAACAATCAAACAAACAAACAGACAAACAAACAAACTAAACCCTGTTGAGAAAGACGAGTAATGGAAGCTTTACTTGAATCTTAAGTTTGGTTATATTGATGTTACTATTCAGTGATATGTCTCATGATGTAACCTTATTACACTTGGCCTTGTCGAACTTTAAGATTAGTTCATAGATATATTTAAAATAAATTACAACCTTATTCAAGGCTCTTCTAGTAATATTCATCAATTATATCCGTTATATTATGCCATCGTATGACTGACAGTAATTGCATAAGCTTACAATTAACTTAGAACCGTGGAGTTCATTCTCTTGGCAAGCCTGAGTTATGTGAATAGTTTTCTCGAAATGTGGATCATGACTCTTTCATATTGTTAACCTATAAAAAGTGGTATTAAAATAATAGCCAATAGTTCTATTATCTAGATGTTTAAAGCAGTTTTTCTGAGGTATATCATGTTTTTTTTGAAGGGAAAATGTTGTTAGTCAACTGCCAACATCACTGCAAATTTAATAAACAGCTATACAGCTAAGGTCATTCTTACAATTGTTAATTTGGCCAAATTCTTTATAGTTCTTTATTCCAGCTTTTTGTTTTTCGTACAGGCATATAATATTAAAAAAGTTACCTACCTACCCACTAATAAAAGTTTGGGTTGCTGAACTGCTAACGAACATTTTTTAGGATGGCCTAATACATGTACATGTAAGTAAAATTAGTTAACCAAAGAAATTAGTTAACAAAACACTAAGATTAGAACATCAAGTTTGTGTCGACATTTTATTATAATATCTGTTGGCATTCTATAAACTAGGCTTAATACTCTTAGGGAATTATATCAGATAAGTCCTATACCCTTATATACAGTATTCAATTATAAATGACCTTATTAGACATAAAATTAGGTCTATTATAAATCAGAATGGTTCATTTCATTTATAAAATAGGTGAACTGTTATAATTAACCATTTTTTTCATATATAAATACATGGACTCCAGGTTAAAGACCCTGTTATGATAAAGATTGCTCAGTTTTTCTGAACAAAACCGGAGAATCATGTTGTTCAGCTATGTTCCCACATGTTCTATGTGCCATCATTAAATATTTAAACAAGTCATTTTGAATTAATAATTCCATTAAAGTATCATTTTAAATATTTTGAAAGAGGTAAATTCTCTATAATAACATTAATTGTTTGAAAACTATTCCACATAGAATGGGAATTTATTCAAGAATGTCGAAAAACCACTGAGACGTGTAGATGTATAACCGGGGTCTTATTAAGTTATTAAAAAGATCCTTCTTGGGGGTCGTTGTAGCGTATCAAAGTCGGACTTACTGAATACAAGCCATTGAGGGTATTGTATGGGAAGGTCATTTTATACTGTACGTGGTGTATAGACTAATTGTATCAAAGTCCAGATCGATTTGATGCGATACCAAGATTACTAGATATAATTAAATGTATTTATTCCATATAAGCATGCTATGTGAATGAATAGAAGTAATTTTTCTTTGATAACTGCTTTAGGTACTTAAGACATACATATATGAAATTAACCTGACATTGATAGACCTTGTGAATTGATAAAAACTACGACTACATTTGAGAAACCTTTTAATGTTTCCAATTTTAAGTGGTTACAATACCTTGAATGTTTTTATATGAAGGTATAAAGTATGTGCATGTTTGTAGGCAATTAAGAATAGACGCTATGGTAAAGTGTTTATAAGTTTAATTTCAAAGGAACATATCTATGATAGCTGAATCTATGACCTTAAATATAGAGTCGTCAACAATTGCTGTGCAATTAATATCATATATTACAGTCATTATTCACGCGGAGTTAATGCCAGCGTTATTAATATTGATGATTAGGCGTTAATATTTTCATTGAATCGAAACCAATTAACTATTGCTAGAAAGGATTTCATTATGACCACGTGTGGTGACAAGTCACATTCTCACCTTTATGTTGATTGATTTGCAAAATAGACAAGTAACGGATAAACAAACTATCGTCAGATTTTCCTGAAACAATGACAGCTTTGTAGTAATCAGTCAAAAATTCAGGAAAGCTTCCTTGTATGAGGAGGAACCAGAATGCTTGCTTTAGACGGTCTCTGAGATTCGAGTACGGATGTTCCGATTTTCTTCCTTATTTTGTCTTTTATTGATCATGTGAAGGTAATGATATTAGTTCCTATTTGTGAAAACGTGCTTAAATGATTACCAATATAAGGTTTACACATCATGTAAATAACTAAAACTTCATGAAAACGCCAATAACGACAACTTATGTAGGACTTGTAAATTCATGAAATCGTAATTATTTATTTTGCTATTATAGTTTCATGAGTAGTAGTTTTACGTGTTTCTTCATTCTAATTGCTTGTGTCAGTTGTTTTATTTACAACAGATCATAACTGCTACCTTTACCAAATTTCGGACGAAAGAACGATTTCCTCGAACATCTGTTTTAGTTTATGAATGAAAATGTTCGAAATAAAATTGATTTTAGTTCATTTCTAACATTTGAATGTGCATCTGAAGGCATATTTGTAATAACAATCAATATATAGTGAAAATAGCATAATAAGGTTTTTTCCTTGGCCAATTTGAGCTAACATGTAATTCATTTTATAAAAGTTCAAATTGATACCTCGAACACAGCACCAACACTGGTTGTTAACTTTACATGCATTTATGTGAGCATTCACTAAGTCTTGAAAGCAAATTCAGACTTTTTTTTCAACTTGGACAGCTCATACTGGAGGATATTATCATTAACTATGACAAAATTTTGTTACATTAACTGAGTTATCAAAACAGAAATTTGTGTAAAATTTGAAAATTGAAATTTGCAAAATTGTGCATATAAAATGTTCAAATTCTTTGAGCTTCATGACCCCCACCACCACACGAGGGTTTGCCCTAGACCCACTGGTAGTCTTACGGCACCCTGGACACTTAGCCATTTTTCAGCTGATTTTGTAATTGTCTGTTCACAGCCCTGCTTTATTATCTAACATTAATATCTAACATAGCGTCCTTGGGCGGCAATTTTCCATCCATAATTCATTTAATATAATACTGGCAACGCCAAGGTAGGATGGCGTTCATTTTATTCACATCACAGACTCACAAGCCTACATGTTTGTCTGATCTTGATGGTTCTGAGGTCATTCATCACCAGATGTTAATACATATATGACGGACACTTTATCTAGCATCAGAAGCCTCCAGGGTCGAGTAGTTATGGTCTCGGACTTGTAATCAGTAGCCCCTCACCGCTGTGAGTGCGAATACCACCCGGTACCAAATTTCACCCGTGAGGAAGCTGTCCAGCAGGCTTACGGAAGGTCGGTAGTTCTACCCAGATGTAAGCCTGGGGTCTTCCTCCATTGGTAAAGCTAGAAAGTAGCAAAATGACCTAAGCTGTTGGTGCGACATTAAATTCCAGTGAAAAATACCTAACATGATTTTATACATTCAATATAAAAGTAAAGGTTGACCGATCTCATACTAAATTCGGACGATGCATGAACAGGCCGCATCCAATAAAAAAATGCTTCGCCATCACGTGTAGTTGAATTGGTCAAACTACTGCATATTATACAAATGCAGATCTCCCTGATTCCGTTGGTAACTGCCTTGTTTCACGCATATTGTATTGTGTAAAACAGAGGACACAATATCTTCACTTGAACTATCTCTCACAACTCAAGGAAAAAGGTACCAGGTAGAATACTTAAATTATTTTTGTAGCATTTTATTCAACTCGAAAATACAGCGAATTGTTTAAAGGGAAGTAACTCTTGATTAGAACACTGTAGTATTCTTGTTGGAGTTATTTCTCTTCGTGTCCCTGATTTAGTCTTGCATTCCTGAAATCACAAATATATATATAGCTTAGGATAAAATCTACGCAATTTCATTGATTAAAAGTGTGTCAATGATTATCAATTCTTATTCTTATTACAATTATCTGCGATTCACGTAACCAGTGTTTTGGGGCGCTACCTACATGTAGTTTATTTCATTGAAGGTCCAGTAGTGCTGTTTAATTCTTTACCGAATTGATTCTTGATTCCACATTGTTGTCGATTGTTGTCACTTAAATGCATTATAGTGATTATTTGAACATTTCACGTAGAATTTGAACTGAAATTTCAGTAGAATGATGGCCAAAAAAAAAAACAACCGCCGAGTCCCCTTGGTTTTGTAATTCATAGATGGAACGATAATCATAAATTTAATATTCACCTCTGTATACATGAGGGATCGGGGGTTACCCTTTTTTATGAGCAAAGCTGTCGGAACCCCATTGTGCGTCAGATATAGCACCATATTTTGTGTTCGCCTTAGTTTTAATCTGACTACACAAATTCAAGACAAACCTGCACGTATTAACATAAAACATGCTCTGATGTTGCCTTTCAAAACAAAAGCAAACGCCGTAATCGAATTATATACATGTTGACAATTGTAGGTGAACATTATTACTATTTTTTTTGAAAGAGTGAGATTTTCTGTGTTGAATACGAAGACGTGATTTCAGTTCCTACAGCGTGAATCTTGACAAGTCGGGAATTATTTTATTAATTCACGGATTTGCCGCTTAATGTTATTATGTGTTTGTCCTAAAGTAAATAAGAAAAAATGAAAAACATGCTAAGTGCTCTAACGTAAGCCGCAGATCAATGTTTTATTAGATTGCCCAAGGATTTTATTATTGATCTTTCTCTCTATATAAACGTGCACGTGTGGAATTTTCTCTTCCTTGAATCAAATACAAAGCATCCGTTTCTGACATAACATAATGTGAGCAAATAACGTTCAATGTCATTTCATCTGGGAGCAATCTTCTTGATGTTTTTTTTTTAAATATACATGGCTAGGCGAGCAGTGGGTGCGTGAATACAGGGATAAACGTTAATATCGACAAACAACAAATATACTTATGAGTTGTCTCCCATTGTACATCTGATAGTAATTGTAAAAATACTGTACGGAATATAGTGACAGTTGACCAAATCGCTGGTCCAGGTACTAAATTACTGAACTTAGCTACACTCAAACTGTCTCGAGGAAATTTATATCCAGTATGTTTCAACCGTGACATAAATATTGCAGATATTTGAGCACATTACTAGTTACGTAATATAAATGTTGTTTTTGGACTGTCTCAGGCGTAATGACAATTTTATTAATTTTAAAACTACTATTATAATGAACAATGAAATAAGTACATGTATTACATTTACAATTGTATGTGCTTTGTTCATGACAAAGGCAATTTTTCTAACATTCTTGCATTATTTACATCAGTAAAATCTAACTATGTTGTCTTTGAAATGTGAATGAATTAATCATAGAATTTCAGATTCACATGCGTAGAGTTTTTGAAGCTGCATTTAAATCATTCAGTGGTTTGTAATCTATAGAGTGTGACTCGTACCACCTTCCAATCCATTTGCGCTCCCTTAGTACTTCCTTATTCCTTTTCTAATCAAGCCACAAGTTCAGCATTCTCGTCTCTGAACAACACGACGAACTTTGAGCAAACGTTGACAGACAGACAGTGTAACAACTTCCACGAATTAATACCTTATTGTTTAAAATTATAAAAGTACATGTATAGTTACATTTTCTTTTTTGTCAACGGAATGCTCATTGGATTACTCATTAATTTTGATCTGTTGAAAGCACAGTGTGCAATATTTTGTGAATTGATATATGGCAGTGAAACATGATCTGATTCAAGTTTTTTTATATCTCCCTACTTAATGAATTTGGTCCCTTCACTAGTCTACAACTATCTATTGATTTATTGATTATATAAAATATCGTGTGATTACAAAATTTCATGTGATTACAATGTACCATGTGATTACCATATATCATGTGATTACCATATACCACGTGAGTACAATATATCATGTGATACCACATATCATGTGGTTACAATTTACCATGTGATTACTATATATCATGCGAATATAATATATCATGTGATACCACATATCATGTGGTTACAATTTACCATGTGATTACTATATATGTGATTACAACATATCATGTGATACCACATATCATGTGATACCACATATCATGTGGTTACAATTTACCATGTGATTACTATATATCATGTAAAATGATTGGTATACAATAATAAGAGGAGAAGACTTCAAAAAGATAGAATCATTCGCTACCTGTATGTTTAGTGTTCGGTTGTGTCAGACTTACTAAGGATAGTTCACGTATAAACAAATAAAATTTTCAATTCCTCATCGTCAGGTTTGTAAGACATCCCTATGTAATAATGAGACTGAGCACCTTGAATTGATTGAAGTAAATCATATAAAGTTATCTTCAATCGGTCCGAAAGATTATCACAATGTTTTCTGCATTTATCACGTTTTTTTAGTGTTTAATCTTCTACTTATGGTGATTATTGGTGAAACCTGCTGTTAGGTTGTGGTCAAGCTAGACAAAAGGTCATGTTTATGGTCACTCAGCCGAAACTAAATGGGGGAGGTAGGCCGGAAATTGTTTTCCGACACATCTTTCGTACTTTGAGGTGCAATTCATCCCTATTTATATGTGCACTTAGGATTCTGTTGTTAGAAACTTTAGGGTCAGTCTGGTATCCGTAAACACGACTATTTTTTTTCTGATCTAGCGTTACTCAGCATGGTATGGTCGAATTTAAAGCATGTGTTTTTCTCGGGAATACTTAAAACATTATGTTATATAACCAGGCCAGTCTGATGTTCATCTGCAGGTGCACGTACGAGTAAATCATCTTGTAATCATAGTCCCTTTTTATGACGTGTCATTACAACACATTAGGCGTTGATTTCGCACACGAAGACCTGATAATTTACGATATGATTAACGAAACAAAAAGAACAAACAACATTCTTGAAGAAGTTATGGAAGTATATTTTATCAAATATAAAACAAAAAATCTTGCAAAATATGTGATGCTGTGCAGTGATTTACAACACACAGAAAGAATGGAGCAAACAAAAGAAATGTTATCATGTTACAAACATCCTAAAAGACAACAGGTATATTCATCTCCCCACAAAACACTTATTATGTCTAATTTATCACTTTCGGAACCTTAATAATGAATAACTTTGTGTCATATGATATTTGAAAAAGAAAAAAACCGAGATAAAGTGTTCTATGATATAAGCCAGTTTTGTTATGTACTACCATTATCAAACACATTGGTCAACTCTGTGGCATCAAATCTCAATCCCAATTATGACATAATGATCTAAACCGTGGGATACAGGGGTGTTGTGGCAATGCCACAGTTATTGTTCCTGTTTCTAGCCATGTGAATGTATCCATCTATACCCCAGATTGTTCCCCAGCTATTCTTCACAATCCAATAGTCACCAGCACTCTCAGATCCGTAGCCAACCACCAGCACAGCATGGTCAAGTTTGGTCTCACTACAACTGGGTTCATAGTAAATCCCTACAAATTAAGAGTATATTTTTTTCTTTTTTAACGTAACTTTTTTGATGAATTGATAGATGATGGAATGCTTGTACTGAAACAGTAAAAATGTTATCATTCTGTCGTTGCTAGGAGATACTTAATGGACTATTACAGCGGCCACCAAATATTTGAGCACACACATCACTTTTAATCCTTCATTATAAATCATAAACTTTGTGCCCACAAGTACAAACCGAGTTTATTGTTTCATTTTCAAGGGAAACGTGTGCGATACCTTTAAATACATGTATTGGCCTTAATATTCTCGATTAAAATTTGGAGTGGAGAATGGAACAAGAAGTGTCAACAGAACAGGAATAAGGACAAGGAAACTGTCCCGATCACCAGTCTCCCAAGCTCTACTTAATCGAGCTAATATACGAAAACGGGATACACTCTGCTGAAACAAGCTAACGGGATACACCACTAAAACGAGCTAACGGGATACACTCTGCTAAAACAAGCTAATGGGATACACTCTACTAACACGAGTTATTGCGATATGCTCTACTAAAACGAATTGATATAATATGTTTTTCTAATTCGAGCTATCGGGATAAGATCTATGAAAACTAGCTAATCGGAAAAGTGCTACTAAAACGAGCTAATAGGAAAGGCCCTACTAAAACAAGCCGATATGATAAGCTCTTCTAGAACTAGCTAATAGAAAAGGCTATACTAAAATAAGCCAATATGCGAAGATCTACTGTAACGAACTAATAGAAAAGGCCATACTAAAACGAGCCAATGGGAAAAGATCGACGGGATGGATTTTCCAAAATCAAGCAGTTTTTATTAGTCACTGCATAATGACTGTCTGACATTTGATAAAATGAATTTTGAATTTTCATAACAATTGGCTTTTATTATAGACTCTTAGTATTTACGTGAGGTGACTTCTGCTTCAGTTTCACATGTTAACTTACCTCCCCTATAGCTCTGGAATGAAGATATACTTGCATCAATTGCCACAGAAATGGGGCCAACAGTCGAAGTAGCTGCTTGCAAGCTAGATTCACTTCCCTGTTTGGTACATACATACCCAGTGTCAGTGGCACGAATATATTTAGAATTGAATTTACAATATCCATCCTGAAAAAGAGCAAAAGTATCCAATAAGACCAAAATCTCACGGATAGATTTTCATTGAAGAAATAAAATTCCTAATTTCGATTCCATGTGATACATATTCTGTTAAACCAATTTATGTAAATTATGATAAAAATGATTGGAAATGGACTTTTTAAAGTCCTTATTTAGGTTCGGTAATTCAATAATTGATATAATTATCATATGCGATTCTAGACTTGGATTACTTTGTCGGTCTAGTTTGGTTAAATTGTTTGTAAAGGCGAAAATACAAATTTAGCCATTCCTTACCTATCTAAAAACGTTTTACAGTTAATCAAGAGCCTATTTTATAAAGAGGTTTTAGCATATGACAAAGATAAGAAAAGGATTCTAGAAAAAAAAACACTTATAAAAATCACACCATATTCAATATTCTACCCTCCCCACAACCTATCAACCCCAATCCCACCCGACACATAGGACCACACAACAAACGGAGGACAAAGTCGTCTTCATTAATGGTTACCGGATTGGAACAGTCTACAATAGAGCTAATCTTGTGGTCTCAATCTCATTTAACCCCGGGGAAATGAAAAATATTGCTGTGTGAAGCTATAATTCCTACGCCAGGGTCATGTAACTGGCACATATCTATAATACCTTCTTGTTATTAACTTTGTAACTGAAATTAAATAGTATGACATTGTTTTTTCAAAGCTGTAATAATACTCTTTCCCATGTGTGTGGACATATGATTTGTATGGAATTGCAATTCAAAGATAATGATAAGTTGTTTGGAAAAATATAAACCTGCATAAATCTTGCTTTTTGCGAGTTCCAAGGAGCAGTTCTAAGGAAAAATCGTTCGCACTAACCTTAGCTGTGTAAGGGTAATCTGTTTCTCCTTCAATCCCACCAGCTTGTTTTATATATTCAAAGGCAAGTTTCTGTAGTCCTCCATTACACCCTTGATTCCCGAGTGACTTAGAACAATCAACAAGCTGTTGTTCGCTAAGGGAAACCAGCTTACCGGTTTTCTTAAAATGTTGTCCCTCCAGTGAACCGGTCTTTGAAAAAGAGGTAAAAATGTTTCGTCGATCCACACTTAGAGACGACATTAAGATCACCTCGTAATAACGACCACCTATTTTCGGATCGATTTGTCCCATAATTTTCAACTTTACAGTCAGACCATCTCTATTTTTTGGCCCCAAGGATGGTCTTAATATTCAGTTGTAATAGTAACTATGTTCAATGGTTTATGATATCAATCCAATTCCAGTCTGCAATGACTGTATTACAATTACAATTAATATCGACCTAATCATATGCTAGTCCGTAATTTGATGAAAAGAAATCTGTATTGTTGTTATAAGAACATTTTATTTCTTCTACATTGATATCTAACACATCCGACATTTATAGACAGAGACACATTTTAATCCTTTATAAGACAGTTATTCGCT
The DNA here is from genome assembly GCA_008271625.1 of Lutraria rhynchaena. Taxonomy (NCBI): domain Eukaryota; kingdom Metazoa; phylum Mollusca; class Bivalvia; order Venerida; family Mactridae; genus Lutraria; species Lutraria rhynchaena. The sequence continues at coordinate 128,331 of VIBL01000235.1, read as the reverse complement.
ACATGCAATGTCACTACAGACAGCTAGATACACAGTGACTTTATTTGGCACGACTAGCTTTTGTGGTAACAACAGTGCTGGGTAACGTCCATTACTCTGTCGTGTCTGACTGTAATAGACGTTCGATCAATTTTGCGAACAACTGAAATAAGACTTTAGCAATAGCTTCTCTGGGAAACAATAAATTTCCATTTGTCGTAAAATAAAAAGCGCCTGGTTTCCACTAACCCGCCCGAACAATTTTTTCTGTCGACCAAAGATTTTTTCAATCTTGGTCACTTGTTTTTGCTGATACTTTCATTGTTTCATATGAATTATACCTCAAAACTAAAAACACATGTGTAAAAAAAGAAACTTTGCCGACCTGCTGACACCGCATTTTTAGGGAATGCTTGTGGAAACATGCTTTTTTTCGCCCAGTTATAATAATAACGTGTTTTATACTCACTGAACTGAAAGCCCAACAGGAACCACATTGTCCCTGGTTCTTAACTGGGGTCACATAGCCCTTCTTTCTCCAGTCAACTTGATCTGACATTAGTATGTTAGAAGGGGTCAAGAAAGTGGAGCATCCGCCTCTCAGTTTCTCTGTATCCATAGCAACCTTACTTGTGTACAAAGCCAAAAACTCTTTGTGGGTCTGAAATAGCATTTGTTATTTATTGATATTTATTGCGGATGTACCTACACAGCTCTGCTTAATGAAATGCATCGATTTTAAATAGACAAACACGAATATGAATCAATCAAATTGTAATAAAACATACTTAAATAATTGTTGTCGACTGTTCAATGCATTTAAAGGAATCAAGTTCCAGTTTGACATGAGAAATTTCATGATTTTTATGATTAATTAGCTATATGTGGTAATTTAAATATTTTCTGCCACAAATTTCAGTACATGAGAGACAAAAAATATCGTAGGTTACATGTGTTAAAAATATTTTGATATTTTAATACATGTATTTCATAATATCACGGAGACACACGTTTACGCTGTTGACGCTGAAAAAATGGAAATAGGTTTACCCTGTCTAAACACGCGCAAATATTTAAATCAAAGAACAATTATAACAAGAAATAGAGATCATGCATATATGCAGGATGGAAACCAAATAAACAAGGTCGATGTTGAGAAAGCGTGTGGATTTTTACCATTGGCGCGTATTAATGCGCCTACTGAAACCTGTTGATATTTACCAAGTCTGAAAATTGGTTAACACCAAGAAAATAGGTGGATTCATTCTTTTCGTATCGAAGATTGTGTTCTCTGATGATCTTTACATTCGTTTCAAATATTTCCATCCGCATGTGCTCCTCGTTATCATCTTCATACTTTTTGCCTACAAATGTACGTGTTAGAATGTAAAAATATTTGAGGCTTAAACTTTTCTAAACTATTCATGACTAATAATCGTTTTTTTCCTTCAATGTACATTCTAGTACATAAAATACACAATCAATCCAAGAATGAACGGCTCAAACAAGAGCAAATTATTGCTTTTTAAACATAATTCACTGTTATTCAGAGGTTAATTTTGCTTGTATATAAAGAGTTCGCTTCATTCATGCGGCGATCTTAATAAATAGGGTTCATTAACTCAGATAACTCGAATTTACCAGTCATTTTGCCATCTGAACTTTTGTCACGCAGAGAATGTCCAGTTTACACACTAAAATCTTGTACTGCACACCAGGTTATATTTTATATGTTACCATATGAAGAAAATGCCGCGTATAGTTCCAAATCGTAAAGTGGAAGAAGGGATCGATATACATTAAATTGACATTGAATGCCTATTACATCTGTTATATATCATTCAAACTTACCGAATACTTCCTTAAATGATCTGAATAGATCTTTCGTGGGTTTGTCCTTGTCAACACCTGCTTGCAATGCTCTTGCCAAATTGAGATCAACACTAGGCGCAGCAAACACGTAGGGCAACACGGCGAGAAGAAGTAACAACTTCATTTTGAAACCAACCTGTTAACATTAGATCAAGACAACATATATAACGATGCTCAACCCAGACAATAGACAATGTTAACTGATCGTTTTAACAAATACGTTACACTATAATTCAATTAATAAGGAAATCCTTAAAATGATGACTTACGGAAGTTTTTGTATTTATTTGCTAACATCATGTGACGTGTTTGGTGCCCGTTCGTTTTCTTTTAGTTTTCCATATTTGATTGAAGCGCTTAGTGGGAAAAAGTGCATGATGTTAGAATTCTCGTAAAATTAACTGATTAATAAGTCAAGCGACATTGACAGTTGATAAAATAGCTTGAGACTTGGCTTTAATTATGATATTTTGCACTGAGTTTCCATGTCTAGTTGAATGTTAGTTTTTCTATCACTATCCCGTTTGAAACATTCTAATACTGACGGCACTGACGGAAGCATTTTCACACATTTTATTCCTAAGTAACAAAATTAAAATGAAATAAATACTCAAGGTTAAAGTCTGGGGAAATGATCTACATATTCTTAATTTATATGTTATGTTATGTTAATTTGCACGTACATGCACTTGAAACGTAATAATTTGTAACTAACTGTTAATCCTTTGACGATGTCCGAATTCTTCCATCACTAAAACTACGAAACACACTTGTATAATGATGTTTTAAATTAATTAGAAAATGTTGCAAACAGTAATTGATCATGTTTTATGATTTTTAATTCACAAAATATATTTAATTGCACTTTGCAAGTTTTCAAAGTGGTTAGAAACAGTGATGCGAATAATTAAATCATCATTTAATTGGAAATAATAGTTAAGAAACCGAACGATATTGTTTTTTTCTTTGATATTGACGAGATTTCCATGGTGTAAAGCCCATTTTCTAAAGTAAACATCTCCGTGCTCTGATAACGTGCTTAATTCATTTCGTTCTTTCGGAGCGTTTGATAAAAACGAGAGTAGCAATTGAGGGAAAGATGTTCAAGAAAACAGCCCCGATACAGGTGCTTGTGGCCGTCAAACAAACACAATGTAATTAAGACAACATGTGTATCCTGGTAATGATAAAATTCCACTTGTCCGCGTAATTAAAATTATTTTAACGTACCTCCTCAGTTTCGCAAGGATTACCTCGCAACGCAAACTTGAAAAAAGATTTTCGATTTCTGCTCACTTTCTTTAAAACATTGCAAGTACAAGTTTACTCATAAACGCTAGAATGAATTTAATTAAACATCAACCCAACATTTGTTCTGTTCACGGACTTTCTTTGATAACTTTACAAAATATTTATGCTTGTGGAATTGATTTGACTGCGTGTATTAATGAACACAAAACAATTGAACCCCCCCATAAGTAACTGATGAAATGTTCCAGAAACAGGTATCAGAAGTAGAAGTGTAGGCCCCTATCATTAATTGAATTGTTCTTGCTAGGAAAATACAGAACGTTACGATTCCCACTTAGTCATCATTTCCATAATTGTTGTACTTAATAAACGCATGTTTAATTAATATAAACGCCCTTAGTACTCTTATATGTCTAATGACAGGACAATACAGTTTCTTTCCTTGTTTAAAAATCACAATTAACCTTGAAAATTAATATTTAAATGTACGCCGTGCAGGTACTTCTCAAGTTTTGTTTTTAGAACTTAAAAGAAGACGAAAAAAAAAACAATGAGGATGCGGCGAAATCATTGACAATAGTTGAGAGGAATAGATATCACACAAATACATATATTACATTCACAGATAAGGCACATAATTGATCAACAAAAATATTAAAAGCAAATAAACAAACGTTCGTAACAATTATGTAAGCCTGATATGAGTTCAAAGTACAAACATGATGACATAAACAGTTGTTTGCAAATTAACGGGCGATGCATCATATTTATGACTCAAAACGACTCAGTACTTCCTTTTATGGCTTAGACTCCATATTAATGACTCACGTAACTTCTGCATTTACGTTTTTAGACAAATCCGAAAATATGTAAAGCTAGATGCGTCGTGTTTTCGAATTCATATCAAATATCATTATGCATAAAACATATATCATGTTACTCAAAAATTCTTTATATCGTGTGAATAGAATCTTTTGTTGGGACATTTACAATTATTATTGTTATTAATAGATGTATATTTTGTATCTTCTCTTTTTATGTACAGGCTTTATTCAAGCAAAAGTTAACAAACATGCATTGCTTTAAAGATTCGACAATATGCTATCGAATCGAATACTTCAGTAAAAATTTAAAATTATATAATATCCGTTTACGTCGAATTCTGGTTATCTCAAACTGATTTCCACAGTCCCTAGGAATTTGAGATAACGAGAATCAACTGTACTAGAATTTTTTTTTTGCTATGGGTGTTTCAGTCTTGATCGAATTAAAAACCCTATAGGTCCAATTTGTATTAGACGCGTTGTTGGAGTATTAACTCTTATTCCAGTAGAAATGAATTTTATATCTGAGAATTAGCAACTATTTCAGGCCGACAGAAAAAATGCTAATTACAGACGATACAGAATAGGTTTGTCTTTCAATAATACATGCATGAATCAGCGCTGCATTCTTTTCACTATCAATCATTAATTCATACATTAATTTATCCTCCGACCAAAAATGTTTTTTTGGCAATTTGACAATTGTTTTTTTTCTGCGACTGAACATTTTTTATGAATGACCTCAGTGACTTAAGTTCTTTGCTCGACGTTCGTGGCATACTATAACATATCCCTAGATATACTCAATTTTAGTAAAATAACAAAATTTTAAAATTTCACACATCCCTTTTGAAAAACTTAAGACGTACGCTGGTTATACAAATTACAGAAAAGAAACACACATATTAACTTCACGTGTTTGTGAGATTTTTCTCCGTGTCATATGATCATCATTCGTTCAACACGGAAATTATATCTAGTTGTATTTTTATACTTTGCATTATTTTCCTACATCCGGATTTTTATATACATCTGTAGTTTCTACCTTTATAATGATAACTGATTAAGAATGACTAATGACGTCGTTGTTTTTGCGTGTTTGTTTGTTTGTCATAGCCTAATTACATAGCAACCATGAGAAGAATGAGGTTTTAAAGACAGGCTGACTAAATGATATTTCTTTCTTCCGCTTCCCAAACTTGTGTTCTCACATATCTTTAGCAAATAATGCATTCGGAAATTCCCTTAAATGCCAAGTGCTCATTTATCAAATAAAACTCAAACGGTCAAATGCACATTAAAATCAAAGGTAGCTAGCGAAGAACCATATCCAGCTCACATTAAATAATCAGAAACGTAAATTAAGGCTCCGTGGCCTTTTAGTTTAAAAGATGAGATTGTAACATTAGAAGTACATGTAGTTGGGGCGACGGTAAAACACGGAGCGTGACAAGCCATTGCACAAGAAATGCTGTGTTTTATACTAAGATATCGTTGGGAAGATATTTGAACTGGTGTGACTGATAGGCCTATATCCATTTTTAATGAACAGTATGATGAATTTTTATAAAGAACTTGTCCGGAATGGCTGTTTTTACCCTAGATAAAAATGAAACAACTTGACCAATAATTGTATTAAGAACGCAAATACACGCATGATGAAATATTGTAATCGTAATAAAGGATCGTGTCATTTATGTAATGACAACAACTTAATTTCATCTTTCATATTTTATGACAAGAACTAAAGTGACCCCCTCACCACTTGTGACACTATATGGTAAAACCTTGTGACTCTGGCAGCTTTTGGGTCAAATATAAACGGTCTTAACATCGATACGATAACATTATCAAATTAAATGTAGAGAGAATTTAGAAAACCGAAGAGGTAATAAATGGTTGTAAAAATGAGGTGGTCCATATATTGGTGTGGCTGCAAATTTAGGTGTCGAGAAGCAATTGTAAGAAAAACGGATAAAACTTTATTGTGTCTAAAAAAATTCGTTGCATTTGACGTTTGTTTGTTTGACAAGAATAACTGTATTTCACGAATTGACCTCACACTTCTCAAACATGGTGGTCTCAAATATTCGTTCCAGTAAACGACGATCATGACTACAAATAATAACAAGACGCGCGTCTGCTTGAATACAATGGCGACAAACCATGTAACTGAAGACACCTATTATATCATACAATGGTATAGTGTGCAAACAGAATTTAATCTGTGGTTACTTTATAATATGAACTGAAGTATCGTGTATTTTCTCAGTATTATATTCAAAGTTGACAATGCCGCCATTTATTTTGAGAACAAATAAAATGTAAAAAGAGTACATAACTGACGCGGAGAAGTCACATTCTGCTAAACAATGTAATCATTCGACAAAACAAAGATTACAAAATGCACTAAAAGCATTTTCTCATTTGACTACCAAGGCAGTTCTTCCTGGGAAGATAAACGATTGTGGTACAGTTATCTTTTATCTACGGTCTTACGTAATAATTACTCGATAAAGTACAACTTTAAGTTTGGTACAGTATATACACCAATTTACAAATTCATTATGATTAACATTACCCGTTGTCAACAGTTAATTCATAGAGATCTATGCAAAATAAAATATTCTTCTGTCGCCTGGAGTTCCATAACCCTGACACTCATTGTACATTGAAATACAAGTACATTATACCATGTCAAAACTAGATGATAGATTGCATGTATGTAAAGATGTATTAAGCATGTATGTACTAAGTAGATTAACAGTTTAGCTCTGTGCAACTTATACAACATTTATGAAATTCTTACAAATTACAATGTACACAAACATTCTTAACGAAACATTTTGCATAGAGTTCCACTCAGCATAGACGTAAGGATGATCCTAAATGTTAGAGTATGAAATAAGCCATCCAAAGTGCCGAATTTGTATTGCTATATTTATACTTTAATGATTCCATCTAAAAAATATTGTTTAAAAAGTTGTTGCAATGAAAATGTCAACAAAATTATGGAAAAAATAATTACAGCAATGATATATATATATATATATATATACGTGCATGAGTTTCATTTTTTTGTAAATAAATATTTTCAGTTAAAAGTCCTGCTTAAACGATATATTAACTAGTTACATAAACAACGGCACATATCGAATCAAATAAAAATAGTGATAAATTAGTCAAACTTACCTCTTGATGTCCGGAACAGTAGAAAGACGACTTCTTAAGACAAAGTACGTTTTATGTAAATCAACCCACGGTATTTTCTTCCTTACAGCAAAAAACTTTAAGAATGTGATCTTAAATAAAACGTCCTAAGATACGAAATAACGATGCAACTTTTGTACTTTCGGTTTCGTTTTTCAACCTGCACGTGGGATCATTGTATCGATCGTTTTCATGAAACATATTCGAATCCTTGGGAAGTTAACTTGGCTGTCTCTGATTTCTTTCCAATAAATTGCAAAAATGATCGAGTCTTGATAAAATGGACATTGTCTATACTATTGTCTTCAGAAATGCATTTTTATAGACACAAATCGTGTGTTTCGGGACCTTGTATTATATAATATTCATTGTTAATTGAACGTTTGTTTAAATTGAAACAGTCGTCTTCTACTAGAATAGAATAGAATAGAATAGAAATCTTATTTAAACATTTTCCACACAAAAACCGTACGCATCAGTATCACATGTTAAGTTGGTGATCATTTAACTTCAAGGCGCGTAGCGTGACAAGCAGCCGGCGTGCGCCCCTTTAAGTTTGCAAACACAATGCAAATCCAAACTAGTCTGGGGCATAAAAAAGAACCCTGGTTTCTACTAACCCGGCTGACCCTATTTTTTCTAACGTCCCCAGCTTTTTTTCCGGTCTCGGTCAATTACTTTCTTGCCGACATTTTATATGAACTATATCCCCGACCTTTAACAATGTATTTGAAAAGAACGGTACCGACATTTTTAGACATGTCCCACAGGACAATATATTTAAAGGTTTTAAGTCAAATGCTGCTCAAAACTCATCAAGGTTCGACCTCATACTCTCCTCTTCTGGAATTAAAGCCAGTCTCCAGCCCCATATATGTAAAAAAAATCACAAAAACACAACATCCATCATTCACCCTAGATATATATCCCTCATGCGACATTTTTCAATATCTTCATTTTGGTCGCACGTTCTTGTAAAAACACTTAGTTTTCTCCTAAACGTAGTGACAGCTTTTACATATCAATAAGCCTGCCCGCCCGTATAATAAGTAAAGCTTGTATGGACACCGAATTGGTGAGTTCGAATTCTCTGCGAACCATTTTGGTTTGATGACTTGGTTGAAGACATTATACCCGAGACCATTCGTCCAACACCGCTGATGTGAGCGATTCATTGGGATATTTTAGCAGTAACTTGCGGAGAAAGATGTTAGTAATATTACAGACTCCAACTAGCTAGGTTGACTGACTGCCAGTGTATTACTAAGACGGAAATTAAACTACTGAATTATATGTTACTTGAATATGGTGTGTTTTACCTGTTAGAACAAAATTTCCGCATTTTGGACAAAATTTTAAACTTCCGTAAATTCAGCGACAAAATGTTAAGGAAATACTTAATGTATTATAATTTCATTTAACGTTTTCATTTTAAGCGCTGTTTTTGAAACTAAAATTAAATGACAAAAAAAACCCCCAAAAATGTTTTATCATTTGCAAGATTTCTGAACAATTGCTACGTAATTTTCTTTCATCAAGCGACTCATCAGTAAAACTATTTTCCAAGAAAGATTATTAATCAAAGTGGTACCACCATATGGACAACTCTTTAAAATAACAACTAAGGTTGTTTTTTTAAAATTCACACAAACACTTCTATCTGAATAAACAAATAATCGGTACGTGTTTACCATTTCAACTTGGTTCTCTCTGAAATTGAGTTTTTCGAAATTGTTGTAGGTAGATAGACAGACAGATTGACCAACGCGCGGATAGTAGGATCTTTTATTTCATACTAAGTTGACTAAGTGTATACGAACTCTTCATTCGTGATATTTGTTATCATTCTGAAACCCATTACAACAAAGAACGAAATGTACATTTCATATAAAATACTCAAACATTACCGTCTTCACATGAATGAAAGTGTTAAATTTTAGCGCAGCACTTTCAACATACAACTATTCATTAAATCTGTAGATAAATGACAGAACTTTGAAAAAATACATAAAATGAAGGAATGTAAAAGAACAGAGCAGTTTTCCTAAGCTTAAATTAGTCCTACATTCAGTAAAACGGTTTATACTTTACTTGTAAAATATGATAATGCATACATACATAATAAATGTATAGAATACGTATAATCATGGGATATTTCAGCCAATTTCTAAATTACATTGCTAGCGCATCTTTTGGACCAGGTTGACTTTTTTGTTCGTTCCTTTGTTTGGGTTAAGAACAGTTTGTACCTGTAGAACAAATCTTCCGATACGTAACGACAAATGGTCTTTATGTGCTTGAAGTTGACTATCTGGGTAATCCAGAGTCTAAACATTTTGAGAAAATAACATTTAAATAAATCTAAATAAATCATTTGTACAACCATTAGGGCAGCCGTAATCTCCATCCGCACTTATGTTCAGTGTCGATGTATCGATAGAGGTATTAACAAAAACCACTGAAACAAATAATAATTTCATTGAGACTCACTGTTAACTGAGCAGTCAGGGAAAAGTCATTTGATTTATATTACTTAAAATGCAGTTCAAATTTTGATTATAGAATTAGCATATTTATATTTTTTAATTCTGTCTTCAAAGAATTTGTATACTTGATAGCAATATTAGTTTAGGCCACTTAATGCTTTCTTTTTCATTTCAAAATGTCTACTCTAATTTTGCTCAATCTTGCTTAACATTAATTTACTTTTGTCTTATATTCAAATTTCTTAGAAAGTTTTTAATTTTCTTTTTTATATTTTCTTATCTTTGATACCAAATTTCAGTTCCACGACGCACAGTTTTTGTTGACATTTTATCCGTATATCGTTTGTCGTTTTGAATGACATGTTTGCCAAGTGCTCATTTTCTATTTGTCAATGTTTATTTGCATTTATGTATTTTTTATTATTTTTATGACTTTGTTGAAGGTCATGTCATATTTTGCGTTATTGGCACGCACTGTGATTTGAAATATATATCCCAATAAAGGTTTCACTACAGTGAATGTATACAGTGAAATAATTTAAGTACATGATTCAATAATTGGATATGTACAACTAGCCTACTGATTATATGTGTTAAATATACTTACTTCATGTGAAGTCTTCGGGCTAAATTCTAATTGTTTATTCTTGTAGTCTTTTTCCATCAGTGAAAACTTTGTCAAGAGGTTCAGTCTGCTCCAAGCGCATTGCTAAGGAAAGATAATTCAATGTGGAACTGGGCAAAGTTCCTACATATTCCTAGTGAAATAAAATATATAAGTGTATTCTAACAGTGGCTTCAGACTGAAATTGGAAACTTGAGATTATCAATGGGAGTTTTTGGGGGATGTGAATGACTGGCATTCTGATAAAAAAGGAGTGAATGCATTTACATTCGTTTAATAATGTTGATTATGAGTAAGAATCTCATTTGTATATCATTTACATTTTTGTAAGAAATTTGTAGAAAATACAGTGTTCAATTAATTGCGAAAAATGTCAAATTTAGACAAGCCATATAATATGTCATATTGTGCTTTTATCCCTTTTCTGTAAAAAATGGCCAAAATGCAAGCGTTCTGCAGCATCTAGTCGATTATAAACAGAGCTTGGCTCGTTCCTTTGCTCTATGTTTTTGGTGTTTTATATAAAACACCAAATATTATCACCAATCAATACACATTGGGTATTTGGTGAAATATTATTATAATTGACAGATTCTCTGGCTCTTCAGGTCTGTATACTGATGAGTATTTGAGAGAGAAACAACATTATTGACGTGTAAATTGGTGTCCATTAATACAGTGATACAAAACAAACATTGACACTGATAATATTTGGAGTGCTCATTCCTAATTTAAGGCCGCTTCATAACATGCCTTTGAGTTCTCGATACAGTAAAACCTCACTTAGAGACGGCTTAATATTGAGATAAACAATTTATGTTCGAACAGGTTTTCTAAGTTTCTTATGTGTTTCAACTTGATAAGGCCAGAAAAAATAGTGTTGATTAGGCTGACTTTTTGGTGCCGACCCTGAAGTTACAAAAATATTTGACAATGAATCTTTCCTCCAAAGTATGAAAGGTCTGTCATGAAAAAAATGGGAAAGAAGTTTTATGACTTGCTTTCAATAGGCGTAAAGAACATTTCTGGTCACCTGACCTACACTTATTTTCCCACAAGCCGGGACTTTATAAGGCCAGAGGAACAGTGCCTCCACTATCTCAATTTTACCTCTCTGCACAAAAATAATCTCAACAGTGGCTTTCAAGAATAATACACCCCCCCAAAATCCCTACTTACTCACCCTCCTTTTTTATGAGCATGTAACCAGAAACAAACAATGTTCCCATATTATTTTTTATCATGTGACTGTAAACATGAAATCTTTTTTTAGTCTCGCGAGACCATCTCAATGTTAAAATCATGTTTTGATCCCAACGCTAAAGTGTCCATATTGAGGTCTTGTGGTATTTCAAATGAATTCAATTGTTTTATTTACAATAGATCATAACTGCTACCTTTACCAAATTTCGGACGAAAGAACGATTTCCTCGAACATCTGTTTTAGTTTATGAATGAAAATGTTCGAAAAAGAACTGATTTTAGTTCATTAATAACATTAGAATGTGCATCTGAAGGTGCAATAACAATCAATATATAGTGAAAATGGCATAATAAGTTTTTTTCATGGCCAATTTGAGCTAACATGTATTTCATTTTATAAAAGTTCAAAATGATATCTCGAACACAGCACCAACACTGGTTGTTAACTTTACATGCATTTATGTGAGCATTCACTTAGTCTTAAAAGCAAATTCAGACTTTCTTGTCAACTTGGACAGCTCATACTGGAGGATATTATCATTAACTATGACAAAATTTTGTTACATTATTGCAAAATTGTGCATATAAAATGTTCAAATGCTTTGAGCTTCATGAACCCTACCACCACATGAGGGTTTGCCCTTGATCCAACTGGTGGCCTTTGCAGCACCCTGGACCCTTAACCGTTTTTCAGCTGATTTTGAAATTGTCTGTTCACAGCCCTGCTTTAGTATCTACCATTAATATCTATCATAGCGTCCTTGGGCGGCAATTTTCCATCCATAATTCATTTAGTATAATGCTGGCAACACCAAGATAGGATGACGTTGATTTTATTCCACATCACCGAATCACTAGCCTACATGTTTGTCTGATCTTGATGGTTCTGAGGTCATTCATCACCAGTTATTAGTATATATATGACGGACACTTTATCTGGCATCAGAGGCCTCTAGGGTCGAGTAGTTATGGTCTCTGACTTGTAACCAGTAGCCCCTCACCGCTGTGAGTGTGAATACCACCCGGTACCAAATTTCACCCGTGAGGAAGCTGTCCTGCAGGCTTACGGAAGGTCGGTAGTTCCACCCAGATGTAAGCGTGGGGTCTTCCTCCATTGGTAAAGTTGGAAAGTAGCCAAATGACCCTAGCTGTTGGTGCGACATTAAATTCCACTGAAAAATACCTAACATCATTTTATTCAATATAAAAGTAACGGTTGACAGATCTCATACTAAATTCGGACGGTGCATGAACAGGCCGCACCCAATCAAAAAATGCTTCGCCGTCTAATAATATTAGAATATATGTAATATTGGTAGAATAACTGTATCCAAGTGCCGCTTTTACGGCAGTAAATACTGAATCTGTCCTTATATAATACATGCACATTTCCGAAACCTCCAAGTAACCTTTATGTTACAAGAACACATATGATTTTATTGATTTTATATATCTCTCACAACTCAAGCAAAACGTACCATAAGAGTACTTATATTATTTTTCTAGCATTTTATTCAACTCGAAAATGCAGCGAATTGCTTAGAGGGAAGTAACTCTTGATTAGAACACTTTAGTATTCTTGTTGGAGTTATTTCTCTTGGTGTCCCTGTGTTAGTCAGCATTCCCGAACTACAAATATAGCTTATGATACCCCTCCATTTCATTGGTTTAACTCTTGAATCAAATGCAAAGCATCCGTTTCTGACATGACACAATCTGAGCAAATCACAGTCAATGTCATTTCATCTAGGAGCAATCTTCTTGATGGTTCATTAATAATATACATAATTTGGTGAGCAGTGCGTGCGTGAATACAATGACAAACGCCAATAACGACAACTTATGTAGGACTTGTAAACATATAGAAATACTGATGAGTTGTCTCCCATTGTACATATGGCAGTAATTGTAAAAGTATTGTACGAAAGACTGGTCTAGGTGCTAAATTACTGAGCATGTTTGCTACAATTTATATTCAGCATGTTTCAACCGTTACAGAAATATTACAGATATTTGAGGGCATTACTAGTCACGTAAAATCTATGATGTTAGTGGACTGTCTCACGCGTAATAGCAATTTTGTCCTTTTTTTCTAAATGAATTTTTTCAATGAACAATAAAATACTAGTAGTACAACTGTTTACAACTCTGTATGTGTTTTGTTGATGACAAACAACTTTTCTAACAATCATGCATTATTAATTTACTTCAGTAAAGTCTAATTATGCTCTCTTTGATATGTGAATGAATTAATCATAGAACTTAAGGTACACATGAGTGGAGCATTCGAAACTGTTTAAATCAATCTGTAGCTTGTAATCTATAGATTGCGACTCGTACCACCTTCCAAACCATTTGCGCATCCTTTAATACTTCCTTATTCCTTTCCTTAGCAAGCCTCGAGTGCAGCATTCTCGTCTCTGAACAACCAGACCAACTTTCAGCATAAACGTTGGGCAGGCAAACAGTGTGACAACCTCCACGAATTAATTCCATACTGTTTAGAATCATTAAAGTACATGACCGTATAGTTACATTTTCCCTTTTGTCAACGGAATGCTCGATATATGGCGATGAAACATGATCTGATTCATTTTTATTTAATATCCCTACTTAATGAATTTGATCCCTTCACTAGTCTACAACTATCTATCGATTTATTGATTGTATTAAATATCGTGCGATTAAAAAATTTCATGTGATTACAATATACCATGTGATTACCATATATTATGTGATTACCATATACCACGTGAGTACAGTATACCATGTGATTACCACATATCGTGTGATTACAATATATCATGTGATTACTATATATCAATGCAAATTGATTTGTATTCAATAATAAGAGTACAAGATTTCAAAAAGTCAATACAGATAGAATCATTCGCTACCTGTATGTTTGGTATTCGGTGGTGACAGATTTACTAATGGTATTTCACGTATAAACAAATAAATTTTTCAATTCCTCATCGACAGTTTGTAACACATACCAATGTAACAATGAGACTGAGCACGTTGAATTGATTGAAGTAAATCATATAAAGTTATCTTCAATCGTTCCTAAAGATTATCACAATGTTTTCTGCATTTATCACGTTTTTTTAGTGTTTAATCTTCTACTTATGGTGATTATTGGTGAAACCTGCTGTTAGGTTGTGGTCAAGCTAGACAAAAGGTCATGTTTATGGTCACTTAGCCGAAACAAAATGGGGGAGGTAGGCCGGAAAACGTTTTCCGACACATCTTTCGTACTTTGAGGTGCAATTCATCCCTATTTATTTGTGCACTTAGGATTCTGTCGTTAGAAACTTTAGGGTCAGTCGGGTAACCACGACTAATTTTTCTGACCTAGCGTTACTCAGCATGGTATGGTCGAATTTAAAGCATGTGTTTTTCTCGGGAATACTTAAAACATTATGTTATATAACCAGGCCAGTTTGATGTTTATCTGCAGGTGCACGTACGAGTAAATCATCTTGTAATCATAGTCCCTTTTTATGACGTGTTATTACTACACATTAGGCGTTGATTTCGCACACGAAGACCTGATAATTTATTATGTAATTAACGAAACAGAAACAACAAACAACAGTCTTGAAGAAGTTAAGAAAGTATATTTTATCAAATATAAAACAGAAAATCTTGCAAAATATGTGATGCTGTGCAGTGATTTATAATACACAGAAAGAATGGAGCAAAAAACTGAATAGTTATCATGTTATAAACATCCGAAAACGACAGCAGGAATACCCATTTCCATACAAAACACATATTTTGTCTAATTGGTCACTTTCGGAACCTTAATAATGAACACCTTTGTGTCAAATGATATATTTAAAAAGAAGAAACAAAGACAGAGTTCTCTGATATAAGCCAGTTTTGTTATGTCCTACCATTATCAAACACATTGGTCAACTCTGTTGCATCAAATCTCAATTCCAGTTATGAAATAATGATCTAAACCGTAGGATACAGGGGTGATGTGGCAATGCCACAGTTATTGTTCCTGTTTCTTGCCATGTGAATGTATCCATCTATACCCCATGTTGTTGCCCAGCTATTCTTCACAATCCAATAGTCACCAGCACTCTCAGATCCGTAGCCAACCACCAGCACAGCATGGTCAAGTTTGGTCTTACTACAACTGGGTTCATAGTAAATCCCTACAAATTAAGAGTATATTTTTCTTTTTTAATGTTTTTTTTATCAATTGATAGATGATGGAATGCTTGTCCTGAATATTTCATAATTAATCATAAACTTTTTGCCCACAAGTACAAGCCGAGTTTATTGTTTCATTTTCAAGGGAAACGTGTGCGATACCTTGAAATACATTTATTCGCCGTAATACTCTCGATTAAAATTGGGAGTGGAGAATGGAACAACTTTTGTCAACAGAACAAGAATAAGGTCCAGGATACTATCCCGATCACCAGTCTCCCAAGCTCTACGAAATCGAGCTGATATACGAAAACGGGATATGCTAAAACGAGCTAGTGGGATACACTATACTAACACGAGTTATTTCGATATCCTTTACTAAAACGCATTAACATTATATGTTTTTCTAAATCGAGCTATCGGGATAAGTTCTATGAAAACTAGCTAATCGGAAAAGTGTTACTAAAACGAGCTAATAGGAAAGGCCCCATTAAAACAAGCCAATGTGATTAGCTCTTCTAGAACTAGATAGTAGAAAATGCTATACTAAAACAAGCCAATGGGCGAAGATCTACTAAAACGAGCTAATAGGAAAGGCCCTATTAAAACAAGCCAATGGGCGGAGATCTACTAAAACGAATAATAGAAAAGGCCATACTAAAACGAACCAATGGGAAAAGATCGACTTGATAGATTTTCCCAAATTAAGCAGTTTTTATTAGTCACTGCATTATGACTGTTTGACGTTTGATAAAATGAATTTTGAATGAATTTTAATAACAGTTGGCTGTTATAATAGACTCTTAGTATTTACGTGAGGTGACTTCTGCACCAGTTTCACTTGTTAACTTACCTCCCCTATAGCTCTGGAATGAAGATATACTTGCATCAATTGACACAGAAATGGGGCCAACAGTCGCTGTAGCTGCTTTCAAGCTAGATTCACTCCCTTGTTTGGTACATACATATCCAGTATCAGTGGCACGAATATATTTAGAATTGAATTTACAATATCCATCCTGAAAAAGAGCAAAAGTATCCAATAAGACCAAAATCTCGCGAACAGATTTTCATTGAAGAAATAAAATTCCTAATTTTGATTCCCGATTATACATATTCTGTTAAACCAATTTATGTAAATTATGATAAAAATGATTTGAAATGGATTTGTTAAATTCCTTATTTAGGTTCGGTAATTCAATAATTAATCTAATTATCCCATGCGATTCTAGACTTGGATTACTTTGTCGGTCTAGTTTGGTTGAATTGTTTGTTAAGGCGATATCTATGAAATACAAATTTAGCCATTCCTTAACTATCTAAAAAGTTTTACAGTCAGTCAAGAGCCTATTTTATAAAAAGAGGTTTAACACGTGATAAAGATAAGAAAAGGATTCCCAGAAAAAAAAAACACATATAAAAATCACACCATATTCAATATACTACCCTCCCCAGAACCTACCAACCCCATTTCCACCCGACACATAGGACCATACAATAAACGGAAGACAAAGACGTCTCCATGAAGGGTTACCGGATTGGAACAATCTACAATAGAGCTAATCTTGTGGTCTCAATCTCATTTAACCCCGGGGAAATGAAAAATACTGCTGTGTGAAGCTATAATTCCTACGCCAGGGTCATGTAACTGGCACATGTCTATAATAGCTTCTTGTTATTAATTTTTAATAGAAATTAAATAGTATGACATTGTTTTTTTCAAAGCTGAAATAATACTCTTTCCCATGCGTGGGCATATGGTTGGTATGGAATTATAATTCAAAGATAATGATGAGTTGTTTGGAAAATATAAATTAGCATAAATCTTCCTTTTGCGAGTTCCAAGGAGCAGTTCTAAAGAAAAATGTTGCGTGATCATTCGCACTAACCTTTGCTTTGTAAGTGTAATCTGTTTCTCCTTCAATCCCACCAGCTTGTTTTATATATTTAAAGGCAAGTTCCTGTAGTCCTCCATTACACCCTTGGTTTCCGAGCGATGTGGAACAATCAACAAGCTGTTGTTCGCTAAGGGAAACCAGCTTACCAGTTTTCTTAAAATGTTGTCCCTCCAGTGAACCGGTCTTTGAAAAAGAGGTAAAGATGTTTAGTCGATCCACACTTAGAGACGACATTGAGATAACCTTGTAATAACAACCACCTATTTTCGGATCGATTTTCAATTTTTCCCATAATTTTCAACTTGGCTGTCAGACCATCTCTATTGTTTGGCCCCAAAGATGGTCTTAATATCGAAGTTTCACTGTCTTAAAGTTCAGTTGTTATAGTAACTATGTTCAATGGTTTATGATATTAATCCAATTCCAATCTGCAATGACTGTATTACAAATACAATTAAAATCGACCTAATTATATGCTAGTCCGTAATTTGATGAAAAGAAATCAGTATTGTATTCTACATTCTATATTGTTGTTATAAGATCGTTTTATTTCTTCTATATTGATATCTAACACATCCGACATTTATGGACAGAGACACATTTTAATCCTTTATAAGACAGTTATTCGCTACATACAATGTCACTACAGACAGCTAGATACACAGTGACTTTATTTTGCATGACTACCTTTTGTAGTAACAACAGTGTTGGGCAACGCCCATTACTCTGTCGTGTCTGACTGTGATAGACGTTCGATCAATTTTGCGAACAACTGAAATAAGACTTTATCAATAGCTTCTCAAGGAAACAATAAATTTCCATATGTCGTAAAATAAAAAGTTCCTCGTTTCCACTAACCCGCCCGAACCATTTCTTTTCTGTCGACCACAGACTTTTTCAATCTTGGTCATTTGTTTTTGCTGATACTTTCATTTTTTCATATGAATTATATCTCCAAACTAAAAACACATATGTAAAAAAGAAACTTTGCCGACCTGCCGACACCGCATTTTTAGGGAATGTTTGTGGAAACATGTTTTTTTTGGCCCAGTTATAATAATAACGTGTTTTATACTCACTGAACTGAAAGCCCAACAGGAACCACATTGTCCCTGGTTCTTAACTGGGGTCACATAGCCCTTCTTTCTCCAGTCAACTTGATCTGACATTAGTATGTTAGAAGGGGTCAAGAAAGTGGAGCATCCGCCTCTCAGTTTCTCTGTATCCATAGCAACCTTACTTGTGTACAAAGCCAAAAACTCTTTGTGGGTCTGAAATAGCATTTGTTTCCTTGTATAAATAATGTACGGATATTTATTGCGGATGTACCTACACTGCTCAGCTTAATGAAATGCTACGATTTTAAGTAGACAAACACGAATATGAATGAATCAAATTGTAATACTTAAAAAATTGTTGTCGACTGTTCAATGTATTTAAAGGGATTAAGTTCCAGTTTGACATGAGAAATTTCATGATTTTTATGATAAATAAGCTATATGTGGTATTTTAAATGTTTTCTACCAAAGATTTCAGTACATGAGAGACAAAAAATATCGAAGGTTACATGTGTTAACAATATTTTGACATTTTAATACATGTATTTCATAATATCACGGAGACACACGTTTACGCTGTTGACGCTGAAAAAATGGAAATAGGTTTACCCTGTCTAAACACGCGCAAATATTTAAATCAAAGAACAATTATAACAAGAAATAGAGATCATGCATATTATGCAGGATGGAACCAGATAAACAAGGTCGATGTTGAGAAAGCGTGTGGATTTTTACCACTCGCGTGTATTGATGCGCCTACTGAAACTTGTTGACATTTACCAGGTCTGAAAATTGGTTAACACCAAGAAAATAGGTGGATTCATTCTTTTCGTATCGAAGATTGTGTTCTCTGATGATCTTTACATTCGTTTCAAATATTTCCATCCGCATGTACTCCTCGTTATCATCTTCATACTTTTTGCCTACAAATGTACGTGTTAGAATGTAAAAATATTATAGGCTAAAACTTTTCTGAACTTTTCATGACAAATAATCGTTTTTTTCCTTCAATGTACATTCTAGTACATAAATATTCAGTCAATCCAAGAATGAACGGCTTAAACAGGAGCAAATTATTGCTTTTTAAACATAATTCACTGTTATTCAGAGGTTAATTTTGCTTGCATATAAAGAGTTCGCTTCATTCACGAGGTGATCTTCATAAATAGGATTCATTAACTCAGATAACTCGAATTTACCTGTCATTTTGTCATCTGAACTTTTGTCACGCAGAGAATTCCAGTTTACACACTAAAATCTTGTACTGCACATCACGTTATATTATATATGTTACCATATGAAGAAAATGCCGCATATATGATCTTAAAAATGTTACTGCAAACTTACAACAAACAAATACATGTACATGTTTCTTTGTCATTTTATGTCACAACATGTGAAATACAAAGTACCCGATTAAGATTCGTTCTTTTATTGTGTAGCTTTAACGACGTGTGAAAAACAAAGTAATCCATTAAGATTTGCTCTTTTGTTGCGTAACTTTAACGATGTGTAGAAAACACGGCGATCGCCGGCGCGCAGGTGCGAACGATACTGCACATCACGTTATATTATAATAAACATGGAAATTTATATTAAGAACAAAAATGACGGGACTTATCTCCTCGAGATAAGCCTAGAGCTCGTGATATCGATGCTCGTAATAACGAAGTTTTACTGTAGTTCCAAATCGTAAAGTGGAAGAAGGGGTCGGTATACATTAACATTGACATTGAATGCCTATTACATCTGTTACATATCATTCAAACTTACCGAATACTTCCTTAAATGATCTGAATAGATCTTTCGTGGGTTTGTGCTTGTCAACACCTGCTTGCAATGCTCTTGCCATATTGAGATCAAGACTAGGCGCAGCAAACATGTAGGGCAACACGGCGAGAAGAAGTAACAACTTCATTTTGAAACCAACCTGTTAACATTAGATCAAGACAACATATATAACGACGCTCAACCCAGACAATAGACAATGTTAACTGATCGTTTTAACAAATACGGTACACTATAATTCAGTTAATAAGGAAATCCTTAAAATGATGACTTACGGAAGTTTTTGTATTTATTTGCTAACATCATGTGACGTGTTTGGTGCCCGTTCGTTTTCTTTTAGTTTTCCATATTTAATTGAAGCGCTTAGTGGGAAAAAGTGCATGGTGTTAGAATACTCGTAAAATTAACTGATTAATAAGTCAAGCGACATTGACAGTTGATAATATAGCTTGAGACTTGGCTTTAATTATGATATTTTGCACTGAGTTTCCATGTCTAGTTGCATGTTAGTTTTTCTATCACTATCCCGTTTGAAACATTCTAATACGGACGGCATTGACGGAAGCATTTTCACACATTCTTATTCCTAAGTAACAAAACTAAAATGAAATAAATACTCAAGGTTAAAGTCTAGGGAAATGATCTACATATTCTTAATTTATATGTTATGTTATGTTAATTTGCACGTACATGCACTTGAAACGTAATAATTTGTAACTAACTGTTAATCCTTTGACGACGTCCGAATTCTTTCATCACTAAAACTACGAAACACACTTGTATAATGATGTTTTAAATTAATTAGAAAATGTTACAAACAGTAATTGATCATGTTTTATGATTTTTAATTCACAAAATATATTTAATTGCACTTTGCAAGTTTTCAAAGTGGTTAGAAACAGTGATGCGAATAATTAAATCATCATTTAATTGGAAATAATAGTTAAGAAACAGAACGATATTGTTTTTTTTCTTCGATATTGACGAGATTTCCATGGTGTAAAGCCCATTTTCTAAATCAAACATCTCCGTACTCTGATAACGTGCTTAATTCATTTCGTTCTTTCGGAGCGTTTGATAAAAACGAGAGTAGCAATTGAGGGAAGGATGTTCAAGAAAACAGCCCCGATACAGGTGCTTGTGGCCGTCAAACAAACACAATGTAATTAAGACAACATGTGTATTCTGGTAATGATAAAATTCCTCTTGTCCACGTAATAACTAAAATTATCTTAACGTACCTCCTCAGTTTCGCGAGGATTACGTCGCAACGCAAACTTGAAAAAAGATTTTCGATTCCTGCTCACTTTCTTTAAAACATTGCAAGTACAAGTTTACTCAAAGACGCTATAATGAATTTAATTAAACATCAACCCAACATTTTTTCTATTCAGGGACTTTCTTTGATAACTTTAAAAAAATATTAATGTTTATGAAATTGATTTGACTGTGTGTATTAATGAACACAAAACAATTGAACCCCCATACGTAACTGATGAAATGTTCCGGAAACAGGTTTCAGAAGTAGAATTGTAGGCTCTTATCGTTAACTGAATTGTTTTTGCGAGGAAAATACAGAACGTTAAGATTCCCACTTAGTCATCATTCCCATAAGTGTTCTACTTAATAAACGCATGTTTAATTAATATAAACGCCCTTGTTACTCTTATATGTCTAATGACAGGACAATACAGTTTCTTTCCTTGTTTAAAAATCACAATTAAACTTGAAAATTAATATTTAAATGTACGTCGTTCTTGTACTTCACAAGTTTTGCTTTTTAGAACTAAAAAAGAGGGGAAAACACAATGAAGATGCGGCAAAATCATTGACAATAGTTGAGAGGAATAGATATCACACAAAAAGATGTATTACATTCACAGATAAAGTACATAACTGATCAACAATGTATACAAAATTAAAAACAAATAAACAAATGTTCGTAACAATTATGTAAGTCTGATATGAGTTCAAAGTACAAACATGATGACATAAACATTTGTTTGCAAATTAAGGGGCGAGACATCAAATTTACGACTCATAAAGATTTAGTGCTTCCTTTTAAGGCTTAGACTCCATAGTAATGACTCACGTAACTTCTGCATTTACGTTTTTAGACAAATCCGAAAATATGTAAAGCTAGATGCGTCGTGTTTCCGAATTCATAACAAATATCATAATGCATGAAACATATATTTATGTTACTTGTAAATTCTTCATATCTTGTGAATAGAATCTTTTGTTTGGACATTAACAATTATTAATGTTGTAAATAAATGTATATTTTGTTTCTTCTCTTTTTATGTACAGGCTGTATTCAAGCAAAAGTTAACAAACATACATTGTTTTAAAGGTTCGACAATATGCTATCGAATCGGATACTTCAAGAATTCAAATTATATAATATTCCAGTAGAAATGAATTTTATATCTGAGAATTAGCAACTAGTTCAGGCCGACAGAAAAAATGATAATTACAAACGGTACAGAATATGTTTGTCTTTCAATAATAAATGCATGAATCAGCACTGCATTCTTTACACTATCAATCATTAATTATACATTAATTTATCCTCCGAACAAAAATATTTTTTGGCAATTTGACAATTGTTTTTTTTCTGCGACTGAACATTTTTTTATGAATTGCCTCAGTGACTTAAGTTCTTTGCTCGTCGTTCGTTGAATACTATGACATACCCCTAGATATACTCAATTTTAGTAAAATAACAGAATTTTAATATTTTTCACATCCTATTGAAAAACGTAAGACGTACGCTGGTTATACAAATTACAGAAAAGAAACACACATATTAACTTCATGTGTTTCTGAGATTTTTCTCCGTGTCATATTATGATCATTCGTTCAACACGGAAATTATATCTAGTTGTATTTTTTTATACTTTGCATTATTTTCCTACATCCGGATTTGTATATACATCTGTAGTTTCTATCTTTGTAATGATAGCTGTTTAAGAATGACTAAACGACGTTGCTTTTTGCGTGTTTGTTTATCATAACCTAATTACATAGCAACCATGAGAAGAATGAGGTTTTAAAGATAGGCTGACTAAATGATTTTTTTTCTTCCGCTTCCCAAACTTGTGTTCCCACATATCTTTAGCAAACAATGCGTTCGGAAATTTCTTTAAATGCCAAATGGCTCCGTGGCCTTTTAGTTTAAAAGATGAGATTGTAAAATTAGAAGTACATGTAGTTGGGGCGACGGTAAAGCACGGAGCATGACATTCCATTGCACAAGAAATGATGTGTTTGATACTAAGATAACGTTGGGAAGATATTTGAACTGGTGTGACTGATAGAGCTATATCCATTTTTAATGAACAGTATGATGAATTGTCATAAAGAATTTGTCCGGAATGGCTGTTTTTATCAAAAAAATGAAAAACTTGACCAATATTTGTATTAAGAACGCAAATACACGCATGGTGAAATATTGTAATCGTAATAAAGGATTGTGTCATTTATGTAATGACAACAACTTAATTTCATCTTTCATATTTTATGACAAGAACTGAACTGACCCCCTCACCACTTGTGACACTATAAAGTAAAACCTTGTGACTCTGGCAGCTTTTGGGTCAAATATAAACGGTCTTAACATCGATACGATAACATTATCAAATTAAATGTAGAGAGAATTTAGAAAACCGAAAAGGTAATAAATGGTCGTAAAAATAAGGTGGTCCATATATTGGTGTGGCTGCAAATTTAGGTGTCGAGAAGCAATTGTAAGAAAAACGGATAAAACTTTATTGTGTCTAAAAAAATTCGTTGCATTTGACGTTTGTTTGTTTGACAAGAATTACTGTATTTCACGCACGAATTGACCTCACACTTCTCAAACATGGTGGTCTCAAATATTCGTTCCAGTAAACGACGATCATGATTACAAATAAAACAAGACGCGGGTCTGCTTAAATACAATAGCGACAAACTAAGCAACTGAAGACACCTGTATATCATACAATAATATAGTGTGTAAACATGATTTAATCTGTGGATACTTAATATGAACTGAAGTATCGTGTATTTTCTCAGTATTGTATTCAAAGTCGACAATGCGGCCACTTAAGTTGAGAACAAATAAATGTTAAATAAGTGCATAGCTGTCACAGAGAAGTCACATTCTGCTAAACAATGTAATTGTTCGACAAAACAAAGATCACAAAATGCATTAAAAGCATTTTCTTATTTGACTACCAAGGCAGTTCTTCCTGGGAAAATAAACGATTGTGGTACAGTTATCTTTTATCTACAGTCTTACGTAATAATTACTCGATAAATTACAAAGCATAAGTTTGGTACATTATATACACCAATTTACAAGTTCATTATGATTAACATTACCCGTTGTCAACATTTAATTCATAGAGATCTGTGCAAAATAAAATATTCTACTGTCGCATGGAGTTCCATAACACTGACACTCATTGTACATTGAAATACAAGTACATTATACCATGTCAAAACTAGATGCTAGATTGCATGTATGTAAAGATGTATTAAGTATGTATGTACTAAGTAGATTAACAGTTTAGCTCTGTGCAACTTATATAACATTTATGAAATTCTTACAAATTACAATGTACACTAACATTCTTAACGAAACATTTTGCATAGAGTTCCACTCAGCATAGACGTAAGGATGATCCTAAATATTAGAGTATGAAATAATCCATCCAAAGTGCCGATTTCGTATTGCTATATTTATACTTTAATGATTCGATCGAAAAATATTGTTTAAAAAGTTGTTGAAATAAAAATATCAACAAAGTTATGGAAAAAATAATCACAGCAATGATAAATGTATGTGCATGAGTTCCCTTTTTTTTGTAAATAAATATTTTCATTTAAAAGTCCTACTAAAACGATATATCAACTAGTTACATAAACAACGGCACGTATCGAATCAAATAAAAATAGTGATAAATTAGTCAAACTTACCTCTTGGTGTCCGGAACAGTAGAAAGTCGACTTCTTTAGACAAAGTACGTTTTATGTAAATCAACCCACGGTATTTTCTTCCTTACAGCTAAAAACTTTAAGAATGTGATCTTAAATAAAACTTCCTGAGATACAAACAAACGATGCAACTTTTGTACTTTCGGTTTCGTTTTTCGATCGTTTCCATGAAACATATTCGAATCCTTGGGAAGGTCAAGACGAGTCAATTTGGCTGTCTCTGATTTCTTTCCCATAAATTGCAAAAATGATCGAGTCTTGATGAAATGGACAATGTCTATATTATTGTTTTCAGAAATGCATTTTTATTGACACAAATCGTGTGTTTCGGGACCTTGTATTATATAATATTCGTTGTTAACTAAACGTTTGTTTAAATTGAAACTGTCAACTTGTAATAGAATAGAATGGAATAAAATAGAATAGAATAGAAGTCTTATTTAAACATTTTCCACACAAAAAACATACGCATCAGTATCACATGTAAAGTTAGTGATTATTTAACTTCAAAGCGCGTAGCGCGACAAGCAGCCGGTGGGCGCCCCTTTAATTTTGCAAACACACTGCAAATCCAAACTAGTCTGGGGCATAAAAAAGAACCCTGGTTTCCATAAACCCGGCTGACCCATTTTTTCTAACGTCAACAGCTTTTTTCTGGTCTCGGTCAATTACTTTCTTGCCGAGATATTTTATATGAACTATATCCCCGACCTTTAACAATATATTTGAAAAGAACAGTACCGACCTACAGACATTTTTTAGACTGATCCCACAGGGCAATTTATTTAAAGGTTTTAAGTCAAATGCTGCTCAAAACTCAACATGGTTCGACCTCATACTCTCCTCTACTGGAATTAAAGTCTGTTTCCAGCCCCACATATGTAAAAAAATCACAAAAACACAACATCCATAATTCACCATAGATTTATCCCCCTCATGCAGCATTTTTTTAATATCTTCATTTTGGTCACACGTTCTTGTAAAAACACTTAGTTTTCTCCTAGACGTAGTGACAACTTTTACATATCAATAAGCCTGCCCGCCCGTATAATAAGTAAAGCTTGTATGGACACCGAATTGGTGAGTTCGAATCCTCTGCGCACCATTTTGGTTTTCTGTGATGACTTGGTTGAAGACATTATACCCGAGACCATTCGTCCAACACTGATGTGAGCGATTCATTAGGATAATTTATCAGTTACATGTGGAGAAAGAGGTTAGTAATATTACAGACTCCTTCAACTAGGTTGACTGACTGCCAGTGTATTACTAAAACGGAAATTAAACTACCGAATTATCTGTTACTTGAATATGGTGTGTTTTACCTGTTAGAACAAAATTTCCGCATTTTGGACAAAATTTTAAATTCCCGTAAATTCAGCGACAAAATGTTAAGGAAATACTTTATGTATTATAATTTCATTTAACGCTTTTATATAAAGCGCTGTTTTTGAACCTAAAATTGAATGGAAAAAAAACGAAAATAAAAGTTTTATCATTTTCAAGATTTCTGAACAATTTCTACAAAACGATGCGCTGCATTCGGTTTGAAAACTTGTCCAAGTTATATGTAACGGATGTCATTTTGAAAATACAGTTCAATTATGGTGGATAAGAGTAAAGCTAGAAAAAAATAGTTATGCTTACGGTTACTTGACTACTAAATAGGGTAGATAGATAAAAAACAATTTTTAATCACGCCTTTCGTACCTTGAAATACGATTCGTCCCCAGATATTTTCGTGTTTTGAATTTTGCTGTTAAAAGCTTTAGGGTCGACGCCAAAAAGTGGGGTCGGTCAGGTAACCAGACACAAGACTATTTTTTTCTGGCCTTATAAATATATCCGTTATTTTAATGTACTTTTGTACTCTTCTATAAATAATTACCACGTATCAATTTATATGTATTTGAATAAAAAATGCGGAGAAAAGTTAGCTTGCGGACAGAATACATAGAAAAAAAAGAGCAAATAATGTCCATTTTTATTCAATTAAATGTATTGACAACAGTAACAATACAAACATAAGCACACACTTAGTAGACAATTGAGGTTAAACCATTGTTTCAATAAAATAATAGGGTTGACACTTTACTTTTCTAACATTGTTACATCCGAGACAACTTGACATTCGACCGTTTTCACCAAAATACCTTCATTCCTAATATTTCTTGACACGAAGTAGTTTTCTTTCATCAATCTACTTATCGGTAAGACTATTTTCCAAGAAATATAATTAACCAAAGTGATATCATCATATGGAAAGGTCTTTAAAATAACCGATAAGGTTGGTTTTTTTAAACTCACATAAGCACTTCTTTCTTAATAACAAATAATCGGTACATGTTTACCATTTCAACTCTTTTGAATTTCAAATTGAAATTTTCGAAATTGATGTAGATAGATAGACAGACAGATTGACCAGCGGGCGGATAGAAATGGCTTTTATTTCAGTTATATTCAGTTGACGAAGTGTATACGAAGTCTTTATACGTGATATTTGTTATCATTCTGAAATCCATTACAACAAAGAACGAAATGTTAAGAAATATTCATCTTCAGAATTAAAACAAGTTTCATTTCATATAAAATACTCAAATATTACCGTCTTCAATAAAATACCCCTAAATCATCATCTTGAAGAAGAAAGAATCACAAAGAATCACCATCCATCATCGCTACCAGCGGTTAGATGGTTTACCTCAATATCATTTCAGTTTCATTGTTAATTAGTTCAACGCCGATCAAAAGCTAAAAAACTTTCTCTAGCGATTCCATGATGTTTATACAAAAGATTTGATACGTCATGGAATGTACTTTTTTCCGTTAAAATAACTTCCTACCAATTTTAGAGAAAGAAAGATAAGCCGAAAAAATATTTTGATCAATTTCGACTCTCTCTCTCTCCCTCTATCTCTATATATATTCAATGTCTAAAATATACAATACGGATGTCACTTTTTCAGATATGGAATTTATGTGGGGTGGTTTTGTACCTGAACAAAGCCATCAGAAAATGTAAATCTATGCCCTGTAGCTTCATCTCACTGTTGAATGTGTCTTTGCTTCGAAAAGCCTGCCGGGTTAGTCCACATTTGTCTAGTTGGAAATGAATACAGTATTGTGTTATATTGTACAGCATAGTCTAGAAGCTATTATTATACCTAGTACAAGTTTCACGCCAGATGAAATCCCTCTGCATTTATTGATTCATTGATATTTGTTTCAATCCGCACCTTTTTCTTAACATTATGTAATGTTTCATGATCGCGAAAGTGTTTATACAAAGTAGCTAAATCAGATAACACAATTAGGGCAAATGGTACGAAGATCAGCACGGCAGATGAATAACCGACTACCAAAGACACGGGTCGGTTATCAACTGCACTTGTTAAAGAACGGCGATATTTTGAAGTTAATCGAATATCTACAACTGACTCTTCCAAATTATCTATTGTAAATTGTCTAGTTGATGTAGCTGTAGAATTTGTTAGTGATGATGTTGATGTTGTTTGAGTTGCTGTTGAAGTTGTTTGAGTTGAAGAAGTTGTTGTCACAGGACTGGTCACGTTTGGACATATTGTTGTGATAGACGGACATGTTGTTGTTGATTCTGTAGTCGTCGTTGGAAATGTTGGTGGTACGTTTGGAGGTGGTGGGAGGGTCACTGGTGTACCCATTGTCCCTGAAAGTGTATTAAATAAATCTTAACCTATTATTTACAACACAAAACTATTCATTAAATCTGTAGATAAATAACAGAACATTGAAAACAAATGTACAAAATGAAAAAATATAAAAGAACAGATCAGTAATCCTAAGCTTTAATTAATCCCAAATGTGGTTAAACGGTTTATAACTTACTTGTAAAACATAAAAATACAATAAAAAG
Organism: Lutraria rhynchaena; assembly: GCA_008271625.1. Classification (NCBI taxonomy): domain Eukaryota; kingdom Metazoa; phylum Mollusca; class Bivalvia; order Venerida; family Mactridae; genus Lutraria; species Lutraria rhynchaena. The sequence continues at coordinate 99,095 of VIBL01000235.1, read as the reverse complement.
TACAATCGTCTTTTATTTACCAAGATAATATACAACATGAAGAAGTTACAGTTTTCTACAACGATATCGTTATCAGTCATTAAATTGTTTAAAATATCACCCAGGTGAATAGCCAACTCCAATTTGTTTTTAAAAAACTACCTTCACCTTTTCTAGTGTTATATGTTGCAAACCAAGGATATAATTGCGCTGGTTCAATAACGGCTTTTGTGCTTTGAGCTCGGCAGAAATTCCACCAAATGTATAGAATATGTATAATCATTGGATATTTCAGCCAATTTCTAAATTACATTGCTAGCGCATCTTTTGGATCAGGTTGACTTTTTTGTTTGTTCCTTTGTTTGGGTTAAGAACAGTTTGTACTTGTAGAACAAATTTTCCGATACGTAACGACAAATGGTTTTTATGTGCTTGAAGTTGACTATCGTCCTGTGTAATCTAGATTCTATACATTTTAAGAAAATAACATTTAAAGAAATCTAAATAAATCATTTGTACAACCATTAGGACAGCCGTAATCTCCATCCGCACTTATGTTCAGTGTCGATGTATCGATGGAGGTATTAACAAAAACCACTGAAACAAATAATAATTTCATTGAGACTCACTGTTACCTGAGCAGTCTGGGAAAAATCATCGTTTATTCATTCATATTTGGAACGTTATTGATATTATTATTGGTAAGACAAGCAAATGAAAACTTCATATCAAATTACAGGTAGGATCAGGTACAGCAAAGACTGATCTTGTCTGAGTTGGTCAAAGATCTAAACGATAAAATATAACTAGAACAAATCGTGGGAGCAAATTTACAGCATCATTATCACTCAGATAAGAATACTCTTACATACAGCAACTGATTTGTTGTACCAACGTTCGGTTTCCAGGAGACGCGCTTTTGGGACGTTGGTGTAATCATTGGACGAATTTGAGTAGCCAAGCTAGTAGAGTAAAATTTAGCATCGAATGGTTCAAACACCGCCCTGACAATTAGTGCAACATGAATTGGTCAAATACATTTTGTTGGCACGGCTCCGTTATTTCCTTCTACCGTATAGTAAAACCCATGTTAATGGTCCCTGGTAAATATAGACCACCACTCAACTACGATTACTTTTAAGCATACTTTAATCTAACTCATTGATCAAATTGATATCCGAAGAAACAGAAACAACTATGGCGCTTAATGGCTTGGTTTTCTTTCCGATGGGGTGCCTTCGTTACAGGCTTCTACTGTATGCTTACCTAATTATCATCAATTGCATGGAACTTAAACTACGTAGTGCTGATTCTAATGAACAATTTATTTGAACACAGTAAATTCAGAGCACCTTTTCTCAATATTATCCATTTTTACCTCTTCGGGTTGCTGACAGTAAATACTCACTAAAATACAGTAGAGACCAGTTATGAGTATTTCTTTTTTTTGCTTCTTTTCTTATTCTAAAATGAAAGAAATTGTTGAATTCGACATGGTTAGCTCTCTTGGCTTTCTCTTTCTTAATATAATTTTATATTGCCATAACGATGTTCTGCTGTGTAGGCGATATCAGAAAATCAAATCTGTAAGAAACAGATGATGCCCCATAAAAGACAATGGTACTAACCGTCTAGGCATAATTTTCTTGAAAATGACATCCCGCTGGTACCGAAGCCTTCATACACAATTTTAACGCACATATCCATAGGAAACGTCACACTAAATAGACAAGCTACGTCAGTACCACATGATGCATCACATCCACTTCCATTTGTATGATACACTGCCTCATACATTCCAATCATGTTACATGGTCGGTCTGAAACAAAGCAGAAAAAAGACTTTGTATTATAACATGTTCAGGAATTTCCCTGACGCAGGTTTCTTGCGGGTGAAAAATCTTAGGGAAAACCCTGCATGTTCCAAAATACTTGTATATACACTTAGAGGCATAACACACATTTGTGCCAACTAAGCTCAGTTTTAAGTGAAACTGTGGATCAAGTGAAATAAGACAAATATTTCCGCATAACAACATACGCTTAGTACTATCACTGTTTGAATAAAAAGAATCAGGGAAGGTCAGAAGTCATTTTCCGCAACGAAAAATACATTTGTTTGAAGTTAGTCCCTTACATTGTCGAAGCAATACTTCATTTTACGATGTACGCAATGTTTCCAATTGTCTTTAAATATTCCTTCAGTCTTGGTCGTTGTGAACTAATCGAGTTGCGGTATTATATTTCATGGTACAACTGACCTGTCTTCACCTCGCAGATAAATCTTTCGCCGTTATTGCAATCACTTGAATGAATATGGTCATTGTGCCATGCCATACACTCCTTAGAACTGGAGTAATGATTTTTAAACCAATGCGTTGTTCCGTTGACTTCAGAACAGTCCGTGGTCCACAGTATACCATTTTCCGACTGACGAATCGAAGCCATGTACATTCTCTCAGAACTGGAATACAGTTAAACATGAACTGGATGATTTAAATGTATTTGTATTAAATAGACCATGAGACGAAAAATAATGACTCGTACAATTATCCAAAATATAAAAAAGTGAATCTTAGATAATTATGCTTTCCTCGTATAGAGTGATCTTTATTGAGTTTAACGCCATTTTTTCAACAATTCTTTTCAGTTAAACACGGCGGCCAGTTCCCTTACCAGTTTTCCAGGACTGTATTCTAACCAGTACTAACTTACCCTACTACAAGGAGTCGGCAACTTCTCCACATTTGGAGAAAAAATTGACCTTTTGTCACATTTTCTTCGAAGGGTAAGACTTGCCGAGTCCGGGATTTGAACCCGTATCTCCGGGCTACAAGTCCAGTGCACTTACCACTGGAGAACGGTTGCGGCTCGGACATAGTGATAATGCTGTTGATGAACTAAAACAATTTTACTATAATTTCAGATGTAACATGCGGAAACATTTTGACTTCACACCGCTTTTTGTAATGGCGAAACCAACCGATTTAAACCTTTCCCCGGCGAACCACTGATTCCACACGTCAAAGTGAACTTTTACTGGATGTCCTTCTGGGTCAAAAAGTTTCAAATAATCCAATATTTTAGGAGTTGGTTTTGCAGTGTTGTGTTAAGGAAACCAGAAGTCTGTTTCTTTGCCTCAAATAGCGTCCATCTCAATATTACGACCACCGCGTTATTACGACCATTTATGTACGGACCGGCTACCAATAACTCCCCAATAATTCAACATGATAACAAAACCACCGCATTATTACGACCGATTCTTCGGGTACGGAAGATGGTCACATTATCGAGGTTTTACAGTAGTATGTTATTAATTACAACTCCCCATGGTCTATTAGGATAAAATCTATTCGTGAAAGTAATCATCTGTCGCCTTTGAGTCTTGATCACCAAGACTTGGTTACGGTAAATCTTGATCACATTTACAAAACGTGTACTTGAAATTTGAAATGTGTTTTCAAAAATGTTTAAAAATCGAATTGGGTTTCGGGAAAGATAGTAAATTAGGGAAGGTGGGATATTTAGTATGAAGTGTTCTCTATGAACCCTTTTCTTAACGATGTCCTAAAGAATTTTGTTTTTGCTATTGTTTATGTTAGAGTAAACTAGTAAATTTACTAAGTACTTACAAATCCAGTGGGACGCCATACTTCTCCATTGAAGTACGATTCAATACATCAAAAAGTTCATCTGTGTCAATCTTGGCTAAATCACCTCCACTTTTCCTGCAGTAAGCCTGGGCTTGATACCACGTCAGTGTTTGTGAATAGATTCTGTATTCTGTCATACCATCGGAAGCGTATACTACATGTATGAAATACAAATAAAGGTATCATTTAATGTACATCAAATAGACCTGACTCCATTTTTTATTATTCTTTTTTTAAATCAGGAAACTCCTCTTCTTTGGTTGCAGTTATGATAAATGTTAAATCAAGTTATTTCAATTCATTTAAAGCGGCGAACATGTTAATGTGCGTTACACATCGTGGTTGCATTCTGTCTGTGTCAGGTTGTGCGTAAACAAAATACATGATATTTTGTCATGAAGTGTACACTATCGTAGCAGCTTAGGAATACGACTCGTAATAAGACCAAGTACACACATTCACTATAAAACACGCATTGATCAAAATTGAAATTAAAGTAAGCAAGTATCGCGTTTTACGTTTGTTTTCAATAGTACTTCAGTTATATACCTGCCGGCCGTTATTACAATCAGAATTCCTGGATTATGTACCAGTACTATGTTGCTCTCATTCTCTGCCGACTCTGATTGACGGAATCACTCCACTCGAAACAGCGATTTAGAACAAATGGCCTGAAAGACGTCTTCAACCAAATCGTCACAGAGAGCATGTGCCACAAACCCTCTTCCTAATGTTTGTATGCCTGCACACTAATGCTATATGTGGGTTTTTAGAGGTATCAGGTCTGAATATTTGATATTGATTTTTCAATAGAACCAATTAGTAACTCACCATCATTTTCTTCAAGCCAAAAATTCGTATAAATCCCATTTACAAAGTCAAAATCAGCAGAACTGTAAAACATAAAAACAACAGTAAGCCAACTAAATCCCATGTTTAATTGTGCCTTCGATATCAATGGTAGAAATTAAATAATGATTATTCAAGCGAAAGCAGTGCTAAGGACTGGTCACACTTAGAAAGTTAGTTTTCTTCGAGTGAGATATCATAAAACTTTTAAAACCTTTTCATTATCAAAGGTCGAGCGAGTGGTTAAGTTGTAATTAATTATTCAGAGAGTGCTTATGACAACAAATAGAAGCAACGGATTTCTGGGTCCTATGTTTCATTGATTCGAAAATCAATTATTTTTTTATAAATGTCTATATTAAAAGTTAATTACCAGCATTAATTCCTGTGGTTCACTATGAACATATTGGGAGAGGTTCGTGCTATACCCGATGAAGTTGTAGAACTATTTTCTCCTTCCTATATTAACTGTTTCCCGAACCTATTATTGGCGCCGATCCTGTAGTTTCTAACAGCCAAATCCAAAAACGAAAATATTTGTGGACCTCCAGGCACAAAAAGTGTGAGTTAATTTTTTTTTCGATCTACCTACCCTATTTTATGATCAAGTAACCGTAAACATACCTATTTTTCCAGCCTCACTCTCATCCACCATAATTGAACTATATTTTCAAAATGACAATCGGTACATAATTAGGCAAGTTTTCAAACCAAATGCAACAAATGTTACAGAATTGTTCAGAAATCTTGCAAATTACAATACAATTTTGTTGAACTGGTTTCTCAGGTAAATAACTAAACAATCATGTGTATAAATATCTTGAAATAAAAAGGGCCTTTTATTGTGTAAAATGTTCGCTCCCGATTTTCCTATTCATGGTAATGTTACGTCTATTGGACACATTCTCTATAATCATTGTCAGGGTTTCGGATACAAGTAACACAGGATAATCATTCCGTCGTTAATCTGAAATCGTTCTTAAATGCAAATTGTCAATCCTAACTCACATTACATACAAGATCCTATATTTATTTAGAGAGGGACTTCTAGTTTTCTCTTTTGCTTCATTATGTCATATTTCTCTGTTACTGTAAGATATATTTAAATGTAAATCAATGAGTCACTAATGATATACTAGTAGCCAAGTCAACAGACAGTCTTAACATTGACAAATCAAATTACGCATGTTTCATTGCGGATAGATATCTCTCTTTAATTTCGCTTTGATTTTGCCTTTTTTACCCTTGTTATATCTTAACTTTTAGACGACTCCTTTGGGATTTTATCATTTTTGTATGCTAATTTCGTCACCACTTTTGTTGGTTATTCAATGAGTTTATGGTGATGCCGTGTGTTTTGCTGATGTGATTTTGTCAGCTTTTCCATTTTTTACATCATCATTGTCACGTTGGACGGAATAAATGCCAATTAAAGCCAATGCTGCATTAAGGATATTATCTACACAGTTGAATGTTACAATTGTAATTTAATTGTATGACTAATTTATGTAGAAATAATTAATCATCCAATTAAATGAACGAGTAGGAACCATGTTGACAGATTTAATAGTAAATAAACACAACGCCTTACGAATATATTGACACATCAGTACACCACAAAAAGGCGACCTATTGATTAGGCCTCAAGTATTTTCCAACTATTAATTATAATTTCATTATTCTAAAATAACATTGACAACTGAAAAGTTGGTTTATCAAATCAGAAGTTTTATAATGATTCCGAAGAAAGCAAACACGCCAATTAAAATGAATGTCTTTAGTACTACAAGTATCTGATTATTGGGTCTTTAATCAACAATTTATTGATCAAATACCTCAGTCAACGAAAAGGGTACGGAATTCACGGCTTGCAGTCACGTGCTCTCCTACCGGACCAAAATACGAAAGAGCTTTCTTCTACAAATATGAAAAAGAAGCTTCTTTTTTTGGTAAATAACTTTAAACCGAATATGCTCATAGAAATTAGAAAAAGAAACACCAAAATACAAACAGAATTAATTTATCATTCTGTATGATGCAACCATGTAGATTATTCAGCTGCATTGTTGACACATGACATTGTTCAATTAGTACTTATTAATGATTTACTCCTTGAAATATCCAGAATGGACAGAATGTTGTCAGCAATAGTTACTGGTGTGTCAACCAATGTTTCACCATAATATTCAATGACTACCAATAAGCAATGTCTTATATCTAGTTCACAGATGGCTAGTTCATGTTGAGATATACATGTAACAATGTATTTCAACGAGAAACGACAACAGCATGCAAGTGAAGAAGTCTGAGTAAAAAATAAATGTTGGCTAATGTGCTTGCAATGTAAACTTTTAATTTCGTTAAGTAAACGCAGTTTTAAAATTCCAATATCATAATGGACAAACATTAAGGAAACTTCATGTCGCGATGTAAATAATAAATGAATAATTAATTGGTTTGAATAACAAATAGAACAGAATATTAATGATATATTATTACATCAATGAATTTAGAAATCTTTTAGACACGCGTAATTCTAATTCACAGCACCCGGCGCGCGTCAAGTTTTTAGTATACTTGACAAATAGGTTAAATTAATAACTTAAGTTGAAGGAAATTCTTCCGACTGGTTATTCCATATTTGCTTATGGTCTGACTGGCATGGGTGGTTTGTTTGGTAATAATGAATGTGTGAACGCACGCAAACCTTTAAGTCAATATAGTGCATTGTTGTTTACAAGACTTCATTTTCTCCCGTTCAAAAAGGTGAGTTTCTCTGAAGTTATAGCACTATATATATGTATATAGGTATAAGTTTTTACCACAGATCATAACTTAAAAGCTGGGGAACAGATAAAGCCTTAAATAGCAGCATTTCTCCAAACAAATCAATGTATTAGCTGATTGATGTCTGTTGATGAGGTCTGTTTTATTTCTTGCTGGACATGGTTAATATCTTGAACAAACATGCAATCTCATTTTCATTTTCAGGGTTGTAAATGTGTCAGACCTTATTCTATCCATTTATTTATTTCCATAATTTCTGCAATCAAGTCATTTTTTGTATTTTACTTGTTGCTTATAATAAAAAATAAATTATGTGTAAGTTATGTTTTTTATTTATACTATCTTGTATCATAATGTTTCACATAAATATATATACAAGAATGTATGCATTCGTATGTACATGTAGTTTAAAGGTCATATACACAGAAAAATACATAATTTATTAACTGTCACTAATTTAATTGTTTATAAGCATTTTTAAACATGTATGCCATGATAAGGCTATAAAGATAAATTTAAAGGACTGAAAAACAAAGATTTGTCCCACAGTAGCTAATTTCCGAGAAAAAAAACAGGGTTGCTTCCCTTGATTTCTGACGTCATAGTAGCTTAATGTAGTGTAAGTGCCTAAATACGTAAAAAGCGTTAAAAGCATTTTAATTTTTTTTAACAATTATTTAATATTATATTTCGATATCATGCAAATTCAAAGCGAGCGTGCAAAAGTAGCGTTTTGCAACGATAAAAATTGTACCCCTATTGATATCAATGCGGACAATCTAGGGGTTTCAAGGGTCTCCGTAGGTACAAATTAGTAAAACAATATACACATACAACTTGGCATCGTTTGCGTAATATCAAATTTATCTATTCCTGTGTCAGTTATGTTTCATACACATTTTGACTTGATTTATAGAACTACAGCATATCTCTGCATGTAATGTAGAGCCCCTGAGTATATCTAAATTGTCAGTACCGGTATATTAATACTGTAAGACATAGAAATCGAGTATTATTGTTTCGAGAACAATATCATTCGAACTTGAACTTTTATCTCATTACCGCTCAGATACGAATATTTATGAGACTATCGAAAGCCGCCCAGATACGAATAATAAAGACTCTAGCTAAAAACGCGTATTCAGATATTAAAATCAATTTTTGTACCACTAAACTTACTTCTTTATAAATTTTAACATTTATCAACTTCAAAGCAAAAAATGTGTAGTAGCTATTTAAACTTAAGCAGCCAATACCCTTATAAAGCTTTACTCCCGACACAATACAAGTAAATTTGTAACACAGTAGACTCTAAAAAAACATTGTTCCAACTAGTGGTAATTAGGTCAACATTTTGTTTTTAACACTTCACGGCTCAAGATCGTGATTTAAGACACACAATCAATGAAAGTCGACAATTGTCTGATTATGCAATAACTTTCCATAATTCCAGCTCCTTTGCGAACAGAATATTACTCGAGAAAAGACAGTAGCGAGGATCAATCTGAACTTTTTATTTCCCTGCTCATAGAGGCAACGGAAAATTCTATCCCTCAGACCTCAACAAATTCCAAAACCCTGATAGGCCTTGGTATAATGAAGATTGTAAAAGGGCTATCCAGAATCGAAAGGAATCCCTTAGGAAATTGAATCTGAGACCAACTCATGAAAATCTCAAATCTTTTCGTATAGTAAGAGCAAAGGCTCGAAGAACTATTAACGATAGTAAAAGAAAATCTTGGAGACAATATATCTCTAAACTGAATGGTAGAATCTCCATAAAAAACTTTAAATATGATCCGAAAAATTAATGGGAAAGATTGTTCTCCAATTAATCATTTGTCTGTTAACAACAATGATATCAACTCCGTCCAAGAAATTGATAAGACACTAGATACTACATTTAGCAAAAGGTCTTCCTCTGAAAACTGTCCAGAAAAGTTTCGGGCACACGAAACCAAAGAAGAGAGAAAAAACTTGAGTGATATTTGACTCCAAACTTACATTCCTTCCCCATATTAAAGCACTTAAAAAGACGTGCCAGAAGGCTCTAAACAATAAGAAAGTTGTCGCTCACTCTGATTGGTTAACTGACAGATGTTTATATAGATCTCTTGGTCGTTCAAAACTGGACTATGGATCCATTGTTAATGGATCAGCCAGGAAGTCTTACTTAAAACGCATTGATTCAATACATTATCAAGGTCTTAGACTAGTCCTTGGAGCATTTAGAACTTTCCCTGTAAACAGTCTCTATGTTGAGGCAAACAAACCTTCCCTTTATTTTAGACGGCAAAAACTTGTTGCTCAGTATATTTTAAAACTCAAATCTAATCCTATTAACCCTACACATCATGTTGTTTTTAACACTTTATTTAATAATCTGTTTAAACGGAGACCAAAGGTGTTTCCACCACTTGGTATTCGTATGTCTCAATTCGTTGAGGATCGTCATGTTGATATGGAGTACGCAGTTCAAGATTCTCCACCCTGGACCCTTATGTCAGCGGAGTTTCGCTTATGACAAAAAGTCAGATACAGACAAAACACTTTCCAAACAAATTATCATGAACTCAAAGAGCATTATCATACACATCAATCAATTTATTCTGACGGCTCTAAAGACGGGGATACTGTTGCAGCAGTATCTGGAAATGAAATTAAGAAATGTCGTCTTCCAGACAAGTCATCAATTTTTTAGCGGAGATGAAAGCCATTGATCTTTCCCTCGATCTCGCTGAAGAATCAAATCATAATCATTTCATCATTTTCTCCGACTCATCGTCTACCTTACAAACTTTACACAATATGAAGTTGGAAAGTCCCATTGTTTGTGATACACTCAAACGAATCTTTCGCCTCAGTACAAGAATTTGCATTTTGCTGGATCCCAGGTCACATGGGTATTAAAGGTAATGATAGAGCTGATGCACTTGCTAAATCTGCCTTGAAGTTACCAATTTCAAATGTCAACATTCCTTACACTGATTTTAAATCTGCAATTTTTAATCTCATCCGGTCTTCCTGGCAATCCCAATAGGATGTCGACATTAACAACAAAATTCACCCAGTCAAGCCAACCCTACGCAAATGACACCCCTTTTACAGGTCCATTCGTCCGGAAGAGGTGATATTCACTAGATGCAGAATAGGACATTCTCGTTTAACCCATTCTTGACTTCTCACCAGAGATGATATGCCAGAATGTATTCCATGTAATGCACCATATTCTATCAAACATGTTCTTATTGATTGCATCGAACTTCAAGCTATCTGTACCAAGCATTTTTATGCTGAAAACTTAAACACCCTTTTTAAAACTGTTTAACCTGAGGTTCATTGATTGGTGTTTACGGTGCATTCAACACTTACTAGTCTATAACGCACCTACAACAGAATTTGTTAATTAATAAATAAATTATGTTAATTATATTTGCGGTACAGATTAATTGCCTTTAAAAACTGAATAATAAGCATAGATGGAGTGTTTGTGAACAGGTCTTTGAGTGAACTTGCGTTGAAATACAGGTTCCGGGTTAGGGCATATTCGTGGCAGTTAAGAAGAAAATGATTTACATTGAAAGGTTCGTTACATGATATGCAAAATGGTTGATCTTCTCGGTTAAGTTTTTGTGAATGTCTTTGTGCTATTTGTGCTAAATGCTATTTGTCTTTTCATCCCATTGAGATTGCCATTTGGATTTGATAAGTAAATTAATAGATGGCTGAAAATCGCTGTTGGGAAACGTGATTGCAACTGATTGAATATTAAGAGCTTCTTTTGCCAAAGTATCATTTCCTCGAATACCTATATGGCTAGGTATCCAGCAAAATTTTACACATTTTGATTGTAACATATCATGTCAGCGAATGAGTAAATGTTGAATCAAGACGTCATTGGTTTTGCGATTTTAATTGCTTGAAAAACAGAAAGAGAATCTGAGAAAATTATAAATTTGTCTGCACTGTGCTGAGAAATGTATGATAATGCCAAGTCGACGGCTTTTGTTTCTGCTGTAAAAATTGACGCCTTCCCTGGGAGGCCCATCCGAGAAATAAAGTTGTGTGCGAAAGCAGCACAACCAACCTTGTTGCCGTCTTTTGAGCCGTCAGTATAGATATGGATAATATCATGATGTGTTTTTATAATTTTGGATCATTCGTCTTTGTATAATTTTTTGTTTTGGATAGATCAGTATATACCCCGGGACATGATTGTGTCCATGGAGCTATATTTAGTGTAAGGTTTTGTGCAACGCTATGTGGGTCAAGTATGAGAGCTTCTAAGTCGCCTGCCAATCGTAAACCAATTGGTTTTATCTCTTTTTCTTTGTTTTGAAATTGCTATATGTAATTAGGGTTGAATATATATGGTAGGGCTTTTGTCGTTAGATGAAATAGACTTTGCATACTGAAGCGATAGCTTCTTTCGACGTAGCTTTAGTGGCGGTTCACCGGCCTTTGTATATAAACTTTCCATTGGTGATGTGCGGAAAGCACCAAGAGCCAAACGCAAGCCTTGGTGGTGTATAGTGTCAAGCATCATTAAGTATGACTTGCGGACAGAGTCGTAAACAATTTATCCGTACTCTAATTTGGAACGGATAAGGATTCTGTGCAGTTTCAGTAACATTGAGGTATCTGACCCCTACTCAGTATTTGAAAGGACTTTCAGTAGATTTAGAGTTTTAAGACATTATTGTTTTAGGTTTTTAATATGGGGTATGAAAGACAATTTCTTATCAAAAATGACACCAAGAAATTTTACTTCAGGTACAACAGGGATTTTCGAGCTGGGTATGTATAGTTCTGGATCGTTGTGTGCCTTTCGCAGACGACAAAAGTGTACGCATTGCGTTTAGGATTTTGAAAATTTTAAACCATTTTTCTGAGGCCCATTTTTGGATCTTATCAAGGTTCTGTTGTAATTGGCGTTCAATGGTACGCATGCTTTTCGAACGGTAACATCAAAAAATCGTCGACGTATAATGAAAAATCAACTCCTGGGTTAAGAACTTTTTTGGTTATATTATCAAAAACAGTGTAAGCGAAAGGATGCTGCCCTGTGGAACTCCCTGTTCCTGTTGGTGGTTCTGAACCAATCTGAATATGGAAATTACGGTTTGATAGAAAATTTGTAACAAACAAGGGTAGTATCCCATTTAAACCAGCATCTTTAAGATCTTTTATGTAGCCATACTTCAACGTCGTATTATAAGCCTTTTCAAGGTCAAAGAAAATTGATACTAAATGTTATTTATTAATGAAAACTTCTCTAATGAAAGATTCACGTCGGACAAGATGATCATAAGTGCTTACGGAAACCTGATTGAAAATTAGTTATTACACCTTTAGATTCCAAGTACCAAACAAGACGAGTGTTAACCATTCCCTCGAAAGTTTTGCAAATACAATTAGTGAGAGAAATAGGGCGGTAATTAGTAGGGTCATCATGGTCATTTCCATGTTTAGGGATAGGTATAACGAGTGCCTCCTTCCAACAAGACGGCACATCACCTGTTACCCAGATATCATTGAAAATGTTCAATAAAAGTGAAACCTGTGGTTTCAGAAGTTGGTAAAGAATTCCACCAGGTCCAGCGGCAGAGTCTTTAGCTTTATCAATGGAGTCCATTAATTCATCCATGTTAAAGAATGCATTGTATTCTTCGTCATTATTATATTTAAAATTAATGTTTTCTTTTCAGCTTAAGATTTGAATGAATTGAATTCTGATGAATAATGTTCTGACGAAGAGTTGTGGACAAATGTTTCAGCTAATGTATAAGCTATGTCCTTTGGCGTTTTAGCATCAGGGCCGTCACGGCGTTTTAACTGTACAATAGGTTGTGTTCTGTGTTTACCGCTAATTTTTCGGACATCGTCCCATACTTTCTGAATTGGTGTATGTGAATCAATTATTTATTTATAGAGTTGCTTCCCCACAATTGATTATGTGCGTTAAAATCGCCCAACAAAAGGAAGCGTAGTGGGACTTGTTAAATTAAATTTTCCAACTCATTAGTATTTATAGTTGAGTTCGGCGGAAGATAAAGCGAACAAACCACAATAGGTTTATGTAAAGTGACATCGACTGAAATAGCCTGTAGGTGGGTGCTTTATTTAATTTGACGCTGAGGAACACAGTTTGAAACAACAATTGTTGATCCTCCCGATGCCCTCGTATTGTTATCACAGATGGCGTTATAAAGACTGTAGCATTTAATAGTTAAATTATCATTTGACGTTAGGTAGATGTCTTGGAGACATACTACTATGGGAGTATGCTTGGATAATAGAAGTAGTAAATCATTATAATTATATTTTAAACCACGACAGTCCCATTGAATGATGTTATCCATGTTTATGTTTATAAAAGAGAGAATCACGACGGAAACTTGACAGGACTAATACTCCTGTCCGAATTACGCTGGGGAGCATTTTCTAGAGGGCGAGTGCTTTCTTGGAAGTGAAGCATCTATCTGTTCGTTCTCCATTGATTCGATCTCCTCAAGAGGATCAAATCTGTTGGAGGTTGTCACCAGGTTTCGTTCGGCCTTTTTCGACCGATCTGTAAGAACCACACGTTCTTTCGGTGCCTGATTATGAGAAATCTTCTCAGTGGAAACAACCTTAACATTGCTTTTGGTTTTCTTAGGCGAAGCCTTTTGATCGGTACTATTGCAAGTTAATTGTGCCTCTGAAGGGGAAGTTTGACTCAGCCTTTGGTCAGCCTTTTCTTTTGTTTGAATGAGTTGCACGGTGGTTACACATGTGCAAATATTACACGTGTACCGACGTCATCTGTCTGTTTACGTTTAGCAGAGATGCTGGCGTAAGATTGAGCTTTAGGTGTTTTCAGCTCCCGGAAAACACCCTTACATGAGTTTAGTGTCTTATGCGGCGTACATTTAACAGGAATTTGGAAGAAAGACTTGATGTTCATCAGGGCGTCCGCCTGCGTTGGTCTCGCAACCTCCACAAGCAAACATCCCCCACGAAAATTTTTACCGACTTTGCGGCCCCGATAAGGCCATTGATTTGTTTCTCGATCACAAAAGGGCTCAGATCTGACATTTTTGTGCCCTCGTCAAGTGACTCGATGACGAGGAGACACGGGAATGTGGCACTTGCATTGTCGTTTGTGGAAGCAGGGTCAGTTTACGTTTTTGGAGGTCATTCGAGTTTAGGTTTGAGGTATCCATATTTGAGAAATTTTGATTCATCGACCTAGTTCCTCAGCCACCACGGACTCCAACACGGGGAAGCTTAAAGGGGACGTATATCCAGTCTTCAAGCCACGAGGTTACTTGAAGGATATACTCGTACAAAATTAGTATGATTAAATCGAGAATATTTCCAGACGATTAGCCCATGGACCACCGCCTTCTTGGATAGATATGTTAAGAATGTGAGATATAGATTATACAATGTCTAAAAATGGGTCAATATGAGAAGAGGGTAAGTATAGAGACGAGATAACAAGTCAGAGGTTAGAGAAGGATAGATAGAGGTGGAAGATGACAGAATAGGGAGATTAAGGTAGAGGGAAGTAACAGAGAAATCGACCCCATCGCAATCACGTACATGTGGTAAGACGCTCTAAACTAATTTGTACTGCCTATCCAAGGGAAAGGCATGACTAGCCGATTGACTAGGCCGGGCCCACCTGGCCACCTGTCTACCCCGAAGCAGAGGCCGAAGCAGTGTGTTGGAGGGATAGAAGGGCGTTTCTGATCTTAACCATGTGTTTATTGTTTGGTGTATTTAGCGTTATTCATTCTGTTTATTATTGCTGATAATTTGTCAGAATCACTCCTTACAGGCCTAGTGCTAGTGCAGGGTAACATCGTAATGATAATACATTCAAAGATATGTTGAATAATGATACTGTAAAGTACTGTATGTCTAAGTAACATCGCAGGTTCTTGTGCCTCGAGGTACCTGTTGTTCATAAATAAAATTTCTAATAACATTTCTGTATATTCATATTTGCATAACGATGCTAAACATTGTCCAACCTAACTTCAAACCGATAGATCTTGCGTCAATTACGCTTAAAAACTGGCTGTTAGACATTAATCTACAAGCAGACTCTTTTTTCATATAAATGAGTCTTTTTTGTTGTAATCCATATATTCCTGGAAATAATGGCAAATATATCTCTTATAAATACGTTTATTGTTATTTGTCGTTGTTATTTGTTTACAATATGTTTTAAGTCAGGAAAAATGGTTCAGTTAAATGTATTTTGAGACGTCTCCTTGCCGCACGTAAACTGTTCTCGTATTTTGACATCCGTAGATACTTATAAGTACACAAAAAAAATCAATAAACAAGGATCAACGACTATCAGCGTCGAATCCCTTTTCTTAATTACCAAGCTGACCTG
Organism: Lutraria rhynchaena; assembly: GCA_008271625.1. Taxonomy (NCBI): domain Eukaryota; kingdom Metazoa; phylum Mollusca; class Bivalvia; order Venerida; family Mactridae; genus Lutraria; species Lutraria rhynchaena. Next base: position 83,432 of record VIBL01000235.1, on the reverse strand, counting down.
TTGTGTAAATATTGACATGAAGTGGACATTTGATACAATTAGCTATAGGATCAACAAAAAAAATACCATATATTGTGTAAATTTACTTTTCTGTACTTTTCTGACTTTAATATAACTTGTGAATACTATAAATAGATTTTGAATAGAAATCATTAAATATAAATAAAATAACAAATATAATATAACAAAAATAAAATCTGTGATAACAGTCCAACAAAACACTAAATCGGAAGGCTCTAATTTGAATTACACCGCAATGACTGACTCGACATCTCCTGAAAAAGTAACACAAATGTAAATTTAGAATATTTTACGATTGAAACCTGGTCAAATGCATCCATTTGTACTTAGTTTATCAACAAGTCAATAAGGTGTTTGATATATCCAATGGGCATTTAACACAATAACAATGTAACAACAAGACAATAAAGTGTTTGATATATCCAATGGGTATTTAACACACTACCAATGTATCAACAAGACGATAAAGTGTTTGATATATCCAATGGGCATTTAACACAATACTAATGTATCAACAAGACAATAAAGTTTTTGTTATATTCAGTGGGTATTTAACACACTACCAATGTATCAACAAGACAATAAAGTGTTTGATATATTCAATGGATATTTAACACACTACCAATGAATTAAAAACTCATGTCATTCAAGTTTTTTTATCATTCAATGATAACACCAAATGTACTAATTAACGTATGGTCTAGTGGTCATGGTCTCTGACAAGTAAACACTTGTCATTCACCACTGTGAGTACGATTCTTACCCGGGACAAATTCTACATGTGAGTAAGCAGTCCAGCTAGCTTACGGAAGGTTGGTGGTTCTATCCAGGTGTACGCCTACGCTCTTCCTCCACCGTTGAAGCTGGAAAAGTCATCAAAAGACCCTGGTTGTTAGTGTGACGTTAAACCCCGGAGAAGTTAACAAAGCTATAACATGTATGATGTTTAACATGTAAAATATATACATGTACATAACTCACTAGATAGTCGGTCTTGTTTTGCAGTCCTTAGATGGGCCGATAAAGAACTGATGGTCGCCTCTTCACCAAGACAATCTTTCCATGACTCCAAGCTAGAGAAACACTTCTCTTGTCCAGATCCTCCAGCCTCTTCAATGGCATTTATCTTTTCTTCAGGTACACCAATGTCTTTCGCAAAGTCTTTCCATCGGTTAAACACTGCTGTGCACTTAGCAACTTTAACAAAAGCCTGCTTGAGATGGGACACTACAAGGAAAAGCATTTAACCGAGCTATCGAGATTTATAATCTATTGCATGATTCGTTATTAACCAATTAACTAATGTATTAAATTGACTCATATTAATAATTTGTCTTTCACGATTGACAAGACAGTGCAATTATTGCCCAACTTGTCATTCCCCTCCTCAAATGACTAACAATTTCAGCAATTTTGAATCACAGAAATAGAAGTAAGCAACTCTCCATGTACTGATTCACTAAACTGTTTTATATTCTATTCTTATAACTGCCTCGAATTACATACAACTAATAACGAAGAACAGTTTTTTTCATTAAAGTATGGTAAGATGTCTCTACTGAATGGATAATGTCGTTCGAGGGGTGACTGGATTAAGAACAAATAACACTGGCAAACGAAGTGTTAATCTAAACTTGTATAATGCAGATATTGTCTAAATAAGGACAGGCTGTCACAAAATGTGGCGGACTTATTAAACAAATGTTTGCTCATCTATTTGTGGTGCAGTATGCCATAATAAACCAATACCTCGAGCACTCATGAATCTTTGTTGTTTATATTTCTGTCCACGTTGTCTGACTTCCTCGGCAAGATCCTGTCTTCCACATGTCACCAATGCTGTACTGAGGATTTGGACCTGTGAAACAAATATTACAATAAGGCAATCATTAAAAAATATTGGTTTGCGGTTACGCTACCAAATATCGTAAGAGTTTGAAGGTAGGTAGGCATTTTTCTGAACATTATACTAGTATGCTTGTAATGAAACCGAAAAGCTGGTATAAAGAACAAAACATTTTTTGTCTGCATGGCTAAACACTTTTTAGTCTAAGGATTTATAAATGAATCGGTCGCATAACTGCAAACTGACAAAAATGGTATTATAGACACATTATTTGTAATACTCAGAACGAGTTTGAATTATTTAGGCAGCATGACAAATACATGTGCAGATGTAGCATGTCATTAGGTAAACAACATGCATGCTATAAACGAATTTATTTTACTTTTTCTTATCGACGGTATTTGGAATGCCAATTCTTAGGTTGCAAACACTTAAAGCTAGCGTTGTCATCTGTTTTACCGAGATAACCGACCTTCCAAGTTTACATCAAGAACTTGTCTAACTTTCTTTTCAGATTACGTTTCACCTTAGATACCAATCTATCTGATTACATTTTCGGCAGTTTTTTAGTACGACCGTTACGATGTAAAATAATAACATTAACCTTATCAACGGCTTTAGGAACACGTTTCGCCCAGCTAACCAACATGTCAAATCTAGCATCCGGTGTATCCTTGTTCACATGGTTTCTCAGGATCGCCTGAATTCTCATTGGTTTGACATTAAGCTGTGCAGCAACATGTTTCCATTCCTTGCCCAACATACTAGCGATCTGTCGTAAGAAGCCATTGTTTAGAGGCCCTGAAATTGGATGAAGAAGTAAAAAAATAAAATACATATAAAATGTATGTAAATGTGGGTGTTTATAATTTTCTTGACATTTTCAGGAATAAATGTACATGTGTGTTGTGAATGATTTCACAAAACTGGTTAAGTACTGTTTTGGTTTTCAACTAATTGGTGTTAAAGGTAAACTACTTTCACCATATAAATGAGTTGTTTGGTAAGAACATCCCTAGATGATGAGCCGGGCCTCTCATTTGGTTAAGTGAAAGATCTACGGATCTCGGGTCCGTGAGTTTGAACCTTTGGGCGCGGCATACGTTCTTTTAGACGATTGGGTTTAAGACATTGCTTCTGGGCCATGTTTGTTCTCCACTTCTGATTATTCACATAAAGACCTTACTTAAGTTACTTGCTCTCAAGCATTCAGGAACACTGGCTGGTTAAATGATCGTCGGTATATAACTAAAATATTACTGTATTAAAAACAAGTGGAAGGCTCGAGTAATTTATTTACTTAATCGAAGATACAAATGCCCACTAAACCCTTATAAAGACTGAAAGCAGAATTTCAATTATATCATTCTTGTAAGTGTACATTTACACAGCAGTAGTGTAGTTAGTTAAATACATATAAGCTATTTGCTTTAAAATGTAACTATCATGATTATCAGTGATCAATTCGTGTTCATTCGTTTGATAATTACGTAAATACCCGATGTTTCACAAATGATAAAACCGCACAATTACTTACCTTCCTTTAGATGGAGAGGTGCTGTTGTTAGTGGCTTCGGTGGCTCCACTTCAGGCTATAAATAGAAACAAAGAAACCAGTGATTGCATGTTTACTTTATTGTATCAAGGGTTCAAACTGAAGGCTGTCATTTGCTAGACATAAGGGTGCTATGTGTTCAATTAAAAATGAAGTTGTACTTACAGTGCTTCGACATTCGTGATACGTACTTTAGGGGTATTTCTTTAAGAAATACGTTACAAAATACTGCAAACATTCGCCGCTTGGCGCATTTGTTGACGCATCATACATGTCTGAATTAAATTTCTTCACTAAATCATTACAATGATACTGAATACTCACCTTTGGCAATTCAACAAGGAGTTCCGCCAATAGTATTTCAGCTTCTACCATTTCTGGTGGGGTATTTTTCGATGCGCCATCAGGTATTGGCTTTGGTACAATCGCCTTTGTGTAAACCTGAATAAATTGTCGGAGCAACATTTAAATCAGTTTATTTATTGAGAAGGTTATTCATGTATCATTATATAAGTAGAACCATTGTAAACATTTGATGATGGTAAAATAGGAAAAAAATAAAAACAAATGGATTTTAGGAAACCATCCGCAATAAATTTACCGTTAGATCACGCTGCTAAATCAAAGATAAAAATAGAATGGCTCATTTTGATATTAACACAAGAAAGCCCAAGAAACATTATTGCAAACACATTTTATTTGAATCGTTGACACAAAACATGATAGCCATTTGAAAGTTATGGGTACCTTTTAGGTAGACCTCATACAAAGAAGGCCAGATGTACCAGTTGCTTTTAGTGGAAGAGAAACTGTGCAAAGTGTAGGTGGCACCACTTCATTACTTATACAAAGCATATAACTTTCATGTCAACTTTTACAATTCTTCTGATACTGAAAGGCACAGGAGAAAATAAATGTCTTTAAAACTCTACCTGAACGAATCCCCGGTAGCTGGGTAAGCTCTTTTGAGCAAACTCGTCAATTTCGTTAACTTTGAACTCCCGTGTTGCTCTAATGTTTGTATTGTAGATACACGTAATGGCTGATTTAGAATCAACACGCTCAATGTTTCCTCGGAATTTCATATATAATTCTTGTCCTTCACGTAAAACTATATCGGAGCTAGGATTGGGACCTTCAGTAAATCCGTTATCTTCTAGATTTTTCAAAGCACGATCGACCTTGTTTGAAGTCGTACAAGCGATTGTGACATCAGAAACATCGTCATGTCTTTGTCGTAAAATAATTTTAGCATTTCTTTGTGTGGACATTTTCTCAAGCAGAGTTGCCATCTTTTCTATTGCTGAATCCCTTTTTCCCGATTTAGTTCTTAATAAGACAATTCTAAAAATAAACAAAGTATGACATACAAGGATGAAATGTAGTCAAGATTTTCCTGTGAACAACAATCAAATCGTTGTTCATGAAGGAATGCTCAAGGAATGTTTAGAAAAAGGTAAGGACTTACAGGACAGAAGACAGTATGCAAAGCGATTCCACGACTGAATACTCGCGTACATTAAATTTTGCGTTTTTATTACCCAAACTATCATAATCATACTTTATTGAGACTTGCCTATTTCACACTGCTAGAAAGAAAAACAAAATATATGATTATGGCAAGTTAAACTGATGACGTAGATACGATAAAACTATAATATTGAAGATATTCCATTTTACAAATTTTAAAAACATGTATTTACTGTACACAAAATATTTTCTTCATTTGCTTATATTCTAGTTGAACAAAATATTTACTTGTCTCAAGATATGATAGTCATCCTCAGCATGCTCGTCAGAGTTACGCCCCTCTGGTCATGTAAATTCTTACTAATACTTCAAACATTCTATAAACTCAAGCCTTTTGGAAACGAACGTATTAATTACCATGAACTATGTTTTGTCTTACACAAGAAACTCCACAACATTGTTACCTTTCATATGACTCTGTAATTTCAAACGTTGCGACATCTTTATTCTTGTGTTGAACTAACTGCGCGCCATTGTTTACCGTCCATCCAGTTTTATCATCGCGATAAAGAAAATAAATGCTTTCTTGGGCATCATCTGACAATTTAAAAAATCGGACTAGTGTCAAAACTGGGTATAAACTCGAACATGTACATTTAATAGTACGAATTTTGGAAGTGTTTGAGCAGTGTTCTTAGTTACAATAACAGACTTACTCAGTCATCGCACTTGCAATGTAACATCTTATATAAAGATATCATATTTTTAGTATTATGAACAAAGCCTAAGTCTTACACATCAAGGACATTCTCTAGACTGTGCGGAACGGCACAAAATCTAAATATGTTCTGTAGTCATAAACATTCCGATCGCCCGGACTAACTTAGCCTATTAATAAAAACAACACTAACAAAGTGAAAACTACATCATATTATAGCCCAGAACAATACACTCATATAAACACTACTGCAGATCAGTCTTCCAATTCTTTACAGATATATGCACTTGGAAGAAGCCTGAAGGCAAATAACAAAGACAAGTTTAGAAAACTCGTATTTACCTTCTGATGGACCTGCTGATGGTCGAGCTGTAGCGGGTCTGAGATCCTGGGATTTAGTTTCCCGTGAGATACCAGTGGCTGGTCGCCTCTGACGTGTTTGGACCAAAGGCAAAGGCAATGTCACAACTAGAGATTTTTCCAATTTTCTCACTGGCAGCACCAGTTTCATGAATGGACTTGATGTCAGTAAATCCTCGCATTCAGCGGGAGCACGTGATTTAAGGTCCGGAACCACGTTCCCATCTAGTGTTTGTACCTTAAATATGAAGGAGTAAATTCTAAGGGAAGCAACTCCGCATTGATATTTAAATCAACACAATGAATGATAACAAAATGGCACTTAAATCATTTAGTAATTTTCATGTATGTTTTTGTTATTATTTGAATTCTGCTATTAAAAAAATAAAAGCAGTACGTAAAATTCAGACTTGATACTAAATCTAAAATTTTGTAAATACATGTATAATAATAATAGTAAATACTTGTACACGTATATAAAGACCTAAAGGAGTGTTAATAAGCATTAATAATGCATGCATGATAATGTACATGGTGTTCAGCCCGTTGAATGGTTTGTATTCCATAATACAGCTCACGTTGAACGCATGGCTTTTTTTTATTTTGAATGTTCCGGAGCGAAGGCGTCAATTAGAAGCCACGATTATTACATATACCGTTAAATAAACTAGTAGCTATCTAAATACTTTGATACTATCTGTAAGAATTTGATAAATGAAGAAAACATTTACACTTAAATTAGGTCCACTTTTTGACATTTGAAAGCACCGATTATTAAAATCAGCAATCAAGTAATGTAAGATCTCTAGGTAATATGTATACATTTATATATCATTTCAATTCATCAGTATTACCTCTAATATCGCACTAACAGGCTGTTTAAAGGTTCCTGGTTTACTGGTGAACGTTATTCTAGTATCAAAACTGCAGAACAATTTGCTTCCCTTTTTCGTAAACTGAAGTTTGTCTTTCTTCGGTCGGAGTACGACGACAAATGTTCCAAAACTCAAACATCGTCCTTCTACAAACTTCGCTTCCTGTAAAATCAAGTGATACGTATATAGAACTGAGGTCAAGAGAATAAGCGAGGAGGTTAGGCTGGAAAAATATTTACCAAACCGACTTTACTTTTTGGCGCAGACCCTTAAGTTTCTAATTGGCAAGGTGAGTAAATATTTGGGATGAATTTACCTCGTATTTTCACAAAAGGTAGGCTATGTTGAATGAAAATTGAGAAGGACAATTTTCCGATCTACTTGCCCTAATTCTTTCAAAACTTCTAAACATAACTAGGACTTTAGCCTCACCAGTAGACTGGCTCGACAAGGATGGTATTAACTATTTAGATTGATGTGTGTGAGGTATCACATTTAAGAAACATTCTAGAAGCAATGTCAGCACACAAAGATCATTGGACTTTGTAAATATCCCGAAAGTGTGTGTGACATAATAATGATTTCCTTTAATAACGACACTTCAGACAGAAAATCAATGTTCCAGTGAATTTTTAGTGTACATAGTGGGCGACATTAAAATCCAATTTCAAGTAGTTTATTTCCTATGATTATTTATGTAGTAGAGCAAAATGTTTTGGAAAGCATTTACAATGTATACAAATATTTAATTGAGTGTAAAATATAAAGTGGTTTGGCGAATAGAGTCTAAAAATAATGATACTTCAGACATTCACGTTCATTATGCAATGAATTGGCATATACAGTGCAACCTCTCCAGAATAGCCCTCTTTTGAGGTACAACCATTCTCCAACAACAACATAATTTTGCTTCTCCAAATGGGTGTTGCTTTGGAGAGGTTGCACTGTACGTTGCATTTGATATACAAATATACTTCTTGGAATACATTTAACAACACGTACTCGATAGTCCTCAAACTGCACGTCGGCTGATGGAAGTTCTTTCCAATAATTACTTGGCTGCAACTGTTTGACGACCATTTCTTTTCCAGCTGGGACACGTCCGATACAAACAGGCAGTGCAACTGACATCGGTTCATCAAACTGAAATGCATTCAAACGATGTACAGTAGTACACGGGAGTACACAGCAGCAGGATTTTTCATTATTAAATTATATTCGTATGTTGTTATGAAGTTATATTCCTTCAAGAGATAGGTTTTATATTTCACTTCACCGAAAGATATATCATTAACATACCACAAACTTCCTGTCCTCTTCAACCTGGTTAATACTAACAATATTGCTGATCAGCTCTTCATTGTCTTTCAAAGTCAGTATGCCATTTGATTGGTCAATACATCCACACGTGACATCCGTTTTACGCATTGAACCATCAATAGCGCGTATGATACATCCTATCGATGGATTAAAATCTACACCAGTTAAGGAATATCTGAATATAAAGAGAATAATGATCTAATTTAAAGGCTATTAATTTTATGCCAATGTAACTATAATACGACTATGGCATGATGGTAATTCGAATTATTTTTTAGAAAAAGCCCTATTGTTTTCAATTTCACACAAAAGATGTTTTTATTGAGGGAAATTCCTAGCAACAAATGTTTAGTAATAAATTCCATACTTACGAATATCTAGGCCAGTTCTTTGGATTCTTTCGTTCTTCCTCTTTTCTACGTTTTTCTTCCAAGAATCGCTGTCGTTCATCTTCAACAGACGTTCCTTTCCTGGCGGATTCTTGATAGATTTTCATTTCTTCCTCTGCCTTTTTCTTCTCTTCTTCAGCTGCTTTAATTCTCGCACGTTCCTCAGCGCGTTTCTTGGAAGCTTCTTCCGCGAGTCTTCTCTCTTCTGCAGCTTTACGTGCTTCCTCGGCAACAACCAAGGCCGTGCGCGCTTGAGCCGCGGCTTTGCAAGACACTGCTTCAGCCTCTGCGACCTGGGTTTCCATTTGTGCTATCAACTGTTGCGATTCGGACACACCAGCCGTAGCAACGGCAACAGCATGACGTGCTTCCGAAGCCTTGGCCATAGCTGCCTTCTCTGCAGCATATGTTTCTTCCTGTAATCGCTCTTTTTCTGGAAGAATTTAAATATACTTCTGTGTATATTTGCACATGTACTATGACTATTTGATTCATAAATGCAAATATTCGTGTGACCGGCAACAATCAATTTTGGAATTACTAAATTTAAATATTTAAGCACGAAACATAAATGCTTACAATTTGATATTATCAAAGAAGGATTTTATATCATATTCACAATAAAAGAAAATACATTGTGAAATATGATAAAAGCATACAAAACCACATTCGGTTCTAATTCATACTCCAATCAAACATTTAAATCAATAATTAAAATATTATATCGAACATAAACAGATTAATGTGTATGAAATCGGTGATGATATAATACACAGGTATATGGGGTTTAGAGTATTTTTAATTAAGCATATCAAGGTAATGTAATCTTTTCAAAATTTGCTCATATACATTTGCATTTATTCCGATGGTTCTTACCCTTTTCTTCATCTGGTGTAATGTCAACCCACGTGCTTAAGTCTTCTTGTTGAAACTTCCGTTGTATTTGGGAACGAACATCTTCAGTCACGTGGCGTAATTCTTTTAATTGTTGATTCATATTTATTTGCAGAGTTGTGCATTGTTTAAATGCCTCATTAATAGTAGTAAAATCTCCACGAAACTTTCCTAGATCATTGGTAAAGTCCTTTAATGGTTGCAATTTAAGTAAGTCCGAATAATGCATCATGACATCTTTCATACTGCCTAATAGTAAAGTAACATTGGATTCTAAAGAAATAACAGAATTAATAGTTCCATCTATTTCTACATTTCGCTTCAATAATTGTTCTAATGGACTTTCTTTTTTTACTTCTGGTTCTGGAGATTTAGGTTTTTCAACTGGTTTTGTATCAGGTTTAGTGTCATCTGCTTTTGTACTGTTTTCTTCTTCGATTTTTTTAATATGTTCGTTGTTTTCTGATTGGTCATTTTCAATTTGCTCAGGTTTGGTTGATCCATTGTTTATAGTGTCATCGTCTTTTTCAACAACAGAATTGGGTATGTCTGTATGCTGATTTTCTTGCTCTGAATTGATTGCTGGGCCTTCATCTATACCTGGTGTTTGTTCATCAGATTTTACTTTCTCCTCATTCGTGATCGTTTCTGTTTCTGGTTGTTTTTCTGCTTCACTCGACTTATTATCATCTAGTGCCTCAGGTGTATCGGTGTCATGTTCAATTGCTTTTTGTTGCTGTGTATCTTTATTTCCTTCCATATTTGGAACGTCTTCTGTATCACTCTTGGTTTTAGGAGGATCTTCAGTAAATGTATCGAAATCGTTGAATGGGTCTTCAATATTTTCTGTATCTGACGCTTTTGATGATGGGGGGCGATCCGGAACTGTAGTTATAGCTACTTTAGGTAATCCCTCTTCGTCTACGACAATTTTCGTTAGTGTATTATCTTGATCTATATCTTTTGACTCGTTATCAGCAATAGTTTCTCTTAGACTTTCTACTTTCTCGGTGTCTTCATTAGAGACTGGGTCTCCTGTGACTGAATTTTCTCCTGTTTTGTTTACGCTTATTTCCTCTGTGGCTTTCTGAACACCTTCCGGTGTATTGCTATCTACACATTCACCTGGATCATCTACATCAGTATTTCCTGCAACTATATTTTCACACTTGTCTAGGTCGATTTCCCTATCGTCAGTTAAATCTTTTGATTCTGATTCACGTGATGTTGATTCTAATGAGATTTCAGCTGTTTGGGACTCAGAAATTGGTTCCACATTGCTCTCACCATTTGGTGAGTTTTCAATATCATCAGATTTTGATGCTTGTTCGATGTTTAGTCCACCAACTTCTACTTTTTCAGTATCTGGTGTGCTTACTGTTTTTAAAATTTCTTCATCATTGATTATATTTTCTTCTTGCTGTCCGTTTTCCTCACTCTCACTTGGTTTATTTTCGTCCTCATTTATATCTTCGAAATCGTCTTCGTAATTATTACCTTGTTGCTCAAACGAATTTTCTTCTTTATTACCACTTTCACTTTCATTCGTTGGTCTTACCACTTCATCAGTACGTTGTTCTTTTTCTTGTTGCGCACTTTTTTCACTTTGTTTGTCATCAGGTGTTTCTTCAAAGTCGTCTTCGTAATTATCACCTTGTTCTTCGTTTTCTGGTCTTTCATCAACTTCACTGTCTTTCAAGATAGTTTTATTTTCATCCGCTTTTTCTATAGAGATATGTGTATTTTGATTGTCAGCTTTGTCTTCTGCTACTGTTTCAGGCTCCTTCTCGTTTAAATTTGTTTCACTAGCAGTGCAAATTTCAGACGGGTCCTCTTTAACTTTCTCACTTTGGTTATCGCCACTATTATTTCCAGTACTTCCACTGGATTTCACGTCATCCGCTTTTTGAATATTTTCACTGGACCAAGTACTTTGTTTTTGATTCAATTGCGTGTCAATGCAATCTTTATGTGTATTTTGATTGCCAGATTTGTCTTCTGCTATTGTTTCAGGCTCCTTCTCGTTTAAATTTGTTTCACTAGCAGTGCAAATTTCAGACGAGTCCTCTTTTACTTTCTCACTTTGGTTATCGTCACTATTATTTCCTGTACTTCCAACGGATTTCACGTCATCGGCTTTTTGAATATTTTCACTGGACTTTTGATCCAATTGCGCGTCAATGCAATCTTTAGAATTTGTGTAATGAGTGTTTGAATTTTGAATTATACTTTTGTTTGACAGCCCTTCGCACGATGGACTGGCTGAGTTAAGATCCGAGTTTGATTGACGTGGTTGATTATCGACTGAATTGACCACTTCTTTAATATCCGAGTTCACGTTTTCATTAGAAGTTCCGCTATCGGCGTGTTTATTTACATTATTTAAATCCTGCGATATAAAATTGTAATCACTTTTTTCTGCCAACGATCCGCTATTTACTTTATGATCACTATGATTAGCAATTTGATTTGATTCTATAGAGCCCTGAAATGAATGTATACTGTCATTTCGTTGCCCGCTTGTTCTATTATCAGTTGGAAAGTTTTCATCGTCACAATCTTTGATCGATTGACTAATCTCTTCTGTAGACATTTTTAAAAAATTGGTTTTCGGCGGATTTTTCCAATATTGTATAGATAAACATAATATGACAATTAGTTTACTTATGTTAAATTTATCATTTTCTACAATTACTTTGCACACTTTAATTCATACTTTCTTTGTACCTATTGTGTTCTGTTACATGGAAGGTTATTAAGCCGTAATCTTTAAATAACAGGCTTAACAATGGGGTATAAAAGAGGCCCATGATTCAAATATATTTCTAATCTTCACGTTGAGAAATTTCTGCCCATATCTAAATATTAATTCAAAACTTCATTATTGAAATTTACGGACGCCGTTTGCCTTTCATCATTTCAAGTATACAAAATCAATAAAAGGAAAGCGGATCATAATGGCAGTCGAAAGTCAAAATGTTCTCTTGTGTTTATCTCTGGAAATTGAAGTAATGAATATAGATTATGTAAATAAAGATAGCTTATACGATTTTTTGTGGAATATTGAATAGCGCTTTAACATGGATAGTTGTGATATTCCATAACTTCTACGACAAACTTTATTTTATTGAGGTATTGAATGGGATTATTTTAATATAATGTATAGTAATTGAATTAAGAATTGGATTGTCAGTATATTGAGATTCATGAAAACATATAATATGCACCGTCTCAAAATATTAATTTCTAATTTGTCGAGCTTTCAAAGGGCGAAATCGTGTAAGGTTGCTTTATACTTTAGAACATGTACGTCATGTAAGAATTGGAAGTACAAAACGATTTCTTTCTAAAATAGATTCACATAGAAGATAACGATTTTAAATACGGATCTGTTTTATGAATAAATACACGGAGGTCAATGAGTCACTTTAAAGAAGATCTTTAAAAGTCCATAGATAAAATATACGACTCAGTGAGAAAGACGAAACTTAAATTCAAATAGAAAAATCAATGATACCCTAAATCTATCACTCATTTTTTGTATAATTTATCATCATTTTGATTTTCTTGATATGATTTTCATTATGAGTAATTCTTAAGTTGGTGCGGAGTTGATTTTTACTGTTGTGTTTTTTTCTGGTCTATATTTGGTTTCAAATTTCTAAACCATGAACGACCGCTTTCATTTGTATCGCTCATGGATACCTGTCTAAATGTTTGACGTTTATTTTTAGTTTCAACCCTTTGCCTTATCATACCGCATTTCCCCGCATCTGAAGCAGACGACTTTTGAAAACAGTGTTGCAACGGAAGCCAGTGCTTTTGATGAGTGGTGGCTTCTTTTGTCACAATGAAATAATCCGATTTTCTTAAATAAAATGATGTTTTGTATGTAAGCTTTGAATTTGGAAGAGTCCAAAATATGCTTATGAGGCAAAGGGTTAATTCATAAATTCTTCTTTTACATTTAAACATTTTTATTCAACGTTACCATAACAACAATTTGGTAAATTGATAACCATTCCTTCGGCCTGGTGTATCAAAATTTCTCTACAGTACTAATCTAAATTCTGTAACCAAAGTTTCTGACTAACTAAGAAACTTCTAAATATGGAAAAAAAACTTTCCAAACTGGGCAACTTCTAGAATGTAAACTTTCATAACATATGTGAAAATTGTGAAATGTTCACTTCTGTCATCATAGATTGAAAAAACTGGACACATCCCGGGACATCATTCTGTGTAAGGGCCTCAGGGTTTCAAGATATTTTACAATCCACGTCTGTATAGGATTATATGATTAATTTTTCATCAACACTAGATATGCGGAAAAAAACTCGAGACCATAAAATCCCCTCGGTATTAAAACAAATCAATTTATCAATAAATCAATCGATTTCAATTCACAGACAAATCCTGAGAGCGCGGTCTATATCAATTACACAATCATAATGAAATTTATTTACTTATTTTGTGGCAAAGCTGTGAAAATATTGTCTTTATCTATATACCTACGGTGTTGTTGCGTTAAATTCAGTATGATATCAATCTTTGCCAGCTTTAAATGCTTAATTTATCAAGTAGTTTCCCTTAATTTTCGGTCGATGGATTGACTGGGGACCCTTAGATAAGGACCCTTGACAGCAGTAGAGTCAGTAGAGTCGTGGTTCAATTTGCAACACAGGAGTTTAGCTCCCGATAGGAGATTTAATATCCGGAAATTAGAGGCAAAAACAACCAGTGGTACTTAAAACCAAGCGTCAAAATCATCATTGAACATCTTTTACAGTAATTTAACGCCGCACCAACAGCAGGGCCATTTGGCAACTTTCCTGTTTTGACAATGATTGGTACACGTTGGTAGAACTACCTAACTTTCTTAAGCTAGCTGGGCAGTTTTCTGACATGTGAAATTTGGGTCCAGGTGGGATTCTAACTCACAATAATTATGAGTCAGAGACAATAACCACTCGAGGCCCCTTGAACAATTCCTTACTTGAACTTTTATTACTATTGTACGTAACTCGTCATTAATCAGTACCGAAGTAAAATTAATGTGTAATAAATAATTTCTAAAGATTTTTAGGTAACATCAAAACAGTGAATGAAGTAACTCTATAGATTGACGCTTGGGAGATAGTCCAAACATTATCCTTTTTATTCAGCATCGGGCTGAAATCCCAATATTGTCTGTATTTTGCTGGATGACAGAAGTACATGAAACAAATGACGGAGATTGAAGTTTTACTGGAGTTGATCGTCACACCAGCAGCCAGGGTCACTTTGCGCCTTTCAGCAGTTTCCTTACACGTGAAATTCGATCCTGGATGGGATTCAAACTCACAGCGGAGGAGGAGTTGTGATTACAAGTCAGATACCATGACAACTAGGTCATGGAGGCCCGGATTGAAGTTTCAGCGACGAGAAAGTGGTTTGTAGTGGGTGACATAAAACATTAAAACCCGAGTCCGAGAATTTCTTTCAGAAGAACGAAAACTTAACCTTTTAATTTTCGCTTAATATGAATATATAAGAAATCAAGTTGGGGGTCGATAATTGCATGAAATATATTCTTTCAGAACTAATCCAGCTAAGAGCTAAGTAAATGAATTGACATTCAAACATTGCGTAAACAATGCAATACCAGGGACATAGATCAACAAAATTCTACTTCAAAATTCTTTTAGACTGTATTTTAAGCGTGGACAGAGTTAACACGCCTGCAAAATTTTGAATTGGTCTTTCTCCTCCCCTCTTATCTGAATACTGTTTTGTTTTACAGATCTTCAGGTAGTTGGTTTCTGAAGAAAAAAAAAGACGGTGCATGTATATACTTATATGGTGGCTCATTGTCATTGAACAGTAAATGCTATACAAAACATGTCTGGCTGTATTTATTTTACACGCGTCAGATAAAGATTATACCAAACATGCCCGCAGATTAGATTAAATTTCCTTCATATTCTTATTGATTATATACTTATATATCGAGAGAGTACGTAACATTAGCACCTAAAACATGAACCAATATTTTAACAAAAATATAGCTGTGAAAACAATGTATAGAAATTCAATGTATTCAACTGTAGTTGAAGGCGAGGTTAAAGATATTATGTTGGATAATACTCAAGTGCAATAGTTCCCTATGAACGAGTTGAAATACTAGTTCAGTTTGGCTTATTGATCAGTGTGTTAAGGCCAAAGAAAATACATCCCTAAAAATATAGGGCCAGTATGTGTGCAGTATTTTTTCACACATTTTAACTTGGAGATATTTTTACATGAAAATATCAGCAACAGAACAAATGACCGAGAGTGAAACAATTATGTCAAGTTTGAAGAACATTAAAAAATGTTTTGTAAATTTTCTGAAATATGAGTGCCTGAAACCTCAGAATGAAAATATGTGCAAGTTTTACTCATTCACTCTGGAAGCATTTGTTGTACAATACATGTACATAACAACCTTGCATATATTGGTATTCGAAGTCTGTTGTAGAGCTAGCACAATCTTTTAACATTTCAAATTATAATTTTGAGTTGATAGCACCAGTTTTGTTGTTTTTGTTAATACCTCACTTTAACAAATTTGTCTACCTGAACACTTCCTTACCTAAACTAATGGCTGAAGAATATCCTTAAAATGTTAATCAAATTACCCAGGAGAGCAAATCTCACCCTGGTAACAATCACTATCTCCATGCTACTGATCTAGAACTGGACAGACTGTATGGTATCACTGATCAATGCTTCCTTGAAGTTACAGTCAATTTTGACAAACTGCACTCAACAAAATTTCTGAACAACATAAGTGAAATTTTATAAATACCATTATATGGTTTAGTATTGTATATGGTTTTAGGGTGACATGAATTAATCAATTGTTACAGCTAAATTACTTAGTTTGTATCGATGAAATTCAAGGAAAACATTGCAAATAACATGTATTGAAAGATGTACAAATTTCAATAAATACATTTATCGGTGGTCTTCTATTTTACCAAAAATCTTGGTGGCCAGTCAGAAATTTTGGACAGTATATGTCCAAAAAAGGATTGAATGCAGTGTATTGATTTTTCATTTAACAAATTCGTGATAAACATATTCTTATGTCCAAATGCAAGGGTGGATTTTAACATGGGGGGCAGAGCTGGCATGCACCCCCTCTAAAATCTGGCAAGCATAAGTGAAACATGTCAGTTATTTGCTGATTGCGTCCATATTCTACATAAACATGTAGACTTTATGCCCCCCTAATGATAAATCCTTTGTACACCCCGGAAATGTTACTATTTCAGCACTTATCAAAATCACAGCACATATTTTTTATTTTGATGCAGGGACATGATCTTACTAGAAACAAATATAATGTTTACATCCATTCTGAGGGTACTATTTCTTAGTGTTGTACAAATAATTACATTTATTCATTTCATATCATGTTCTTACATTGTTCACATTTTAATAGGCTTTTCATTGGCATGTTTGTCAGTACACATAAAAGGCTTCTAATATTTTGGTAGATATCTTATGAAAGGTAAGTAAAGGTGAAATATAGGAAAACGCAATATATTTTAACATATTTATTCATACAATTCAGTCAAAACATTCTGCAATATTTTGTTAGCATAAACACAAAAGATTTGGACTCCATACACACAGTATGAGCGTATCTACAATTCTTTGACAAAATGGGTTTAGGATTTTAGATCTACACTAAGATAAGTTTAACTTTGGCTGAATAAAAATAAGAAAATACAAGGTTGGTAGGTTCACAAATCTTTTTTTCAAAATATGTTTTTTATATTTTTTAATTTAAAATTTAAATGAAAATATTGGCAAGAAAAAAATGACCAAGACCGAAAAGACCATGGTCGACAGAAAGTCTAGGGTTGACAGAAAAAGTCTAAGGTTGGCCAGGCAAATATCTTTTTATTTTACACCTTGGTAATATTTGCCTTTTTATTTATTATTTCATTTTACACTAAAATTTGATTAAAAAAGCACATAAGCCCATGACACTAATCGTAATATCTTCAGATAGACTGATAGCTGAATACTTCGAATAATTTGTGAACTTAGTAACCAATATAAAAGTTGTCACTTAAAATTGAGCTTATACAATATTTTGGCATCCAATTAAAAATTTAGCAGCATACCACCATTCATTTTCAGACAGCCAGCTGAGTCTATAAAACATTTTAATATACAGTAGTATAGATAAAATTACTTATGATTTAAATTCATTAAAAAAAGTAATAAAAACAAAATCATTGAGCAATTATACAAAATTCAATACAAAATGAACCCTTCTACAAAACAGCAGAATAGGGAAAGAATAACATGAAACAAAAATAAAGGGAAGCAACTCTGAGGCAAACCACTCCATAAACTGGTTCCCATCTACTGTCTGCACATTGCAACATGGAATGGGAAACGCTTTAACTGCTACATAAACTGGTTCCTTTTGACTGTGTCTGTCTTGTCCAACATTTCCAGAATGCTGACTAGTCAAAATCTTGGCAGAATCCTGCCTGTAGGATCTTGAAAGGCTTATGTTTTTGAACACCTTGCATTTTTCTGTTAATGTATACTTTGTGCAGAATGTGAAAAAAAACAAGAAAATGAAAAACTATTTTCTTATTATTGATGTGCAAACATCTAATTCAGTATTTATTTTATGTCATTGGCCTACTTAACAGTATTTCAAACTGGACTTCTGACTGTTTTAAAATAAACAACAGTTTGAGAAGTCTTCTTAAAATTGAATACTCAGTGTTGATATTGTAGAAAGTGTGCATTTTTCATGTATATATATTTTCATTAATTTGACTAATAATTGTGTTTTTTTTTGGGGGGGGGGGCTTATTTTACAAGTTGCAGAATCATAAGCTGTAAAACAGCATCATTCACTGAACACCACTTTTTGAGTTCAACTTTAACATGATTTTATTCTTATTTACATAAGTTTGTGATTCAAATGTTCAGGTTTTATAAAAGTGATATCAAACAAAAAATCAACTTGGATATTCTGGATATTCATGTTCATTCAGATACTAAATTATATTGTTACAAACAATACAGTTAAACAATTAATTAGTATTTCATGGTATCCTTTTAATCTTAATATTAAAACATATTTTAACAAAAATCAAAACAAGTCAACAATTAAATAGATTACATAGAGTTGCTATGCAATACATGTATCATGTAATAAGGCTGTCTCATTTCCAGGACCCTAGTAAGGAAGGAATATTTTATGGATCACATCCCAAAAGGGGCCAATATATTCCTGACCATATGTGACTGATACCAAGTTAACATTACATAACTTAATACTAATTTGACCCTTTTCAGTTCTGTAATGGTGTAAACAAGAATTCAAGAAACAAAGATCAACTTAAAATGAAATTTGACACACTGATTTAAGATATGAAAAAAAAACAGAGAAGAAAAAAGTAATGAGGCAAATCTTTTACAGAAATTGATACAAAATAGCTTTATCAACATATGACATACATGTAATTTTATTTTTTTTTGGGGGGGGGGGGGGCATTGTGATATATAAGATGCATTCTTTTCTGCTACAATAGGAGTGCCAATTGATTATATATTTCTGAAATGAATGCCCTCCTTCAAGCATGCGCTATTTTTCATTTTAAATAAGAGATGCAATTTGTATCTAAGGTATTCAGACATTAATAACATCTCTGCATGCATTTTAATAGATATATGGAAATCCCTGATATTTCACCAATGGAAGGCAGTCAAAGTGGCATGGCTGAAACAAACTGACAAATCAGAGCAGCAGATAATTTAGGCCGTACCTATTCCTTTGGTGCACTGCGACTTGGAACTGGAACCAGATTAACCACTACAATGAGACAAAGGGAGACAACTCTACAGTAAATCGTACACAGCGGCATCAAGGAGACAATACCAGAATAAACTTCATAAAAACAGAAATGAAGGAGACAACTCTATGGTAAACTCTATTCTTTTGCAATCAAAGAAGACAATAGTCTCATAAAACAATACTGAAGGAGACATAGTGGTTATAGATTTGTTCCCAACTAAAACCAAAAAAATATATATAATCAAACTATCATTCCTAACAAATGTTGTATAATTATGGTTATATAATTTCTCTTGTTCTATTCAACAACTTGATTGTACTCAGCCTATACTAAGATTTATTCATGTATAACACAACAAGGGAGACTATAAACTAGACTGAAAGGTTCTATACTAGCTGTCAAAAATCATATAATAGGAAATAACACTAGCTTAAATATGAACATAAACAAAATAAATAAAAACTTTATTATCGAAAAGAAATGTTCCAAAACAAAAAAAATACTCAACTTTGGATATTAGTACAATGCGCCAAACTTCAACATACAATTTTTTACGTACAAATACTACACATGTACAATATCAATTGGTTTGATAATCGTTTGATTTGATACGAAGCAATTCTCTAGTCTAAATCATAAACTAAAAAACTTTGAACACATGTTTAAGAGATGTCTGGCACGTCTGAATACATATATTTACACACGATCATCACATAATGCCAAGCTTATGAATGGAGATCTTTTTCGTCAAATTGCAGGAAATTTCAATAAAACAATAACTGGATTTTCCACAACTAAATACAAAACAAACAATTCGACTAGCATTATTTTGAACAATAAATAAACACAAAAAATCTGTCTTGTTTTCTTTCAATAATATGTCATTTCTGTTTTAATATAATAATTATTCCAGAATGAATAACCCATTATCATTATGACTACAGCTACATTTCGAGTTTTTGACAGCACAACATACATATATTCCTGAACAAAATGAAGCACATTTTTATCTTCTTTACATGCACAAGCCTGAAAGTATAAGAAAAAGGTATGATACAACTGTACATGTAAACCACCAACACTTTAAATCAACTTGAGGTTTCATCAAAGCAACAGTATGAAAACTTTTACAACATTTTTTTAAAAAAAAATTCAGAAAATTAAAACAATTCAGCATAAAGGTTTACATTATTCCATTTAAAATTTGTAGAGAGAAGCTTATATTTGTTCTGAAAACGAAAACATTTATTGAGATAAGCTAAGTTACTACTTTGAAAATTTAAACTTTAAAACTTTCTTAGTGGAACTAACATATTTTCAAAAATCTGAAACGCTTGTTGAATGTGGCTGACTTTAGTTGAGGAAATAAAATGATTTGTTGAGTGGAGCTTACATTCTCACAGTGTAGGGGTGTGACTATGTCTTTGAGATATAATAAGTTCTTGGTCCCGTTGTATAACTCGACCTCTGCATCTAGGACGGCCACATTTCCAGTAGATAGTACCACCGTTACCTTGTTTGTCTCTAATGTAAGAATAACCATTCAAAATAAGGTTGAAAATATTAGACTTCTTCCTAGATTGTTTATAACAAGTTACAGCTGAAATAATAAATAAAGATGTGAAAGAACACTTAACTAACACAGTCTTAAAAAAAATGCAGGTTTGCAGTTACAAGACCAACTTCAAAAATTCCAAAAACCCAACAATTTTTAGTGATTCTGACAAACATTTTTTTCATCTTTTATGCAAGCTTTTTACTTTCAATATGTGCATTATAAAATTAACAAAAGAAAAATAGACATAAACCTACAAATCTACCCAATGTTATAAGTTTTGACTGTGCAACTGCAAAATAACATCTTTAATAAAGGACAATAATTAACATTTTTAACTTATAGACTGATTGTTCATATTTACAATTTTTGAATTTTATACAAAGTATATAATGGAAACAATTCTGTTTCATGGAGTAAAATTTGGGACTTCAGAATATCTGTAGTTTTCCCGAAAACTGACACTAATTTCATCAGTCAGAGCGAGTTTGAGCCAATGAGAGTCCACTGAATAATAATATTTGACCAAGAATAACTTGTTAATCTGATAAGCAAACAATATTCTATATTAAATGGACTGAGTTTTGAAATTCTAAATTATCAAATAAAATTAATTATCCAGGACTGAACAAGTAGAAAAATTCAATTCAGTTTGTATTCTTAAAAATTAGTAATGCTCAATACAGAAAATGAGGGAATCAAACATATAAACCTACGTGTTAGCTCATTTTCACATTTGATGACAGCAGTGCCTATTTCTTGTGGAGTAAGTTTAACGTCTTCCACACATTTTTCTCTATCTTTATAAAAGGGTTCAACAAATGGCAAGTCTATTTCTTCATCTGTATCATTTACATCTTTTTTATCACTAGCCTCATTTTGGTCACTAGTTTGTGAACATTTTGAAGTGCTCCTCACTACATGACTAATGCCATTATGTTCTGACACAATATGCACTTCTGTTGCACTGAATTTGTTAGTAGATAGGCTTAACCTACTATGAACATCTTCTGCTTCCTGAACAGCTCTATCATTTTCAATAACAATGTCAGCCTTACCACCATATTCATTATCATCAACAGGTTCAGATTTTATAACTGTCAATTTTTCATTATTCTTTTCATTATTAGAATTTACACATTGAGGATAATACCTATTATGAAGAGGTTTCTTAGCCAGCATTGGGGTCAGTGTAGGAAACAATTCAGCAATTCTCTTTGGTGAAGAACAACCAACAGATTCTGAACCTGATAGAAAGGAAGAACCTCTTTTCCTTCTCACTGGCAGTGATGTACAACCTCTTAACTTTTCTTTCTCCTTCCCTTCTTTCAGAATATTTTTAACAAGCTTTGAAACCTCATCATCAATAGATCTATCTTCAGAATTTTTTCTTCTATTATATTGTTCAATCTGATGTTTCTTCATGTGCATAAATGTCTCTGGTTGTGAAGGATAAAGATCATCTCGGGATTTATCACCATCCTCAGACTTTAGTGAACAGCTTTCATTTGTGCTCTCATCATCAGTTTTCGGAGACTCATTACCACCTTTAACATAAAAGTTCAAATAAAATTCAACTCAAACAAGTTCCTCTGAATGGCTCTAAATGATCGCACTGATATTGTCAAGACAATCTCTTAAGTTAACGTAAAGGGAGACAATTCAAAATTTAAGAGCTAACAGAGCAAACAATCAAATTAGACATATACAGCTAATCTCCACTTTAAATTGATTGAGAAACTAGTACATGTAATTATAACAACAAACATCTATCACTCTATGTTACTGCTTTGTGGATCACTCACCAGTGATCATGCCAATTCATAAAATGCCAAGATTAAGAAAGAGTTTTGCTAAGACCAGGGTTTGAACCAACAACTTTCAACAAAGCAACCATAACATTTAATTCAGTGTTACCTAAACATTAAAATCTATCAGCAAACAGTCAACACAGATGAGAAAAAGAATAGATACCTTTAAATAAGTGTCTTATGAAATGGTCCATAAAATGAGCCACGGCTTTATTGCGTAGAAACTGTTCTCCTTGTTCAGATGCCAATACTGTGTGTGATCCATCAAGGACATTAGCTGTAACAACTACACTCTCATCACCAATTTCAGCCAACCTTTGAACCTTTAATTCATTAACTTAAGATTAGCAACTCCAAATAATAAATTTATACACTGATTAATGAGTTAACATGGATCAGAAAGGGGGAGTATCTGTTCTTTATATTGTTAATTGAATTTAAAGAGACAGACTCAACATCTCATTATTCATATATTGATTAGTTTAAATTGCTGACTGACATAAGAACTAATATGTTAACTGCAGAAAGGATTGGTGGCAATTTTGATTCATAATTTCATGCAACATGTATATTACATATGGAATATACAGATATCCCAAAAGCTGATGGAAAATTATGAATGTACTGAATGGAAATGCTACCAATACATATTATTACACAAGTATATTAGTTTTTATTACCAATGACTGAATTTCATATTTCAAAATACAGCGAAGAACATTTCGTTTTAAAGCATCTTCCTTTAAGGCCTCCATTTTTTGTTTCATTTTATATCTCTCTAACACCTCCATAACTTTCCCTGAAGGAAGAAAAAGTGTACATAAGAAATTTGTAAAACGCCATATTAAAACCACAAAAAGATATCCTAATAGTAGTACTGAGATCAAATTATCAAGTTTAAATATTGACAAAAATTCTTTCTACATGCATACCTTGTCAGCCAAACAGATGATGTATGAATATATATCAGTAGTGGTGACCCTCTTCAACTGAAATCTGACAGCAACTCTAACAGTATAGGCACACATAAGATTTTTCAATACATAATTATATAGATTAGATGATGTTTGAGAAATTCAAATCCACATAAAAACACCTTTTCAGATTAATCAGGGTGGATATAGAAGAAAAATATAATTAACATTTGAACAATTTTAATAAAAGCAACCATAGATTTAAGTTAGTTATCTTACTTCAAGAAGAAAGCATTTTTTAGAATGTTTTATGCGGTACCCTGTTTTATGGATATAAAACATTAAAAGTTTATTTTTCAGTGACATAAAACTAGCAACAAGCCTAAAATTATAAATATATTGACATTAGTACTATTAATTGGTAAAAATTATTTTTCTATTTTTCTGACCAGACACACTGCTTTATATGTGTACTGTAGAGTCCCTGCTCTAACTGACCATCGACCCATTCTTAATTGACAAAATTGGTAACTTGACGGTAATATAGCTTTCGTGTTTGATACAATGCATTTTATTATTTGACTACAAAAAATCACAAGCATGACAACGAAATGCATTTGAAAAGTAACCAGTTATCATTATAATCTGTTGTTAATTGCATTCATAGTATCAACGGCAAATTATTATAGCATTAATTTACGACCTGACAAGTGGACGGAAAACTATCCGAAGTTGCATGTCCGAAATTCAATACATTGGGTTAAGTTATATATTTACCCGATTTGGAAGCTAAATACATTGCAAACGAAGCCTCTTAGTCTCTCCACAAAGCAAAATGGCTGCAACCATAAAGATATTTCAATGTGACGAAAAAATCGATATGAGGGTCGACATAAATCGATAATCTGCAAACATTGTTGAATTTGATTTGACATCAAAAACCTATTTATGTTCGGTATGACTAAACAGCGGATATGGGCCATATCCGCGGATATGAGCGGATATGACTTTTACTATCACTGTATGCGCAATTACAGTTATTTCTACTCATTATTATTGTAGTTAACAGATTTATTTTTATAATTAGATACACTTTTCTTAATTTCGTGTGTATTTAATCAGATTTATGAGAGATTTTGCCCATATTCGCAACATGAATATACTAGAGTACGAGTTATCCATGGTTTACCGAGTAACTCGTTCGAAACCAGCTTGAATTTCCTATTTATAAACGCATGCAGTCATTTCTCCTCACAAACAATTTATTTCAATTGTTAATTAAAATGATTGGAAACAATGTGCACAATCGGAAGAGACGAAAGTAGAATTTGTAAGTGAAAAATAAGAAAACAACAGCGAATATGGATCCATATCCGCGGATATGATCGAACAGGACTTTTCTAGGTAACAATATTTGATCGTTTCTTGACATATGAAAGTACTTTGAAATGTTCTACACAGTCCAGTATTATTTGTTTAATAGATTGGGGGATAGATTAACAGAAATGATGCAAGTGGGTCGCTGTAGACACGAAAAGAGGACAGAGCTATATATGACTCCTCATATCCGCGGATATGATCGAATATGACTTTTCTGTACAACAATATTTTATCGTTTCTTTTCGTTAGTAATGTGTTTAGATGATACATGGAAATACTTAGAAATGATGTACATAATAAAGCGTGGTTGTTTACCAGAATGGTGTACCTATTTTGACAGAAATAATGCAATTTGGCCAAGTACTTAAACATAACTAAGGGAGGGAACGGTATGGCTCATATCCGCGGATATGAACGTATATAAGTTATAGGTATAAAACAATCTGATCGCTTATTGTTTGTATTTACAGGGATTGAGTAACATCTATACAACATGTAGTTGAATTATTTATTCAGTTTGTAACTAATTGGGAATTATCGTGTTAAAAACTACAGTTTGAGAGGTGACGACAGATAACGAAATAAGTACATTTGAATATTGTACGATGAGAAAATGTCACATTGGTAATGCGTCTCTATATTTCAAGTCAGGACCTGCAGAAATACATGGAAGGAAGAAACTGAGCATTAAAATATTAAATAGTGTTCAGCTATAAATTACTGATATGATAATATACCCTGCTGTAAATCCTATCTTGACGAAATGAAACACAAGACAGTGACGAGGCAGCACTGTCATCGTACAAGAGTATTGCATAATTAAAAATCAAATGATTTAAGCAAAAATAATCAAGCACGCACATTATCAAACAGACTTTTGATGAGGTTCGGTATGATAATTTTCGAGAAAAATGCCAGTTTTAAGTGATTGCCTGTTCAGTTCGAGCCCCAGGGACCGGGCATGCCTGTGTAATTTATGTTCATGTCGGGACAGGTCCTGGCCATCTATTAAGACCACTTTCGATAAACTAGCAAACCCTTAAAGATAGCAGCATGTCATAGAACATCATTCTGTCTGGTTTTCGCACAGATATTACACTATTTTAGCCTGTTTTCGGACCAGTTCGAACACCAACACACACACACACTCCCATATGATACAGTATTGTGTATGTATGGATACTGGCTATCATTGAAGGCCATTTTTGAAGAGCTAGGGCCTCTTTGTGGGTCACAGTATGCCTTACAAATTCTCAACATCCGGTTTTTATATAGACAATAGAACAAATATGAGCGTTTCGAACCGGTCCGAGCCCCAAAGACCTGGCGCATACACATATGGATATGATAATGGTTGGGCAGGTATGAGTTCTGGCTTTAATATGATAACATACCCGAATAACTAGGATAGTCCTGGAACTCATGGCACATCTACAAATGTTGAACAGAAGGGTTCGAATTTACAAAACATCAGTATTTTTAAGATTTATCACAGGTTTCGCAGCCAGTTCGGACCGGCGTAAAGCCATAGGATACACGGTTGAGTAGGTGTGGGTATTGGCTATCAGTTAAGAACATAACCGAGTAGCTGGGATAACCCTGGCGGTTATACCAAGCCTAGGACTGTTGAAAAAACGTTCTTATACTGAAATATCACTGTTTCGACGGTTTGTCATGGGTTTTAGGGTTGGTCTAGCACCTAGGACCAGGTACTTACCCATATAATATCGGTAAAGCTGGTATGGGTACTAGCTATCGTTTGAGACCATAACTGAGTGGCTAGGAGGTTTGTCACGGGCTTTCGGCTGAGTTAGAGTCCCAAGGACCATTTTCATACACACATGATATCAGGTTGTGTAGGTCATGGAGGTCACAGCATGCTTCAGAAGGTCTGCATACGCGGTTTTTATATGGAAAATATGAGAAAATGGATGTATGTCCGACATTTTCAACCTGGTTCGAGTCCCAAGGTTATGGGACGTACCTATATATGAGAAAATGGACATTTATGAGAGGTTTTCGTGCCGGTTCGAGCCACAAAGTCCTAGGGCATACATACATACATACATATATATATATATATATATATATATATATATATATATATATATATGACACATGGTCGTGTAGGTATAGGTTGTGGTTATCATTCGAGACCTCATGTAGGTAACTGGGACCCCCATGGAACCATAACATGCTTTAGAAAGTGTACTTGTACATGTTTGTACAACGAAAATGATTGAAAATGGATGTTTGTTAGAGGTTTTAGAGCAAATTTGAGCCCCAAAGTGATGTTGGGTAGTTCCGTTTTATCTAATTATGATCTATATACATATTTTCAGACGGAAATAGCAAGTGATATGATATGCAACGTGTAGTTTGTAATCAAAACCTACCTAGGTCCAGTTTTATTTTGAAATGCTCAAATAAAGGTGTTAAAACAATAACAATAATACCTCCATCATACTTTTACAATACTTAGTCTAAAAATGCTTACATCTGATATTTTACATTCATTTCAGAAATTTCACCATTCATATAGCAATGCTAAATCAAGATTATGTTAGTTTAAACATTTATTAAAGTCCTGCGAAATTTGTAATATATACATTCATTAGCCATTGTATTGAATGCCTGTTTGCCACACTAAATGTGACAAATAAATGGTAATCTTCTGACAGATGTTGCAATGCAACTAAAATGATGATTACATTAATTTCTGAGTCGGGGTGAGAGAAAAAGGTTAGTTATCGGGGCTTAAACCCGAGCTTTGGCGAAAAACTATGTAAGCGGGATGTCAGCACGGTCGTAAGGAAGATTTTGAGCCATTGCGTAAAACATTGTTCATTTTTGGTATTTAAAAAAAAATGAGAAGAAAACTGAAAATAGAATTTTATCTGGGACTGCCAAATTTTGGCGAATTTATTTTTTGCTTATTGTAAAAAATAATCGGATTTATTATCATGGAGTTATGTAATGAGGCTGGCTTTATGATGATGACAACGACGATGACGATTACATTAATTATGATCGTAGTGATGAGCGTGATTGTGTAGATGCTGTTTCAGAAGATCTCCATAATCATAGTTATAATGGTCGTGATATTGAGGATGATGATAAAATTAAATTGGTCGACATGATAATAATAATTGTGGTGGTCATGATGATAATGATGATGACGATGGTTGTCATGCCGTTGTTCATCGTGATGATGATGACCGGCAAAATAATTGTTTAATGTTTTTAACCCCACAATAGAGATTCTCTAACCACACAATTACAAATTAACCACACCATGGCAATTTAATTGTACGGAAAGAACCTCATAATGTCAATTATGGATTGACATTTCTAATTGTGTCTAGAAAAAACACGTAAATTGGTAAATGGGACTATGTTTGATATAAGCTATTTCAATCAAGTATGTGTTTGTGATTCCATTGTAGTAGTATCTGGTTGAAATTTCAATTCCGTTTTTGAATAAGACATAGCGCAGTCTCAATGCTGTGTTTTAGCGTTATTCTGTGTTTTATTCCTCGACTAAATAGTTCATGCTTTGTCAACTTAAGAAGTAGATGGTTGCATAGTATATTGAAGTTTTTGTGACTAAATTTATTTAATACAATCATATTTCAGAATGAATTTTAAGAAAATGATTTTCATTACTTGTGCAGATCTAAGGTTTTGTTAGTTACGGGATAAATCGATATACGAACACATATTGACCCTGAACATAATTAGCTACAAGCCACATATTGTACTTCTTGACGGTTGCTCAAATGTTCTATTTGTTGCTGTTAAAAATCGTAATAGCAAACATAAAAACCATGAAAAAATAAATTATGAACTTCATGGATGGATATTCACAATACAAAGTCCTTAGTATTTTTTCCATTCATCATAATTAGGCCATACCAAATCGTATCTATGTTTAGCGTAACATTGAGGTTCAAAATCGTATCCAGCTGTCCGGAAAAACAAATAACTGCCTCATGAAAAAAACACAAAATTCCCTGTTAATTGACCCAAAATATAAGCTTCTATCAAAAGTTCAAACAGTCACTCAGCAGGAATAAATATATTTCATTTCTTAAATCAAAACAAAAGCATAATATTGACAGATTTTGACGAATGAAAGTCATATTGATACAAAACAAGTCGTTCCAGCTTGTAATGGTTTAATAAAGACATTTCAAATGGTCAAATATTCAATATTTGATACGATATGTTTTTTATTTGACTCAGGTGATCAAAACCTTCCCGTCCGCGGACGCTAAACATAGATACGATTTGGTATGGCCTTATTATTTGGTGTTAATGACATTCATCCCCTTCCATCAGTACTTTCAGTACTTTGATTGACTACGTGACTTGGTATAAACACGGGGGGTCAAATAGTTCCTTTCCCAACATTCAATGCGCGATGTTACGCAGAGTACCATGTGACCTGGAGTATGAATTGGATCGTTTAGTTGTTAGCACGTGACAATTAAAAAATTGTGCGAAACGCTCACTGATTGGTCGTCCGAATCACGGGATTTTTATTGCACAAGAATCACTGACCCGGTCGAGTGGACGCCGAATGACCAGGTATTTTTAAATTATTTTTCCTTCGTATTGGTTTGATTTTAGGTGACTTTCGTAACTTTCTGCGAGCGTTTGATCTAGCGAAGTTAAAGCATTCATGTCGCAAGGAACTGTTAGTCTGAATTAAGTTAATTAAGTGTCAAATTGGTTTTTTCTTCCATTTTTTTTGTTGGCGCCATATTGATTTTTTTATTGAAGTTTGTGTATCTATTCTACTTAAAGTCCATTGCATTTTATACTAAAGTTTGAATTTCACCGAACTAAATTCATTATTTATTTGCGCATTTGGACATACTTTGTTGTAATCTAATTTAATACAATGTGAGATTTTCTTTTTCTCACAGACAAACCCTACCAACAAAATTTACTGTACGGAGAAGCCATAAGTTGTTTACACACCTGAGGGAACTCAGTCAAGATGGACGCTGAATGAACAGGTATTTTTGAATTCATTTTTATTCGTATTGGTTTGATTTTAGGTGACTTTCTTACCTTTCTGCGAGCGTTTGACCTTACGATTTCATGTTGGAGGGAACTAATAATCTTAAGTTTATTTTTTTTCAATTTTACTGCTGGCTCCATTTTGATTTGTAACAGTGTTGTATATATATATATGTGTGTGCTAATAGTAGTTTGTTTGCCAGTCTGCCCGATTACTGTAGCTCAGTTGGTAGAGCAGCTGACTTGCAAGCAGAAGGTTGCAGGTTCGAGCCTCGCATCAGGAACTTAATTTATTGCCTCCTGTTACAGATTTTTGTGGATCAAGTTTGTGGATCTATTCTACTTCAAGTTTATTGCAATTTATACTATAGTTTGAATTTACCAAACCAAATTCAGTATTTATTGGCACGTTTTAAGGACAGAATTTGTTCTGTTCTAATTTAATACAATGTGTGATTTTGTTTCTTCAGACAAACCTACAAACAAAATTCAATGCAAGGAGAAGCCTTAAGTGTATACACCGAGGGAACTGATGTCAGTTGAGAAGTACATATCATGACTGAATCTTCGGAAGGATTTAAGGTTAGAAAAGTTCACTTACATTGAAATTTACTGGCTTTGTTTGGCTGTTCTGGTGACTGATATTAGGTCGTGTTCCCAATGGCAAAAAGTAGATCTATGTTTTTCCCAATTGCAAGGTGAAAATTCCCAAATCAAATGAGAAAAAAATGTTGTTTTTTTATTTACAGCAGTTCAAATGTTTACTGAATATCTGAGTCATTCAAATAACATATTTATCTAAAGATAAAAATAAACAATATCTAATATTTGTTTGATTATTTTAAGTTATTTTTATTCAATTTGACGGGAGCAACAGATAAGCTTTCTCAGTGAATTGGTTATTACTCCATCATTTCATTTTGAATTGGGTATTTGCTAATATAATTGGGTTTTCTGAAACCTGTCACTCAATTATTTATATATCAATTGGGTATTCATGCTCTTACTTATCAAGTCTAAACTTACTAGTATCAATCAATAATGCTGTAAGACACGGAAATAAAGGATACTTGGTCTTGAAAATATTTACTTACATTTGAATTTCTGTATAACCTTTCCCAAATGTCGACACATTTTAAATCAAAGAATATGCCTTGCGCAGCTTTTTTAAAATATGACAGTTTTGTCTGTAATAATATTTACAAAAAATATGTTTGTTGTGCTATAACATAAATGTTTCCGGAAAACATTTTGTATGGTTTGAAACTGTATAATCTAAAATACTCTTTTCATATTGCTCTTGGTCTGAACTAGATTCATTTGAATGAAATAATATGTGATGACGATTTTTTTTGCTCAGATCTTGAAGTTTTCTTCATCCCGCTTCAACATTTTGCTTACAGACACTTTTATAGCATGTGTCCATTGAAACAGATAGCAAGGTGTATTCCCTGGCCTTAGTGCCAGGAAATAAGAAAAAAATAATTGATTTCACGACCCTAGGGTTTTATTAGCTCACCAGAACCGAAGGTTCAGGGTGAGCTGTTAGGATGGGTAGGTGAATGCTCTGGCGTCCGTTGTCTGGCGTCAACAATGGTCTTCTCCTCGGAGACTACCAATCAGATTTACTTCAAATTTTGCTGTGCTGAAGCCTTTTGACTTTCTAACTGCAATTTGCTCATATTGTACTGGTTGACCCCTTTTAGGGGTCACTAGAGCCAAAAATAGAAAAACATTTAATCATCTTCTTCTCATGAACCAATGGATGCATCATCACCAAACTTGGTCTGTGGCATCTATAGATGGTCCTTTCTCAAGTTTGCTCAAATAAATATCGTTGGCCCCTTTTAGGGGCCGCTAGAGCTAAAATTAGAAATACCTTGAAATGACTTTTTCTCATGTTTCTATGGATGGATTATTACCAAACTTGGTTTTTAGCATCTTTAGATAGTGTTCAATCAGATTTGCTCAAATAAGAATGGTTGGTCACTTTTAGGGGCACTAGAGCTAAAAACAGAAATACACTTAAGCATCTTCTTTTCATGAACCAATGGATGGATCATCACCAAACCTGGTCTGTAGCATCATTAGATGGTCCTCTCTCAAGTTTACTCAAATAAATTTGGTCAGCCCCTTTTAGGGGCCACTAGAGCTAAAAATAGAAATACCTTAAAATGACTTTTTCTCATGTCTCTATGGATGGATTATTACCAAACTTGGTTTGTTGCATCTTTAGATAGTGTTCAATCAGATTTGCTCAAATAAGAATGGTTGGCCCCTTTTAGGGGCCGCTAGAGCTAAAAATAGAAATACCTTAAAATGACTTTTTCTCATGTCTCTACGGATGGATTATTACCAAACTTGGTTTTTAGCATCTTTAGATAGTGTTCAATCAGATTTGCTCAAATAAGAATGGTTGGCCCCTTTTATGGGCCGCTAGAGCTAAAAATAGAAATACCTTAAAATGACATTCTCATGTCTCTATGGATGGATTATTACCAAACTTGGTTTTTAGCATCTTTAGATAGTGTTCTGTCAGATTTGCAGAAAAAAAATTGGTTGGCCTCAATTAGGGGCCGCTAGAGCTAAGAATAGAAATACCTTTAAACGTCTTCTTCTCATGAACCAATGGATGGATCATCACCAAACTTGGTCTGTAACATCATTAGATGGTCCTCTCTCAAGTTTACTCAAATACATTAGGTCAGCCCCCTTTAGGGGCCACTAGAACAAAAAATAGAAATACCTTAGAACGACTTTTTCTCATGTTTCTATGGATGGACTATTACCAAATTTGGTTTGTTGCATCTTTAGATAGTGTTTTATCAGATTTGCTCAAATAAAAAGGGTTGGCCCCAATTAGGTGCCGCTAGAGCTAAACATAGAAATACCTTAAAATGACTTCTTTTCATGAACCAGTGGTTGGATCATCACCAAATTTGGTCTGTGGCATCCTTCAGTCATCAAGAATATTCTTTTGTAGTATCCTTTGATGGTCCTTTGTCAAGTTTATTTTTGTTCCCCATTATTTGCCCACAAGTGTACCTTTATTACCTTTTTAGTAACAAGTTAATTAATATTTATTCTGGTGAGCGATGCAGGACCATCATGGCCCTCTTGTTAGTTTTATTTATTTTAAGTTATTTTTATACAGTAGGACTTTTTCCCAATTTGTTCAAAATGTTGCGAAAATTCCCAATTCTAGGAAAAAACCCTGTGTAATAATAACAGTTGAACATGTTAAATGTAAGAGTTAAAACATTAAACATGTGAAATCAGAATTGAGTACTGATTAGAAGCATTTTTCCCCTTGATAAGATACACAATTCCTGTTTGAAGCTATTCAAAAATACCAAAAGTTTACAATTTCTGTTCTGGTAGATTTAATTCTGCCGAAATATCTTATCAGACTAAGGTTTATCGGTATTTTTATGTAGAGTTAAATTGTTTTGTATTGATTAAGCAAACTGATCGGGATTTCCCAGCTTTTTAATGATGTCTGTCTGAACAATTCGAATGAGCTTATTCCCTGCAATAGTAGAACGATATACTCAGTGATGTGAACCAATACTAGATCCAGGCTCTTGACACATGCATATTTCCACGCGTATGATGCCTGGAAGCAGGTGCACATTTCCATTTCCGGTAAAATGACGCTTAATTGATGAAATTAAGAAATAAGACATCTGACATAAAGCATACTGGATGGGTTAACTCCTTTTTTGCTATAGCGAGTAAATATACCATCTCGATACTGCTCGATTCACTCATGAGAATAAATCTTTGGCCAGAAAATCAAACTTCTAACTGTTCACAACTATGAAAATGTGGTAGACCTGTTCTGATGTAGAAAAGACAAAGATATGGACCTGCAGATTGTTGTTTTGAATGCTTTTGTCATAATCATTGATTCATGAAAACATTGGTTTTGGTTATGTGGCAGTGTATTAAAATTTGATAATTTCCCCAACTTTCCCCTTTTCATGTGATTTTTCCCCTTTCCACCAGCTTCCAGTGTCCCCAGTCCCTAAAAAAGCTGCATTTGGTGACTTTTAGTTTGTTTGAAATAAGGGTGTTACTTCAGTTTTTGTTTGCTTACCAGCTGATGCTTCAAACTGGTCTTATATACAATAGACTGCTCATTTTGGCAGAATGTTATGACCCTTTATTAAGGATTTACAGCAGCAATGTCTCAGATTCTTGCATCTCACATTGAGATAGCTAATCAGTCCACCCATCTGCGTGTTCCTATTGGCCAATGCAAAATACGTAATCAGGGCTTTCATTTGACCCTTAAAACAGCATTTTGACTTTTGAAATCGGTAAAATAAAGTTTTATGACTCTTGAGAATTTGTACCTCAGGGTCAAATTTACAATAAAAATAGAAGGAAATTTTGTTGACTCTTCTAATTATCATCAGCCAGGGGTCATTTCTGACCTACAACCTTTGAAGTCTAGTGAAAACCCTGATAATATCTAAGCCCTAGGTCTTCTGATTTCACCATTAACAAGCATCTATGGAGCAAATGCAAATACCGAAAGGATATTTTGCACGCAAAGGTAAAAATGTGAGATGTAGGATGTACATGTAATGGTCTCGGGATGATAAAAAGTTACTGTTTGTCTGATGACCAGAAACAAACAATTTTTTACACCTCACAATGCTGCAAAGCCAGCCAATAACAGTCCTCTCAGTGTATTGATTTATCTCGTAGGTTGTGAATATAATAAACCTTGCTGACTATATCTTTAGTGGACTTGACATTTATTGATTGAAGTAAGCTGAGTGCTTTTATTAACGATAAATTGAATATTTCTGGAACACTTAATAAATTTGGACCATTTGATAAAACAATGCTATGTGGTATCAATTTCTTCCATTGACTTTTTTTATTTTTATTTTGTTTATGAATGAATATTCATTTCTATATTAACTTGTATTTTACAGGAGTAGCCGCATTGAGATCAAACAGCTTCAACTATTGTCCATGAAGTTGGTTACAACATTAATGTGGATCATTGAAAATCATACTGCAGGAAAGCAATATTAATGGATGGTTATCAGAAACAGGTGGATGGTAAGTGTTTGTATTTTTTGTTATGTTTTACATTTCATTTCTTCTGTATATGTTAAGGCTTCACTTGGTGCAGAATGGCATCCTGTCTGAGAATCCTCTAATCACCAGTGTGTACACACTGGAGTATGGAGGATCTGAGTTTGGCATTGAAACCTTATGTTTTAATGTTATTCTCAAAAGCACCAGGTGGATGGTAGGTGTTTGTATTTTTTGTTCCCACATCTCACACTAAAGTTCTCCTAACTCGCACTATGGTTTCCCTCACTCATACTTAGGTCCCCTCATCTCGCACTAAGGTTCCCCCAACTTGCACTGAGGCCCCCCTATCTCACACTAAGGTTCCCCTTACTTGCACTTGGATTTCTGTATCTGGCACTGAGGTTCCCCCAGCTTGCACTACAGCCCCCTAACTCACATTCAGGTTCCTCTGACTCATGCAAAGGTTCCCCTAGCCCACATTCAGTTTCCTCTTACCCACACTAACGTTCCTGTAAGTCTCACCAATGTTTCTGTATTTCGCACTTAGACTCTCTCAGTTCATACTAAGGTTCCCCTCACTCAGATTTGGTGTCCTCTAACTCTCCTCAAAGTTTCTCCGGCTCATATTTGGGTTCCCCTGGATCACATGAAGGTTCACATGGCTCACATTGAGGTTCCCGTAGCTTACACTGATGTTCTCGTATTTTACACTGAGGCTTCCCAAGCTCACGCTTAGGTTCCCCTAACTGGCATTCAGGATACAAGAACTTTCTTTTGGGTTGTCCTAATTCACATTTTGGTTGCCCTAACTCGCAGGAAGGATCCTGTTACTTACATCAAGGTTCACATAGCTTGCACTTAGGTTGCTTTCACTTGCACTTAGGTTTTCTCAGATTGCATTCAGGTACCCCTAACTTACATTAAGGCTCCCATATCTCATATTGATGTTATCCGAAACTCTTATGGCAGAATGGCATCCAGTCTGAAAATCCTCAAAATACCAGTGTGTACACACTGGAGGATTGAGGATCTGAGTTTGGCATTGAAACCTTATGTAGAAATTGTACGATGATCAGTTGCGCCCGCTGGTCAAAGTGCAGTATCTACATATTGTGTCTCAATGCTATTCTCAAAAGCATTGTGAGCCGATCAGTAGTGCCCCTGATCGGAATGCAGTGTATAGAATGCCTAAGAGTTTTGGGTTACATTGGTGTGAGGTGTGTGAACCTTGATGTCAGTGACGGGTACCTGAGTGTGACTTGAGGGGATCTGAGTGTGAGTGAGAGTGACTTAAGTGTGAGTTGTGAGGACTTTAGTGTGAGTGGCTGGGTCGCTTTTGTGAGTTAGGGTAGCCCGAATGCGAGTTGGGAGAATCTGGAAGAGGGCATGTGTATCCTGAATGCGAGTTGGTGGAATCTAAGTGTTTGTTTGGGAGGACTTAATGTGAGATACAGGAACGTTGGTGTGAGTTGTGGGAACCCTAATGCGGGTCAAGGGAACTTTCGTGTGGTTTGGGGGAGCCTGGATGTGAGTCTGGGGAGCCTTGGAGAGAGTTGGGGGGCACTGAGTTTGGGTAGGGGAGCCTTGGTGTGAGTTGGAGGGGTCTGGGTGCAAGATACGGGGGCATTGTTGGGAGTTGCAGGAGCGTTGATGTGGGTTGGAGGAGGCCGAATGTGAGTTGGGAGAGCCATTGTGTGAGTTGGGGGGTCTTGATGTGAGGTGGGGGGGCATGGTGTGAGTTGGGGGAACCTTGGTGTGATTTATGGGAGTCTGGGTGTAAGTGAGGGGAGCCATGGTGTGAGGTAGGGGGACC
Source organism: Lutraria rhynchaena (assembly GCA_008271625.1). Taxonomy (NCBI): domain Eukaryota; kingdom Metazoa; phylum Mollusca; class Bivalvia; order Venerida; family Mactridae; genus Lutraria; species Lutraria rhynchaena. The sequence continues at coordinate 46,568 of VIBL01000235.1, read as the reverse complement.
TTGGTGTGAGTTGGGGGAACCTTGGTGTGAGGTGTGGGAGCCTGGGTGTGAGTGAGGGGAGTCGTGGTGTGAGGTAGGGGGACATATTGTCACTAGGGTTTAACGCCGGTTCACCTAACCAGTTTTCCTGGACTGTATACCAACCAGTACTAACTTACCTTTCAACAAGGAGCAGACAACTTCTCCACATAAGGAGGAAAATCAATCAACATTTTTGTCAAAAAAATTTATGTAAAGAATGATCCATTTAAGTTGTAATGCTATTTTGTTATATTTTTAATTAATATCTTACTTTTTTTGATAGGATAATTTCTGTTATTGTTTTTTTATCTTATCAGTCAATATTTTTTTACAGTTTATTATCTTTTAAGTAAATTAGAATACATTTTAGGTGTAGGTTATTTTGTTATATTTTTTATTAATATCTTACTTTTTTGATAGGATAATTTTTGGTATTGTCTTTTAATCTTATCAGTCAATATTTTTTTTACAGTTTATTATCACTTAAGTAAATTAGAATACATATTAGGTAGAAATTGTATGATGATCAGTTGGGCCCGCTGGTCAAAGTGCAGTATCTACGTATTGTGTCTTAATGTATTATTTTTTAATCTTATCAGTCAATATTTTTTTTTTACAGTTTATTATCACTTAAGTAATTAAGAATGCATTTTAGGTGTAGGTTATTTTGTTATATTTTTTATTAATATCTTACTTTTTGGATAGGATAATTTCTTATTTATTGCAGTTGTTAATGACTTATGTAATTTGTTTGTTTCATGTGACATATTGTGACTGGGGTTTAACGCCAGTTCACCTAACCAGTTTTCCTGGACTGTATACCAACCAGTACTAACGTTTCGACAAGGAGCTGCAACTTCTCCACATATGGAGGAAAATCAACATTTTTGTCAAAAATAATTTATATAAAGAATGATCCATTGAAGTTGTATGCTATTTTGTTATATTTTTAATTAATATTTTACTTTTTTATCAGATAATTTTTGATATTGTATGTTATTTTCTTATATATTTGATTAATATCTTGCTTTTTTATGTTATAATTTTTGTTATTGTCTTAATCTTATCAGTCAATATTTTTTTACAGTTAATTATTGCTTAAGTAAATTAGAATACATTTTAGGTGTTGGTTATTTTGTTATATTTTTAATTAATATCTTACTTTTTGACTAGATAATTTTTGGTATTGTCTTTTAATCTGATCAGTCAATATTTTTTTCACAGTTAATTATCACTTAAGTAAATTAGAATACATTATAGGTAGAAATTGTACGATGATCAGTTGCGCCCGCTGGTCAGAGTGCAGTATCTACATAATGTTTCTTAATGCATTATTTTTTAATCTTATCAGTCAATATTTTTTACAGTTTAATTATCACTTAAGTAAATTAGGATACATTTTAGGTGTAGGTTATTTTGTTATATTTTTTAATTAATATCTTACTTTTTTGATAGGATCATTTCTTATTATTTCTTATTTGTTGCAGTTGTTAAAGACTTATGTAATTTCTTTGTTTTTATGTGACATATTGTGACCTGGGTTTAACGCCAGTTCACCTAACCAGTTTTCCTGGACTGTATACCAAACAGTACTATGTTACGTATTGACAAGGAGCTGGCAACTTCTCATATGGAGTAAAATCGACTTTTTGTCAAAAATAACTTATATAAAGAATAGTACATTTTAGATGTAGGTTATTTTGTATTTTTTTTAATGATTGTTTAACTTTATTTTGGTATATTTTTTGATAATTTTTGTTTCCTGATTTTTTTATTTATTTTTTTAGGATCATCGTTTCCCTGATTGATAATGCAGTGCAATGAGCTATCATCAAATTGGAGCCATTCTTTTTTAGTAGAATGTATAAAAGGTGAGTGTTATAATCTTTTTTTACAAAAGTACATTGTTACAACTGATAACATACTAGATATGTGTTCAATACATTTTAGGTGTAGGCTATTTTGTAATATTTAATATCTTACTATTTTGATAGGATAATATTTGTTATTGTCTTATAATATTATCAGTCAATATTTTTTTACAGTTTATAATCACTTAAGTAAATTAGAATACATTTTAGGTGTAGGTTATTTTGTTACATTTTTTATTAATATCTTACTTTTTTGATAGGATAATTTATGGTATTGTCTTTTAATCTTTTCAGTCAATATTTTTTTACAGTTTATAATCACTTAAGTAAATTAGAATACATTTTAGGTGTAGGTTATTTTGTTACATTTTTTATTAATATCTTACTTTTTTGATAGGATAATTTATGGTATTGTCTTTTAATCTTTTCAGTCAATATTTTTTTACAGTTTATTATCACTTAAGTAAATTAGAATACATTTTAGGTAGAAATTGTACGATGATCAGTTGGGCCCACTGGTCAAAGTGCAGTATCTACATATTGTTTTTTAATATATCATTTTTTAATCTTAATTAGTCAATATTTTTTTACAGTTTATTATCACTTAAGTAATTAAGAATGCATTTTAGGTGTAGGTTATTTTGTTATATTTTTTATTGATATCTTACTTTTTTGATAGGATAATTTTTGTTATTGTTTTTTAATCTTTATCAGTCAATTTTTTTTTACAGTTTATTATCACTTAAGTAATTAAGAATGCATTTTAGGTGTAGGTTATTTTGTTATATTTCTAATTAATGCCTTACTTTTTTGGATAGGATAATTTCTTATTATTTGTTTTTTATTACAGTTGTTAATGACTTATGTAATTTGTTTTATGTGACATATTGTGACTGGGTTTTAACGCCGGTTCACCTAACCAGTTTTCCTGGACTGTATACCAACCAGTACTAACTTACCTTTCGACAAGGAGCTGGCAACTTCTCCACACAAGGAGGAAAATCAATGAACATTTTGTCAAAACTAATTTATATAAAGAATGATCCATTTAAGTTGTATGCTATTTTGTTATATTTTTGATTTCTATCTTACTTTTTTATTTGATAATTTTTTTTATATTTTTTTATCATATCAGTCATTATTTTCTTACAATTAAATATCACTTAAGTGAATTAGAATACATTTTAGGTGTAGGTTATTTTGTTGTATTATTAATTAATATCTTATTTTTTGATAGGGTAATTTTTGGTATTGTCTTTTAATCTTATCAGTCAATATTTTTTTACAGTTAATTATCACTTAAGTAAATTAGAATACATAATTGGTAGAAATTGTACGATGATCAGTTGCGCCCGCTGGTTAAAGTGCAGTATCTACACATTGTTTTTTAATGTATTTTTTTGTAATCTTATCAGTCAGTATTTTTTACAGTTTAATTATCACTTAAGTAAATTAGAATACATTTTAGGTGTAGGTTATTTTGTTACATTTTTTAATTGATATCATGCTTTCTTTGGATAGGATATTTTCTTATTATTTCTTATCTGTTACAGTTATTAATGACTTATGTATGTTTTTATGTGACATATTGTCACTGGGGTTTAATGCCAGTTCGCCTAACCAGTTTTTCTTGACTGTATACCAACCAGTACTAACTTATGTATCGACAAGGAGCAGGTAACTTCTGTGCATAAGGAGGAAAATCAATGAACATTTTTGTCAAAAATAATTTATATAAGGAATGATCCATTTAAGTTGTATGCTATTTTGTTATATTTTTAATTAGTATCTTGCTTTTTTGATAGGATAATTTTTGTTATTGTAGGTTATTTTGTTATATTTTTGATTAATATCTTACTTTTTTGATAGGATAATTTTTTGCATTGTTTTTTAATCTTATGAGTCAATATTTTTTTTACAGTTTATTATCACTTAAATAAATTAGAATACATTTTAGGTAGAAATTGTACGATGGTCAGTAGCGCCCGCTGGTCAAAGTGCAGTATCTACGTACTGTTTCTTAATGTATTATTTTTTTAATCTTATCAGTCAATATTTTTTAACAGTTTAATTGATATATCACTTTAGTAAATTAGAATACATTTTAGGTGTAAGTTATTTTGTTATATTTTTTTATTAATATCTTACTTTTTTGATAGGATAATTTTTGTTATTGTTTTTTAATCTTATCAGTCAATATTGTTTTTTACAGTTTACTTTATCACTTAAGTAAATTACAATACATTTAAGGTGTGGGTTATTTTGTTATATTTTTTAATTAATATCTTACTTTTTTGGATAGGATAATTTCTTATTATTTCTTATTTATTGCACTTGTTAATGACTTATGTAATTTGTTTGTTTTTATGTTGTTTTTATATTGTCACTGGGGTTTAATGCCAGTTAACCTAAGTAGTTTTCCTGGACTGTATGCCAACCAGTACTAACTTACGTATCGACAAGGAGCTGGCAACTTCTCCTCATATGGAGTAAAATCGACATTTTTGTCAAAAATTACTTATGTAAAGAATAGTATATTTTAGATGTAGGTTATTTTGTATTTTTTTAAATAATTGTTTTACTTTATTTTGTTATATTTTTTGATAATTTTTGTTTCTTGATTTTTTTTATTTTCTTTTATTTATTTTTGTTAGGATCATCGTTTCCCTGATTGATAATGCAGTGCAATGAGCTATCATCAAATTGGAACCATTCTTTTTTAGTAGAATGTATAAAAGGTGAGTTTCATAATCATTTTTTACAAAAGTGCATTGTTACAATAGATAACATACTAGATATGTGTGCAAGAATTTTTGTAATGACTTATACAAAAATCAAATCAGAGAAAGTCTCAGAAAATATATGCACTAGTAATATGTTTGTGTTGCATTCTTAGCTTGATTTAAAGTGACAGAAGCTTGTTGTTTGCTACTGAATTTATTTTGCTGTACTTTGTATGAACCTCATAGAAAAACCCATTGATTCCTATACTTAGTCCGTACAAACTTCTTTTAACAAGTCCTTTGCTTAGTGAGACACTGTTCAAGTTTTCCTGAATGTCTTTACGTACAGGTATCACTGATTGGTTGGCTGCACTTATGTCCTTCTCTTGTTGTTATGAACAATTTAACATTTCTGAAAACTCGTTTCGGCGTACTGCAATTTGAATGTAGCCTCCCTTTAAGATTCTTGATTGGATTGTTTCCCTTTAATTCACCATACAGAAGATCTATTAAACTGGTTCCCATTGATTCTCTGTACATTTGTTCTCTGCAACATGAAGTGGGAACCAGTTTAATGCTCAATTTTATGTATATCAGACATTCAGAGTGGCTTGTGAAGTTATTCTTGTCTAACTTAATTTGATGTTCAGCGACAGTGGGTTCAGGAGCCTGACAAAGTAAATTGTTGCCATATATACTCGGCCATAAGGACTAAAAGAAGAAGTTGTAGAAGTAGAAGTTTGTTTCTGGTTACCCAAATGACCTAATATTTTACCTGCTGACTCCTTAAGTTTTTACTGCATCCGAATTGCAGTGCAATATTGTAATTTTCACTACTCATTAATATTACTGACACATATTCCCATACAGTGTTTCTGATATATGTAAGAAATAAAATAAAACAAAAAAATCCCTACCTACTGGCCCTAATTTCTTTGGGCATGTAACCAGAAACATACCTTTTATTTTTTAGGCCTTTTAATCATAATTTAAACATTTTGATTGTCAAGATAGTTACATGATCTTTCAAAAAATAGCTTATGAGAGTTGACTTATTGCCTAGTATTTACTGCAGGATTCAATGTTTTTGTTCACAGTATCAATGTTTTGTAATGTGAGGGTGTAGAAATGTTTTACATGTAGCTGGTAAGTTACTAAATGTAGAAAGGGGATCTGAGGGTTCCTCCAATAGGAGGCAAAGGGCCAATGTCCCCTGTAGGCAGCGTTCCTGCTCACGTCTGAAATTTGGTATATGCTTACCCCTTAGGTCTGAAATCTGGGGTAAGAGAAGTATTTTGGGCGGGGGGTATGAAATTTTTTGAAAAAAATATATGTATGATACCAGGCCTTTTTCTTTGAATACCACTGGTCCGACCATCAGACATATTCCCTAAGCCAAAAATAGGTTATTTTTCTCAATCCCATTAAAAAAATTTCAGATCTCATTTTTTTAAAATTTATTTCCCAAAATGACTAGAAAAAGGCCTGCATGTTTTAACTGATTATATACATATGTATTTCAGGATGTTCAAAGTTGTGTCACATCAAGCAGCATCTACATTTACTAGAAGATAAATATTTGTTTGAACTGAATAAATCTATATAACAGTGCACAGTATTTGACTTTAGTGTGTAAGAGTGTGACCAAACATTCAAGTTGTTGAAATAAATTCATCTTATTGAGAACCAATTCCATCATAACAGAATGATGAGGTTAGATACATTTATAGTGTGTTATTTGTGCAATTATTCATTCATAGTTGATTTATTGAATTTTGTGTTGATTTCAAAGTTTTTATTTTTGGGAAGTTTCGAGTAAAGTCAATGATCATATTGTGAACCACTGATTTTCTTGACCTGTTTAACTGTCATAGAATTACATAAATATGATAAATATGACCATTATTTTGCTATTTCAACAAAACTGTATTTCTGCATGTTCCAATGTGAGCTATTATGATCCCCAAAGGTTTATTTATAGTATTCTTAAAATTCATAATGTTAAAATTGATTTCGATCAAAATACTAGTATGTCTTGTCCTATATTTGCTGATTTTGGATATAAAATTTGGTAAATCAGAGAAAAATTGTTTTTTTACCATATTGCTTACTTTGCTCATCACAAAACTACAGTCTACTTTATTAGCTTGATTACATTTTTGTGTAAGTTTTGCTAAGTTATTTTTATATAAGTTAAATGGTTGAGTTGTTGTAAATGCATCAATTATCTTACCATTTTCAATTTTATGAAATCACAGAATTAATTGGACTTAGTATATGCATTTGTTTATTACATATAATTATTTAATAAAGTTTATAGATTTTTGTATGTGTTTGTATTTTATATATTTGTTATAGATTGAACTAATTCAAGTCCAATGCCTAACAACAATGAAAAACATAAATTTGTATTCTGACCAGCTGACCAATTACTTGGTCCACATGAAGTTTTTATTGGCATTATTTAGGCAAGATGCATATTGCATACATGTTAAAGATTTTTATCACAATTTATTACCATTGCAGTAACAAGATAATCTATTATCTGTATATAGGATAAAAAGCACGTCACTCGCGACTAGGGCACATTCCTTTTAAATATGCACAAACGTATCGTGCATGGTTTCCCATTGATTAACGTCTATAAATTAGGATGTTTGCGTGAAACAGATAATGTGCATAGGATGCTTGTTGTGTACAATTATTCCCATCAAATCAGCTCACTAATTAGGGTATGTTCTGAAGCTATTATACATGAAGAAAGTAAACATAATCTGCGACTTTATACAGTTGATTTTAGTCGCAGATATTGAGCATTTTGGCGATTTTTTCAACCAAATATCACAATGATGATTGAATACACAGAGTATCTGTGATATTTACTAGCCGTGTATAAGGTTAATTTCATCATTTTGAGCTGCATAAAATAAAATCTTGTACATAAAATAAGTACATGTGAGCCGCAACTACATGTATATTGTTCATTTCAATCTGATCTATTTATAATTCAATGTGTTTTCAACCCGATAATTACAGATAAATATGTAAACAAACCTCGTGACCTGCATACCATTGAAATTGATCTTAGGTATTTAAAATGCAGTGCATTTTGTCAACAAAATCATCTCAAAAAATAGATTGCTACATGTCGCGCAATATGTATACTGATGTTGAACAAATTTAATTCCAAAATTTCAATTGTTTTTCAATGAAGTCTTGTATATAAGATCAATACACAGCACGCGCGGCTTATACACATTAGTTTGAAATATACACCATCATATCACGCATGGTAACGCAGTTCATCATTGTGTCAGATCTATGAATATAGATAAGAAAAGGATTCCTACGAAAATAATACATGCAAGACATCCCACCTTCATCACAATACTACAAAATGTGTATCACGTTTTATGTCATGAATAAATACTAATGTAAACATATGTACTTCTACTTTATTTAAATTTAGAGAGTTCTATGTAGAACATTCACAATGCAAAACACAATATAGTAGTTTAGTTTATTAACTTCATCTAATCCCCGCATAATGAAAGAACATGATTCGATGTATACTACTTAGCAGTTTAATGTGTTGTGTCTTTGGTGTCTTGCTCGTTTGCACCCAGTTGATATTCTACACCTCCCTGTAAAAATGGTAATTAATGAAAACTTGTGACTGAATGTGGTTGATTTATCTATGATTTTATTTGAATATGATAAAATAGTGGTTTGTTTGTGCAATTTAATGTTTTAATGTCTTTAATGTTATCAAGTAATACCAACTGGAATTCTCAAGTATGATCAAACTTGATTTTTAAAACCGTTATGTACATATGCTCTGTTCATTTAAAATTGCAGTATTTTAGGTGTGATTTAAGCACAAACTTTGCTTTAATTATTATAGGATGCAATCCATATGATACTGATTTATGATATTCACTGTTCATCTATTAACACATGAAAGTGAAGAAATTTAGTGGATCGTTGATAAAATTTACATTTAAATACACTGCACGATGTATTTTTACATGTACTGTGTCCTGGACAACACTATTGTACATGTATTTGTTTTTTATAATGTCTGAGTGTTACGTTTGTAAATGTAATAGGTATATATTAGTATATCATAATTTATTAATCATGTCGACCGTTCTTCATGTAATATATCGTATCAACTAACTAGCTTATGTTCTACCACTTACAGTATTGTTAGAATTTTGACTGACGGAAACATCATAAACGAAACTCAGACGACAGATAGCTATACTATAAATAGCAATATTACGACAGAGAGTTAGAGACCAGTATCTACCAAAAGAGCATCAAACTTTAAATAATCAAACCAAAATTAGTTATTATAGTAAATTTAAAACTGACATTAAATAAAGCAAATATTTGGTGATAATTTCGAATGAAAAAATAGAATTGAAATGGCTAGATTTAGATTAGGATACCATAATATATTCAACAATCAGATAGAAAATGGAAATTTTGTACACAGAATTTAGTCTAATCTGAGTATCTTTCTTTCTGTGTTGTCCGCGTTACAGAAATCACAAAACGAAATATTTTAACCAATCATCATGGGCTTCATTGAATCGATTTTCTAACATAATGACGTCGAACAGTTCTAAAGTTATTTTCAATGTAGCAAATTGTATTTATAATTCAATGAAAACAGGGAAAACTTTCATGATTACTGCTCCGTAAAATATTTATTTATATGCTATCTGGTCTGATACTTAAAAATGTTTTTATATTGTTCATGATTCTTCATTTTGTTGTCCATTTTTCCCTTTGTCATTTTTTCTTTAATTTGTAAATGGCCCAATATATATTATATATGCCGACTTGCTATGACTAATTGGCAAATGGTTATTTATATCCGTACTGATTAAGGGAGACTAATCAAACACGACGTTAAATCAACGATTATCCCCCTTGTTGACCAGTGTTGTGTTGTGACTATTTTTCAATCTTAAACTGGTTCCCGTCCCATGTTGCAGTGCACCAAACCAGAGTCAACGGTCAAAATCTCTGATTTTCTAGTAAATTATAATATATTTTGTCTTGAATGCATTGTGCAAAAGAAATTGCTTCACCTAGGTGTAAATTTTGTACCGTTTGTGACTTTATGTCAATTTTTACAAGAATCATGTCATACGGTGAGACGATGACAGAGATGTATGGGAGAGATAACGAACGACAACTCTGGATTGAGATTGACTATTTTTATCATGTGAAGCATTATTAAGATGATATTACATCTGACATCGGAAGCAGTCTTAAAATATCTGGGACTTATTACTTCGAATCATTACCAACAAAGCGTGCATATTAACGTTTACATTTTAGAACGGTATTATCTTTATACGGATCACAATAGTTTTCGAGGCTAAGTATGTAGAATGCGAGTTTACAAGCATGATTTTAACCGTGATGGGTTTGTTCTTTTGTGATTGGCGACGTTCATTTGAGCCATGATGGCCGGCTTATGGCTATTTAGTCTTTGTATGTGATAATGTGGAATGTTTCGCTCGCAACATTTCTTTGGTATTATTTGACTGTTCAGAACATATATTAATTCCTGTAAGAGGAGCGCTCCGTTTCAACATTACTTATTTCAGTAGTTGGGTTATAGATATGACCGCGTCGGATAATAACCTAAGATGATTGCATTTCTTGTTTAGACAGTCGCCATTAGTTGCATTGTCTAAATGATTTTACGTCGGGAAAATGCTGCAATATCCGGCTAACACAAAATCCTAAATAAAACATAAAATGTACGGGCCATCATCGGATGATGTTTATATTCAATACATCAACTTGTCCAAACTATCATTATCAAGTTGAATCATGAGGGAGTCCAAAAATGAGGGTCCAAAAATGACTGGTCGTTATTTTAAGGTGGTCGTAATATTGAGGTGGTCGCTATTTGAGGTTTTACTGTATGCATTGAATCCGTGCAAGATACACGTGGTGAGCAAATACTTGGGAGGATGTCGCCGATTGTGTATTAATTTCATTGCTTTGTTCAACACTTTAGCATCAGAAATAGTTAGAACTAAAATATCATAGATGCATGTACATAGTCATACCTGTCCATCAAATGACAAATTTAATGGGTTTTCATTGTTTTCAAGTTTTACCTTTCAATACTTACAACACTTATAATTATGTCGACCATAGAAATGCTTGTGATATGTAAAAGTACAGACAGGCGCTATTGAAAGAGTGTAGTAACTGTTGTAGAATATCTTTATACAAGTGTCGTGACGCTTAGGTGCCTTACTTTTACTCGATTATTAGTAACAAAATAAACAGTCACTGCATTATTTGTACACCATTAATTGTACATTCAAACTATAATTTTCAATATTCAAAATTCACATCATTCATTCTACGATATAAAACATGCTTCATATGGTGATTGCTGGATGCATGCGCTGATAGAATGATGTCTTTAGTGCATGCGCTGAGTCAGTGTTTGATACACTCAATATTTTGCAACCGAAGAACACCAGAGGTTGGCAAATATATATATATATTTCAAAGCATTTTCTATCAAATGACAACACTGTCTGTAAGACTAGTGAATAATTATAGTTGAATACTACATGAAAATTGTTTAGCTGTGCCTGCACGTGCAAACCGCGTTCCACGTTGTCAGTTTAACTATAGTGCACGCGCAACTTATCTTAAAGATGCAGAAATTCATCATGTTTTCCCAGACGGAACTTGTTTAATGTTCTAAAAATAGACTCTACAAATAACGCAAAAAGACTGCAATCATGTTGCTTATTGCCAAGTGTATTCGTAAAGAAATGAACTCCAAAGATTTACCCGTACACAGTATATTTATTTTTAAATGAAATCATTTGTAAGTTTATTTCAATTATTCTGAAGACTTTCAAAATTTCACCTGGCCATTAGAACACTTGAAATAATTTGGTCAATTTTCGTTTGCATTCTACCATTGGTACTGTATATTGTATCACGTTTTATACTATTTGTAGATCTATATGATCACAAATGTTCCTTACAGTCTGGTTCATATCTGATTTTTATATTTATCTTGTTTGTACCTTACATCACATTTATAACATGTGCTAAGCGTAAATATTCTGTAAACTATGATGATTGTCGTATTGAGTTTGTTTACCCTGGGATAATGAGCGAGCATATTATATTCAATGTAACTTTTATGAGGATGGAGTCTTTTTATGAAAACAAAGATTTAACTCATCATGATAAGGGTAGGCATTTTTAATTAATGTGTGTATGTCAGTCATTCTATATTTTATGTGCATCTGATTTGTTGACAAACTTGCGAAAAAAATAGTGAAGAACTATCTTAAAACAAATTTATTTCAATTCCAAGTTTATTGAACAAACTTATTTGGCTATTTTCCCAACTTGAGACAGAAGAAATAATGTTTTACTGAAATTAAGAAGATTAGTGACGGTCAAAAGTATCATTTCCGTGCCAAAAACTAAATGGAAAAGTATTCAGAATTACGACGTTTTGTGAAAAAATCGTTAAGTTGTTCAACTTAACGTCTTAATTATTCAAGCGACCCCAAAATGTTGAAAAATAATGAGTCTACAGTAGGGGAGATATCAGTCATACGTATATATTATTTTAATCTTCCGATTTTGACGATTTGTTTATTTGATTAAAATATGATTAAAATTTGATTAATAACCAGGTTTTGTGAAGGAAAAATCCTGGTTATTAAATTGGTGAATGTGAATGGGCGTCCACAATTTCTTCTGCGTGCAACTCCTCAACATCTCTCAAGAGATTTCCCCCAAACTTTTACATAACTATTGTCACCAAGTGCCCCAGCTCATATTGTCAGGGTTTTGTGATTCCGTCATTTTTTGCGGAAAAAATGGCCCTTTGTTAAATTTTTGCACATGTGATATTCTAAAAAATCAGTATCAATTTATGGACAACAAATTCTATTGGGTACAGTACTGATGGGCTAAAGGGAAAATAAGGGGTCCATAACCTCTCATAAAATTTGTGCATCCTTTTGGTAGGAAAAGATGGAGTGGAGGTAGAAAACCTGTCGCGTACTAACCCTAGATTGAAGCATCCTTAACGTTTATGCCCTGTAATTCACTTCTGGTAATGCCGACAAACATCTGCACTGTCGGCTATTTTCAGGAAGAAAATTGAAGAGTACTTCGGGATTGATCGGTTCAATCCGGAATGGGGAATTCTCTAAGAAGTCACCTGACAACTTTGGAATTTCTCAACGTGGCGGCTTGCGACTGTCGGGGGAAATTTACGAAAAAATCGAGTAAGTGTAGCGTTTTTAGGAGCAATAAGTCAAGGTCTGACCACACATACCACAGGAAATCTAATTGTGATTGACTAGATTCTTCCTGCGGCAAATTTGATTCAGTGAGTGATGAGTTAACGGCGAATTGTGATTGCGATGGGTGGAGACGAGGTCGCTGAATAATTGAGATGGGCGTTTTGCTTGACAGCTCGAAGTTTTGCCGAATATGTAAACCTGGACCCGTTCCTCTGACAAGCTACAGTTTATCAGGTGAACTAAGAAAGGGTATAGGCAGATATTTGTATGTTCGATGCATGAACTCAGATTGTGGATGTATCAATCGAGTGCCATGTGGAAAAACTCATAGATTGAAGAAAAAAGGCATGCCATGCTTTGTCACTAATACCAAGGTGATCCATTATTACAATAATGGATAATTTGTCTGCTTATTTCAGTATAGCATGATATACATCAAGTAATGTATGAATGCTTAAATGAATAAACCTGGAATAAGTAATGTAGTGATTGTTGGGACTGACTTACGACAGGCGCCTAAATAGTTCAATTGTTAGAGCTATGAGCTGGTAATCCAGGGGAATTTAGGTTCATCTCTTCCTCAGGTGGTCTTTTTACTCCTGGTTTACCATAGTAACTTGTCATACATATTCTCAAAATTTTTTTGGTGTTGTTGTTGTGGATTATAATGAAAATAATGATGAGATTGGTAACAGTGATAATGATGATGACGGTGAGAATATAGAGTTTAATTTGGCATGTTTGTCAGAAGTTTTTCTTCTACTTCTTTTTGAAGATAACTTTTAGCGCATTCATTTATTTGCATCACATGAATTTGAGACCAGTTGACCAATTTCATTGATGTTGCTTTTTCAGCAATGATTGATGGCCTTGGTGGATCTGGCCATGTGAACAACATGCTGTCGACACTTAACATAAAGCCATTTCATCGTAACAATTTGCAGCTTATGGAAAGACGGGCCGGAGCATTTGTCAAATCTGTGGCAAATCGTTCAACCAAAGAGGCAGCAAAAGAAATGCGGTACTGTTTAATGCTCATTTACAATTTTAAGTTTTTATTGCACCAAAATGTTTTTCAGTAAATGTCATATATATTGTTGATTCTTTTATCCCAACTGCATGTACAAGGCACTATTGTTGGCATTCAGGATATTTTTCTATTTTTAAAGATTTATGATGGTTTTTACATAGGGCAATAAAAGTTTAGAGCTTCTGCATCATTGTTCAAGACTTGGACTTTATAGAATATTTGGTGACACAATTCCTGGTAACATGGTTATATTTTTTAAACATTTAGTTGAGCTATAGATAATGTTTCATATTAATTTGCATAGACATTGCTGAGGAAGAATCCCACCAGGCTGAAAAGTGTATGGATACACTAATCCCAGACCTTGGCGTTGGACTTTTACCTGGTTCATCACCATCTCTGAGGCAGGTACTGTAGATGTACACCTGTGCTTTTAGTCAACAATTTTTACAGTAATTTTCTTTGTATATTACGTCTTTGTTTAATTGATTCCACAATTCAAAACTCTTTGGTCTAGTTCTTATAATGTTTAACCGCACAGTAATATTTTGATAACTGGAATCATAGTAAAAAGTTCTTATTGCAGAGAACATCTGGAAGCATGTGCTAGTCAGAAGCCTAGGGACATAACACCTCATACCACTTCACCACAGTCAAAACTTCCTACACAGATAGGAGAAAGGTATGACTGTTTGAACAATTAATATTCATACTTTAGCATAACTTGTTTGACTAGTGCAGTAAACATTATTGTGTATAGTGATCTGTAACTGCAGCAATCCTTTGATGAATCATTTGTTCAGCCACTGCCTTTTTGTGCTGTTATTTATGAAAATGCATTCTGAGCAAACTAAATTAATTTAACATGTCATTTCAAGTGTGTACAGCAGTTAAGTATTCATAGTTATTCAACTATTGTTGTTGAATCAATATAATAAAGCAAAACAAATAAACATATAGAATTCATGTTTAACTTTTCACTGTGTTCAACCTATATATTAACTTTTTCTTTTTATTCTCAGGAAGCCATTACAAGCAAGGAAAAGTTAGTCTAGCCTGTACCCATGTAAGACAAGGCATGACATGTCTTGTGCTGTTGACACTGCCTGGCAGAAGTGGGGTTTTGACAGTTTCACTTGTAAGTTCTATTTTGTATTGAAAGAACTAGCATGAACTTGAGATTTTGCTGTATTGCAATACATATATGAGAATCATAATCTTCATAGCCGTTACCTTTGTTTGAATGTTATATTGTCATTTTGCTGTATTGCAATACATATATGAGAATCATAATCTTCATAGCCGTTACCTTTGTTTGAATGTTATATTGTCATGTCATTCCAGCTCACACATTTTTCATGAGTTAGGCCAAGTATAGGAAAAAAGTGGTCAAGAGCTTAGTAAGTCATCGGTCATGTGCAACCTGCAAGTGGTGGAAGCGAAATAGACCTAGTCAGCCAGTACGCAGTCATCGTTGTGTTCACAACCACATTGGGAGTGCCAGAATGGTGGAAAGCGTATGTGGCGTTAAAGGTGTCCATCAAATGGCCAGTGAAGGAACACCAGTTGAGTACATCGAGGGAGATGGGGACCATACTTTATTTGCCAGACTGAAATCATCAAATATAGACATAAAGAAGAAATTTGATAAAAATCGTGTGATAAAAATCATTGGGAAAAATCTGTATGCCGTACAATCAGACAAGGGGGTTAAGATCAGTAAACATGTGATTTCCCACATTGAAATGTATATCGTATGCGTTTTCAAAACATGTTGGTGACAAAGAGGGACTGGAAAAAAATCTTAGAGCACTTATTCCTCATAATTTTGGAGATCATTCTTTGTGTGAGGAAAGTTTCTGTGGTTATATTCGAAAACCTGGTGTGAAATATATCCACCGAAGTTTGCTGTACAAAACTGTTTTATCACACAACACTCTTAGAAAGAAGCTGGATGCCATTTTGGAGCCAATTATCTGACGTGCTGACCAATATTGTGACTTAGGAAGTAGCCAGCAATGTGAGCATGCTAATAGGGAAGTGGCCCTTTGTGCTCCCAAGTCCTCGCATTGTGGCGACTCTGAGGCTCTTGACTTCTACAACAGCATTCATCAACGTGGGCCATCATTACATCACACAGGTATATTTTTTATTGAATTTAATTACTTAACTAATATTTAATTGTTTGCATGTTCATTTCTTCCAAGTTAAACTGTTTTTGTTTATGTTGCATTACATTGCGGTGATAAACATTTTGCTTTGCATTGGTGAAACATCTGAATATGTGAAAATCAAAGATATTTCAATTTTATTTCATAAATTCTTGATAAATTCTTAGTTTCATAACTTGATGGAAGTCTTCTTGTGGCAAGAAATTTGTAGAAATCAGATTAGACTCGGATGAGATGGATTCTTTAGGATCTGTCTGATCTTTGTGTACTGTGATTGCCAAGCAGTCAAATGGCCCATTAGTGGGCCAATACTATTCAGATTGCACCTTCATACAGATCTTTGTTATAGTTTATTACTGTTACAAATATTTGTTTCATTTTGTTGAGTTAGTACTGTTTATTGTTGGGTTTGTTTCTTTGTTCGTGTTTCAGTTATTTCGTTGTTCGAGTTGACATTGGCATGTGGCACTTGGTATTTAAGTGAATAAGGATGCTCTGAGAAGTAAGTTTTAAACTTTTGAGATTCAGTGACTGTCTGATTTTGAAGAATCCATTACAGAGTTGAATCTAGGATGTGGGATTGGTAAAATCAAGCATTTTCTAACTATTTGGCGCTAATAAAAGAAATCTATGGGCCACATCCCACGCATGTTGTCAAATTTTGCGCAAAATAAAAGTTTCTGTGCGTATAAAAATTGCCGGATACCTGCAGACCCGAGATATAAATCCGTACACTTTCAGTCCCAATTCAGATCAATATTGCACATCATATTTTTAGACCTACTGAATATTCGGGCATAATCGAGGTTACGGAATCGGCCTAGTTGCCATGATGTCAACCTACGCAATATTTGACGTCATGAATCAAATCACGTGTGTAGAAGGTCATTGTTTCTTGCCATAAAATGTCGAATCAACCCAAATTAAAAAAAGAACAAGGTACGAACGAAACAATCCTTCAGAAGAAAGTTTAACAGAGGAACAAGACACATCGTTGGAACAGTCAGTTCCAGACGACAAGAAACAAATGTTTGAGCACACTTTCCAAAAGAATTGAGTCTTAACTCGCAATTCTAATCCAATGCGCATGTGCTGTGAAGGTAAGTTAATATGGCTGACCCACGAAGAAAGAATCACTAGAAAGTGTCTGCAATCGATGGTCATTCTGCCTAATTATTACTTTCTGAATGTAAATTTAATTAAAAACAAACTGACCTTAATTTTTACCTGTGAAAATTTTCTGAGGTCATAAAGTTGTACAAACCAAAGAAAGATAGGAAAATACATGTATCTAAAACTTAATTTTTGCTCTAAATATAAGTAGAAATATAAGTAATTTTAACTGAGCTGTAAATATTTCAATAGAGACAAGCCCAAGATATGTTTTTTTTTCAAAATAGCTTTGATCTGTATATAGTGAATGACATATAAAACTTTTAAAATGTTTAGTGAAAAAGCAATTAGAAGATGAATTCCACACCCACTACCACATAGATCCAAGCTAATAGAAAGGCAAGATAAAACTTGTGTTTATGTTTTTGTCTTTGCTTGATAATTGGAAAAGAAAGAAACATGGAAAATATTGATAAATTGATCTTCTTTGTTCAGTTCCGATTCGATTCATGATGGCCCATTGCAAAGATTTATTGGCCCACATTTTTGTCAGAGGTGGGGGAGTTGGCCCATTGCTGAGAAATCTTAGATTCAACTCTGCATTATTATTGCTGAGGGCTACTACTAAAATTCAAGCTCCAATTTAGCTCTGCTATATGACCAGAGCTTATTTTCAAGGAATATATTTTATCTTTGTTACTAAACTTGCATTCAGTGACTATTCTTAATTTTATAATGGAAAATTCTTCTGTGTTATTGAATACATTTATCATTTATAAGCATAAAGAAAAGTGAGTAATCCCAAATCAATGATTGTAGCTTCATGGTCTACAGCATGTTTTCACAAAATAAGGACAGTTTGTCTATTTATATATTTGTCTGTTAAATGTGATGGTAATATGATGTTTCTGAATTACACAAATAGGTAAAATCTGAGGCTGGCCTGTCACCTGGAGAATACACTATTGATTATGCTGACTGATGTGCTAAGAAACATAAACATTCTAAGGAGTGGTCGCAGTTGCCATCAACAAAACGACGGCGTCTGTTGTTGAAACAAGAAAGGACAGTTACTCAAGGGGCACATGAGACACTTGAAGGAGTTTCCTATCAGTCAGGTAAATAGTAGTTGTGATTTACAGTGGATACTAGGCCAGAATTTTATGTATACATGTTTTTCATATCTTTGTGCCAAAAGCAAACATCCAACGTTCAATGAAGTATACCAGTATTGATGATTTTAAGTCCCCTATTATTTTTTAAAAAAAGGTTATTTTGTTCTTAGTCTGGCTGTTAATCATGTATCTGTCTGACATTAATCATAATGGAGCACTTATATAATAAATAGCAATTTTTATGCAGGTATTGGTCATGAGGAAGATGTTGATATTGACTAGCTGCCTGCTGCTGTACCAAGAGGTATGTTCAAACCAGTGCCAGTGAAACCAGACAGTGCAACGTATGTCATCATGGACTTGGAAACTACTAATCTAAGTATGCCACCTATTACTGTGTTCCCCTATCGAATGATTCAGTATAGGCTAACTGAAATTTCGTATCATTATGAAAAGTATAAGCATTACTAAAGACTGAAAAATTTGAATGATCCTTTTTACCACTAAAGTGTAAAGATATTTGGTATGTTTTCCTTTATTGCATTTTACTGTCATCTAAAATGAGTAGCCACTCTCCACTGCGGGTTCGAATCCCACTGGGCACTAATAATCTTTCATGTGAGGAAGCCATCCAGCTAACTTACGCAGTAGGTAGTTCTACCCAGATGCCCACTCATGCATGAATAATGCCCAAAGAGGTCTTCCTTCAGCAATAAGCTTGATAATTGCTATATGATCTATATTGTGTCAATGTGACTTCAAAGCCAAGTAATGTAATATAATGTTACTGTTTGGTTATGAGTACTGTTAATATGGAATATATGATGGATTAGTCAGAATGTTATGGATTGTTACCAAGAAATAACCTTGTTGAGTTTACTAATCAGCATTTCTGGTTGTTTTGTTTTTAGTTCGTGGAGGACAGATGCCTCACATTACACAGCTGGCAGCTATGGAAGTTCAGACTGGATCAGTGTGCAGCAAATATGTATTTCCTGTTATACCCATCACAGAGTCGGCAGAACATATAACTGGAATAGGTATGATTGTAAAGGAAATTATTGTGAATGGACAAACAGTTGATGCCCTTCCATTGAAGCATGCTTTAGATAAGTTCTTTATGTGGTTGTCATCATTCTCATATGTGGTTTTGTGCACTCACAATGGGAAGAGGTTTGACTTCCCAGTATTTTCATCAGCATGCAAAAACGTTGACTTATATAAAAAAACACTTAAACCCTACTGTTTGTGCGATGTCAGACACGTTAAGCATGTTCAAAACTGTATTCCCAAAAATGCCATCATACAAACAGGAAGAGTTGGCACGGGCCTTACTGAACATTGAATATGATGCACACAATGCTGTAGAAGATGTTCGATGCTTATCAAAATTGGTTATTCATGCATTATCAAAGGACTGTGCTTGTGTTATTTCAAACAGCTTTCCTCCTAAGGCGATACTGTATAACATGATGTCAAGCAAAGCTTGCAGTGAATACATGCCAAGCCTGACCAGTTTTGTGGCCAGTTCTGTTATGAAGACTGCTACAGCAGAAAACATAGCAACGTCTGGACTAGGTTCTTTACATCTGAAGAAAATATTTGAACGGTCTGGAGAGGATGGTCAGCACAATACATTCACAGCAAAGAATAATGAAGGTCAGCCGCATGTTACCAACTGTAAACGAACATTAGAAACAGTGATTCCAAATTTAGTAAAGTTCTTTGAAAATAACTAAGTATGTACATATCTTACAGCATCATAGATAGTTCTTTCATGTAGCTATTACTAGATATCGTGCGTACAAAATGTTTTTGTAATGTTAAGATATTGTAACAGAATTCTATTTTAAGTAATACTGACCCTAACATTGACCCAGTGGTTCCTACAAGCAAATTTGGGTTTCTTCTTTTCCTTCAGTTGAAACAAACCTGGCAATTTTTTTAATATTTTAATACTGACACAAGTTATATCGGAAATTTATTTTCATACATGAATTAAGTCGTGCTGGTGATAATAATTGTATACATTATGTATCTTTCTCTGATGAAATGGTGTTAAATTATTACTACCGAGTGATATGTTTTGTTTTATAAATGTCTCTTTATGTGCATTTTGCAAAATAATGGACACATGCTGGTATTGTCAACCATGTTATTTCATAATGATGTTCAAAATAGTTTTCCTTCTTTAACTCGTTATTTTCTGTTTTAAGACGTGTAGTATTAACAGATTTTCACATCAAATATAAAAAAGGTCAATGTTTTTATATTTCTTTCTTTGAAAACTACTACATTATAGATAAATTTAAAGAATATTGCAAGTCTGTACCTCTTTTCCTTCTTGTAGTGTATGGTTTTGAAGTTTGTGTCGTGTTTACAATCTTGTGAAATCTGACATCTTGCCGTGAAATGGCAAATGCAAAATACATATCTGTTGTTTACTATAATCTTTTTAAAAAACATTTAAACTGTTTATTTCTGTAGTACTATGTATCTTGCAATGATACATGACTTGAAAAGTATGTTTTAAATGATAATTAATAAAAAAAATGATACTTATGATGGTGTTGGTCAGTTTTCGGGACATTACATTTTTGAGTCATATGGTAGGTCAGACAAATTAGTCATATCTCCATTATTTGACGGTGAAATCTTTTTTTATAATTCACAGAGGGGTTTCTCATACAATGTACTAGAGGTCTGTAAAACGTTTTTCTGATTTCTGATTGGCGACTATTACGCGGGTCAGACCTTAAGCTCAGATTATTAGTTTAGCTGAGTTTTGTTTTTTCATTGACCTTCAATGAGTTTATTTTAATGCTTTATTGTCTTTCTTCAGCTGTCCATGTTTACATTACTGGATGACTATGCAGTCATTCTTGTTGTGTACACCCGGTGAGGATGAAAAATCCAACTCTGAGAAAGATACAAAAACGGTAATTTCACCTACAGAACTCTTGTGAAGTATAATAATATTGTAAGTTTTAATTGAATGATTCATAGTGTTATACATGATATATTTAGACCTGGGGTCATTTCACAGAGCAATGTTGTAATCATGTTTATGTAATGGTAATACTGGTTTTGTTGCACTCATATGTGAAACTGTTCAGTTGAAATATTTATTGCTATTTATTTTTGGGTTAGTTTTTCTATATTTCAACTGGATAATGAGACAAGGGCCTTTTTTCTTCTATAATGGAGGCCAATATTTGGTGATTTCCCAATTACAAAAATCCCTTTTTCCCTATTTGGGGAAAGAATTACAATACTGAAATTCCCGTTGAATTTGACTAAACCTCTTAATGGTTACATATTTTCAGGTAACATTTTTTTATCATTTGTCTATTTTAAAAGCTTACTACTCTGTAAACAAAACCTTTTTTATGATATGAACAATTTTACTCTTATTTTAGCCATTCTGCAATCTGGGGTTTAGTGCCTTTATACTTCTCACATTTATAGAAAATATTTTCCTGCATCTAAAATTGATTATGTTCATCAAGGTCAAAATGCCAAGCTAATATATGTGCAAAATCCTATAATTTCTTCCTTTTGTAACACCAACCCAATGTCAGAGGTGAAGGTCACACTTCATAAAATAAAATTCTGCATTGTGATTCATTCAAACAAGAATGAAATAGGAAGATTTGACATGTTGATGGCCATGTTAGAGTGCTTGTCATAAACTGCTGCATTCTTCAGTTTTGCTTTTTAGTAAATTTGTTCTTTGATTACAGGATGTAATCAGAAGTTTATAAGCAACCATTGCCCAACCTGCTTATCAGCAAACAATGCAGAAGAAATGCCAAGTAGTGTTCAATTTCAAGAAAGGAAGTGAACCTAGCAACCAAACAATTGTATTTAAACTAAACCTGGAAAGAATGATCAAGCAACAAATTGCAAAGATCACAATCTCATTCAATTGCTCATAACAAAATTACCCATACACTTCAAGGCAGGAGTTTTGAACTGGAACAATTTCTTCAACAGTCAGTGAAGGAAAGTTTTGCTTTATATAAGAGAATTTGAGACCACACTGCCAAAATAATCATATATTTGCTAAACTTCGTTTATAGCACCCTAGTCATTACAGAAAAAACAAGTTAGGTTCTTGCTTAGTTTAAATGGCATAATTCTGCTGATGCCAAATAAAAATTCTGTGTTCATGGCAATAATCTCAAAAAAGTAATATGTCTTTATTTTCTGTTAAACTGTCAAAAGAAAAACATTTAAAAGCTTATAAAATTACAAAATACATACTGCATCCAAAGGTTATAACTACTTCAGTGTTTTACTTTGATCATTGCCCTTGAAAATGTTGACACTTCTTTTTTGGTTTTAGTTTCTGTGGTTATTATAAAATACTTAATTTAAAACTTTGAAACTTAGTTTTTCATAATTAAGTTACTGAAATTGATACTATAGTAATGCCTTTCTGCTCTCTGCATGATTTTTATGATAGTATGTACCCCAGTAAGAGAAAAATATTGTTACTTAATTTTTGTATTTAATGTTTGATTCATTTAATCTGTAAAAGTTTTTGTTAATTTATGTCAAAGCTCAGTTTGTGTTCTTATATGCAAGAACTTATAAGATTTTTAAGATAATTCAAGTGGGTTTTCTATCAGAAAGTATAATGGACCATTTCCCATTGCAAAATCCAGATGGTTTTGTCCATAAAACTTGAAAAATATTTTGCTAAACTATGCTCAAAAGCAGAAATTAAATGCAAAAGTTCAGATTAAATAATCAGATTAACGATTTTGTTAATTTTACATGAGTGGACCATTCCTGGATTATTCTTTTGTGCCGGATCAGTGTATTTTAGAGATATTTATTTGAGTGATTCCTTAAACAGTTACGTAGTTTTAAACAAACTTGGTGCAGAAACTGTCATTTCGTAAGTTGTAACCCTTGTATATGTATATATATGATATATGATATACGTGTTTTTGGTCCGTGTGGCCATTTTAGGCCTAATACGCCATTATACTCCATCCCTTCAACGTGCTAGCCCCCTGTGTCTGAAACAAGAGTCTGTCATCCCTTTCCATTGCAAAAACAAGTGTTACACAATTCCTTTGCAGCCACTTTACGCTTGCGTAAAACCTCGCTTGTTACAATATTATGTGTGTTTTAGAATGTACCTGTTTGAGAATATTTCTTATTCTATAGTAATAAAATTAAATACATTGCAGAAAAATGACTTGTCATTTATTTGCAAACATACGTGAAAATTAGACAGATCGTCCCATGCTTTGCATGATAGCTTAAGAAATTAGGTTTGAATAAAATGAACTATGTTACCATGACAACCAAATGAATACTGGAATAAAAACGTCCTTTTATTTTTTAATCTCATCTATTACAAGAAAATATACATTTTAAACAATCAATAGCAAAAAATTCTTACTGTTGTCATGGTGACAGTCTTGATAATAATATTTTAAGTCATGTTTTCTTTTCATGTGGGTAGCACATATCTAATGAAGGTTTTAATAGAATTTGACCAAGTGCCATTTTTACAACTAAGTGAACCTATCCCTTTCATAAAATAATATTTTTTTCATTGATTTATTTTCAAAGCGCATTTTACAAGATGTAGCCATTATATTGCCAGCATCTGTTGATATATGTCTTGCCTAACTAATGAGACCATAACCAGGCCTTTACAGCATCCATGATGATCACAGGATTCAATGTATGGAAGTCACGGAGAGCAATTTTGCCAAATTTGATTATGAGAGATTACGCGTACATTTCGAGCTTATATGACATAGTTTGTACCCATATGATACATGGTCGTGTAGGTACGGGTTCATGGCATATCTAAGAATGTCTACCTTATTTGCAAAATCTCAATATTTAGCCATTTTTTTCAACATGTACCTTTAAGATAATGGTTATATTGATATGGATCTTTGCGAATAAGACATTATTCAAGACGCTTGGATATCCCTGGAGGTTACAGCGTGTCTTACAAAATTTACAACACAGTAATTGTGACATAGACAAAATTACCATTTTGAAAGTTTGCCAACAGTTATCGAGACCCTGGGATCCGGTGAATATCCCTATGATACACAATATTGTACGTGCGGGTACTGGCTATCAATCAAGGCTATATTTGAGTAGCTGGGGCTCATGGCATGTTTAAGAAGGCCCGCAAAGATACTGTCACTGAAATGTGATTATTTAGAAGGATTGTGAGTGGTTTGGAAGCAGGTTTCAGCCTAAGAGACCTGGCGTACAGCCATATAATACATGGTCATATTGGTACGTTTCCTGGCCATCGTTGCTATCGTTTGAAACCATATTCAAATCGATGTGGTACCCATAGGTGGATAAAATGTGTAAGAAGGTGCGCGTAGAGTTTTTTCTTTATATACAATGTAGTATGAGAGAATGAAGGTTTGTGCGAGGTTTTAAAGCTCGTATGGACGGACGAACGATGCTATAGATTATATTTGGTAGGTTGATAAGCTTATGTGAATAGCTATAGAACAAGATATGTTACACGTTTACGTAGTTCGGTTTTCCCAATTGGGGTGTTGGGATTTTACCGACCGTACGTATGCCTAGTTTATTGTTCTACGATCAAACACGCTCAAGTCCAGCGGGAAAGACGTAAGTAATTATACAAAATCAACTCCACTTGTCCATATTACAGATATTTAATCGTCCCATAAATAAAGCGTAAAACAAGGTTACCAACTAAATAAGACACTGATTTTAAACTTACATTAAACGAAATATATCACTGATCGTAAGTCCAGGCGAAGATATTATTAAACGTTAACGCTAGTAAACAGCCGACATAGTTTAATAGAATTCACTGGAAAAGGTTAGCGTCGATTGCCAACTCTAACTCTCGACTGCCAACTCTCTACTCTGGGCGGCGAGCGCACCTCTTTTATATTATCCCCAATGTAGGTACCCAACCTTTTCATCATTTTTGAGTGTACTGCGCACAAGTGTGTGCAGACTCTGGACAGTATTACCAAAAAGGTCTAAAGATCAATAACTAACATCATGAGTCAGGCATTTTTACCTGTTTGTGACTTTCTGCGTGCGTAGTCTGAACTTGTTATATCCTCACCTGACCCGGATAGATATATTTAGTTTCTACACAGGCTCATATAGGTATAATTAATGAAGTTTACATTGCTGAGATTTAACATAAATTGGTGTATCTATGAATTGAGGATTCTGAATTAGGTTTACGAGGCGAACGGACGCAAAAACACAGTACCTAATGTAAATGCGCCTCTTTTAAGGAGTAAATTATGTGTTTGTGAGTACCAATACTGAAGTTAGGATGAAATAATAGTGGAAATGTGTAATATGTCAGTTGAAAATAGCACCTTTAGTATAATTTTTGGGTCGTACGGACAGATGAACAGCGGTAGGATGCTTAATTTTGTATGAAGATGAGTGTATTTTGTGTATATATGTGAGAACGTGAGATATATGCGAATATGTGATATGAGTATTAAATAAAGTTGTGTTAGTGATATTAGGTTTCACTATGTGTATTTTAGTGGGATAAGTTTGTGGCTTGGTGTTTAACGTTTGTTGGTTTGGTCGCCGAGTAAGACATTTTTTGAATTCTTGTAGACAACTTCAAAAATTTGAAGTTGATAATTATCTTAATTCTAAGTAATTTGAGATGCAGTTGAAATGGTAAAAAAACGATATTATTTAACATCCAGGAAAGTGCATGTACGTTTTTTTTTTCTTTTTCTTTTTGCTTGTTTTAAGTTTAATTAGGCGCGACGGATATTAAGTGTTTGAATGGCGTAAACATGAATTGTGTGTTAATAATATGAAGCGCGGAGTCTACTAAATGAATGTAAAATATTAGATATTAACTAATTTCGAATTAGTTAAAATGTAGGACTTTTGGTGTTTTTAAGTTCGTAGGATTTTTCCGACGGAGTCGTCGTCGGCTGAGAAAATATGTTTGCATTTTTTTAAACTTCGGTGGAAGGTATAATATAGAAAAGACTTGAAGCGAATATGTTTGATGAAATTATTTTTAGAGCGGGTTTTGGTGAAAAAAAAAAATGGGCGATTTTGTGCAACTTTGGTGCTTGTAGCCATTCTAAGAGGCCTACGGACGGACAAAAGTGATGAAAATGATGAAATTTATGTTTGTATTGATGAAATAAATACAATGATGTAAAACATTCGGCTGAATGATGGTAAATATTGCTTAAATTGAGTGAAAATTGCTGAATTTAGAGTATTTCATTTGGTTGGAATAGACACCCAAATAGGAGCCGCACAGACCTGATAGTTTGGTTGTGAAAGAATGTATCATTCTGATCACCACAGTTTTACAGTAGTAGATCAGCTTCTAGTGTCTGTGGTTTCAAAAGCTTTAGAAAGACACTGTAGTACACGTGCTTGCAAAAATATTAGGCACGCCACAGTAACAATACATAAATATTTTTTCTGTTGATTGATTTAAATTGTGAAATATAATCCTCATTTATTTAACTGTGTAACTGGTACATGTGTCGGATTTTTTATTCATATCGGTCATTTCATGGTAAAATTATTAGGTGAACTTTCATATTAAAGATTTGCGTACTAGTATATGGGCTTAACATACGATACCACGTGTATTATTAACGCGGGCTATGTGTCATTTGCGCTACACTGTTCTTCCTTACAGATTTCCCATTCGCATGTTTTGCACGAACATATCGTGCGTTGAATCGCTCCATACACAGTGAGGAAGATCACGTGACTCCGATACGAAATATAGTAGAATCAAAGTACTGAGTGGACAGATTTCGAAATGTTCTACATGAGTTGAACTGACAGTAAAAACTCAATCGACGCCAATGCAGATGCAGACGACCTAACTTTTACGATAAGGCGACCTTTTTCTTTGTAAAGTCGAGCTAAAAATCAACATACAACAAGAGGGTAATAACTCCAAATAGATGTATGCCACTACCGCCTTTGTTTTTTTTTGTTTTATGTGACATATTGTCACTGGGGTTTAACGCCGTTTTTCAATAATTTTTCAGTTATATACGGCGACCGGTTCACCTAACCAGTTCTCTTGGACTAGACTGCATACTAACCAGTACTAACTTACCCTTCCACAAGGAGCCGGCAACTTCTCCACATAAGGAGGAAAGTCGACATTTTTGTCAAATTTTCATAGAAGGGTATGACCTGCCGCAACAATATATACGGGCGTTTTGCGGTGTGACGATGCTTATTTTGTAAGATACTGACTAACATACCAGGAAGCAGTCAACAAATATCATCTTTAATGAGAACTTTATATTTTATACTCCATTTCATCACACCTGCGACCAAAGGACACACGTCCACTAAGTTCAATGGTGAGTAAGATAGTACTGCTAATACCGATTCCACCCAGTTTCTTTTTTATATTGCAGCCAATCCGATTCGTCGACCAAGGAGTCAAGACCGAAGTGCATTATTCCCGCTAGACGCCAGAAACGATCTGATGCCCACCAACTGAAGAGAACAAGGGTCAAACCTAGGTGGATGAACAACGACTGGGTATATAATTGATCACTTTGTGAATTATGTTGAAAATATGAATGAACTTTAATGTGAACATTGAATAAATTGAATAATATGTTGTGGATATGTCTTTGTCTGTTCTTTAGATTTAATTGATTGATGTCTTTGTGTGAATATTATTCAATGTGCAATGAATATAATTGTATGAAATTTATGTTTCATACTTGAAGAGACCTGTAGATGTGATGTTTGTGCTTCACAGTACTATGGTGAATGAAATAAGTTGTTGTTTGTACACTTAAGTACTGTATATGTACCGGGTGTCTTTTAAGATTTTTTATTTTTGTAATTCTCACGAATATCTTTAATATAATTGTGTATTACCTTATAGTCACTCCTCCTGCTCCCCATAGCTCATCATTTATGTCACCTGCCGCCCCTGCACATACCGGAAATTTAGCGTATGTATGTTCCGCTTGCGCACTACTGTTCACACGCTAATCAGTTAGAACATGCTTTCCGTTCTGTTGAGTTGTGTGTTTGTGCCTTTACAGGTTTTGCCATTTATCCATTTATTCATTTATTTAATTTTGTTTTGTTTCAGCGTCATGTATTTGTTGTTTGTTCATGTATTATTTTGTAATAATTGTCGTACGCACTACTGTTCACACGCTAGTCAGTTAGAACACGCTTTCCGTTCTGTTGAGTTATGTTTTCTTATTTTCCGCGTTTGTGCCTTTGCAGACCTTTTACCCTAGTTACATCCGTTTTCCAAATGGTGTAGAACCAGTCTACGACATGATGTTTAATCAGATGGTTTACTGTTGGTGTGGTTATTAATTGAGATGGGACTGCATTTTCATATTGATTTTCTAATCTTTGTTATGCTTTTAATTAGATTTGGCTTCCTGTGAAGTCTGGTATATCGGAAGGTATCATGATTGTTATACCCAACATAATGGTTGTATTTGTGTGGAGCCGGGGCTTGATAAGTGGGGTAACTACGTGGAGTGCTTTTTGCTCAGGTGAGACTTTGGCTCAGGAGCCCAACTACTTAGCTCCCTTAATAAGTAAAGCGTTCGGTTCATAGACCTCAAGTTCATGCATTCAAAACCTGGGTGCGGCACATGTTGTCTGTGACGATTTTGTTGTTGGCATAAGGTCTTAAGCCATCGTTATCCAATGCTGATTCGAGTGATTCATGTGACAATTATGCCTAAAAAATAGGTTTGTTTCCGGTTATCCGACCGACCCATCTTTTACCTGCCGACTCAAATGTTTTTGCGGCATCCAAATCGTAATGATATATTGTAATTTTCACGACAGTGTTGCCGATATGAGTAATAAACGTAAAAGAAAAAAATCTCTACCTACCGACCCATATTTTTGGGGCACATAACCGGAAACAAACCCTGTTTAGCTCACCTGAGCACGTAGTGCTCGGTGAGCTATAGTCATCAGTCAGCCTACTCCGGCGTCGGTCGTCCACACCTGTTTTTTAATGCTCTAGTGGTCACACTTTTGAGCGAATCATCATCAGACCTGGTCGGAATGTTCGTCTCAATGATATCTTGGTCAAGTTTGAACATGGGTCATCTTGGATCAAAAACTAGGTCACCAGGTCAAATAGAATGGAAATTTTGTGAACACTCTAGAAATCACATATTTGATTGGATCTTCATGAAACTTTGTCAGAAGTTTTGTTTTAATAATATCTGGGACATGTGCGAACATGGGTCATCCGGGGTCAAAAACTAGGTGATTAGGTCAGATCAGAGAAAAACCTGGTAACGCTTTAGGAGTCGCAGTTTTGACTGGAGGTTCACTAAATCTTGTCAACATGCTTGTCTTAATGATATCTTGGTTAAGCTTGAACTTGGGTCATCTGGGGTCCAAAATAGGTCACCAGGTCAAATCATAGAAAAACATTGTTAACGTTCTAGGGTTCTTAGGTTTGATTGGATCTTCATCAAACCTTGTCAAAATGATTGTCTTAATGATATCTTGGACAGGTTTGAACATGGGTCATCTGGGGTCAAAAACTAGGTCACCAGGTCAAATCATAGAAAAACTTTGTTAACACTTTAGAGGTCGAAGTTTTTATTTGATCTTCTTCGGACTTTGTCAGGATGTTTGTATTAATGATATCTTTGACATGTTTGAATATGGGTCATCTGGGTAAAAAACTAGGTCACCAGGTCAAATTTTGAAAACCTTGTTAACCCTCTATAGGTCGCAGTTTTGATTGGATCTTCCTCAAACTTTGTCAGAATGTTTGTACTAATGATATCATGAACAGGTTTAAGCATGGGTTAACTCAATTAAAAAACTAGGTCACCAGGTTAAATCACAGGACAACCACAAAAGTTGCAATCTTTACTCAGGTGAGCGAAAAAGGGCCATCTTAACCCTCTTGTTTGTCTAGGTCTTACTGGCGGAGAACAAAGTTAGTACAGAATCCAGGAACACAAGTTAGGTTAATGACCCACCAGCAATGATGTCAGAAAGATTGGACATATCATAAAAGTCTTCACACTATTTTATTTCTTAGAAGTTAAATAAATAAAACATTGAACAAGTGATACTGGAATCTTAACTTGTTGTAATAATATACTTGTTTGGCAAATAATGCTTTGACTATAATGCTAAAGGTCTGTCATAATAATATTATGCAAATATTTGTGTTATATCTATTAATTAATATTTATTACTCAGTGTGTAAACAAAATCACTGCGTGAACCATTGCGTTGTTTAATATTTCAACTTGTACTATTTTTTGCTATCACAAGCACCTGCTACTTCCAATCACTGTACGATTTATTGTGATTCTACAATTATAATTCAACTTGTACGGTTTATAGTGATTACCGGAACTTGTCTCGTTTAGGACACATTTATTGGAACTGTTTAAGAGCAGAATACTAAACAGTGGCTATCTGAACTAATTCATGCCGTGCATGTTGTCAAGCATGTAACATTAAATTCACAAAATAATCAGAGTAAACCTCGATAATGTGACCTCTTTCGGGACCCAAAAATGGTTTCATTATCAGGTTGAATTATAGGAGTTATTGAAACCTGTCTGAAATAAGTGGTCGTTATAACAAGGTTGTCGAAATATTGCGGTGGTCGCTATTTGAGGTTTTACTTTATAGGTATTTTGCATTTTTTCCCATTTTTCTTTTCGTATCTAAGTTTAATTTTCATCAGTATGACAATCTGAGATTTACACAGATGAAAGTTAATCCATTCAGGCGAACGATTGAAACCAAGGCCCGAGGTTATAAAACTTAGGAACAATCTCCGAGCTCATACCTCAATTTTGTAAGTGAAGCATTCTGATTTGAAAGATATTGCTGTGTAATGATTAAATACGTTATCAGATCATTTTAGCTGGCAGAATAACTTAGGATTGAAATCTTCATTGTTTAGAAATAATTAAGTTAGAAGGATAAAATATAAGAATTTGAGATCGGAGACCGATCTCAAGTTTTATAACCTTGGACATAGAGCTTTCGAGGTGGTTAACCTGTTATTCTGTGTATGCAATGGTGAGGTGTCTGTCTTAAGAAAGGTATTCCTAGTTTAAAGGGACCAGACACCAGATGTAAGATCTATCTTTGGAATTACGGAAACTCCTTTCATTTGAATGTTGATATGATCAAATGTTAAATTAATGTTGAACATTTT
Source organism: Lutraria rhynchaena (assembly GCA_008271625.1). NCBI lineage: Eukaryota > Metazoa > Mollusca > Bivalvia > Venerida > Mactridae > Lutraria > Lutraria rhynchaena. Next base: position 14,987 of record VIBL01000235.1, on the reverse strand, counting down.
CACTTAATAGATGTCCTCACCATGGTGACACGTAGCAAAGGGGGTATTTAATAGAGATTATACATGTACTTGCATTCAAACTTCATTATTGTTTTCTGTAAAAGCATGTATTTTGATAATCTCTACATTAAGCAATTTGGAATTAATAAGTTCATGCACCGAATACATGTTACATATATAAACTGCGGTGTCTTGTTGAATAAATAAAACTCATGATACAATACACCTCTTATTCGGATTCAAACTAAAAGGTATTTCCTAAAAATTGTTCAATGAAACACGTGCAGTCATTCTTACTTTGTATTAAAAAGATGTTTCATAAGGACACGATCAGTTGATCCCGAGTTGGACTGTATATATTACATATTTGCTTAATACTCAGTATATGTCTTGGATATTGTTGTGTAAGCGGTTCATATGATAAGGAATGCTTTTATTCACTGGTGTCTGTTTAGATAATACTGGTTAAACAGTTGCGAGACTACAGTCTAAATATAGTAGGCGTGGTTTTTCAGCAAGCATGTTAGAGTAACAGTACAAGGCAGATATAACAATCATGATCATAAGCACATTGTTTCGAATCTTTTGTTTTTTTTCGAAATTAGAAACTCTCATTTTATGTTTTGCTTTGTATTGTAGATTTGCTCTGAGTGATATTGATAATTTCACGCGTTTCAGATAGAATAGCGTGAAATGTATGTCTTTACGCGTAATGAATTACGGAGGGTGAAAATGTGTACGGTGACGACGATTTGCACGTGCTTTGGTACGTTAGGGTAGTTTTTGTCAGTTTGAGTCACCGACTGATTCAGCCCAATTTTTTTAGGATATTGAAATCAAATTTCGTTTTCATCAAATGGTCATTTATCTGCATTATGTTTTAATACATAGTATTTTGTTTGACATTATATTGTACTGAATAGTAAAATCAGGATGTGTACAATACTGTTTGCAGCATGGCCACCTTCTCATAGGCGGATCCAGGATTTCTGGTGGAGGGGGCGGAAAAACTGAACAAGTAGGCTGGGGGTCCAGGGCGAAGGGGGTGTACAAAAGATAATATTTTTGGTTTGTGTTGGGATAGTCGGCTCGCAGTATCCTGATTTTACACTGATGCATTATGATGAATCGGGATAATGATGATAATAATAGTAATTTAATATATAATGTTGATACTAGTGAAAATAACATCCTATTCGTTTAACAATCGCAACATTTTTTTCACTGGGGCTTATGTCGCGCCAACGATCCGAGTCATTTGATGGTTTTTCAAGCTTTTCCAGTGGAGGAAGACCACAGATGTACGCTTGAGAAGAACTACTGACTTTCCGTAAGCTATCTGGACAGCTTCCATAGGTGCGAAATTTGACTGGTCCCAGATGTGATTTGAACTCACAGCGGTTAGGGACTGGTGATTACTATCCACAGGCCATAACCACTGGACGACGGAGGAGCCTTCCTCAATATTGAGACCCAATATTTTCGGTGCAAAAGTGGTATATATTTCGAGGTTTTTAATATGAATAAAATCAGTATGGATCACTGATATGATATTCTCTTTTATCCAGGTGGGCGTTCAAACCGATCGATGATGTACGGCGATTTAAACACAGAAGAGCGGCAGTGATGTTACAGGTTGGGCTTGGATTCGTATAATACTGAGGTAAAAATCGATCGAAGATTTGAAGCATCGGATAACACAAAATACAGTGAAATCACATTCAATAGAGATCAGACATTAAGCGTTGATGAAGGTTTTAAACGCAATACTGATATGTAATGCTAATAGTGAACTGGATTCTCTTTTTGAAGGGGAAAACATTATTGAATCAGATATGGATGATTCTAATAAGCCCAGCTCTAAGTACATGTCTGGTTGCTATGGTAACTTATTGTACGATTAAGACATTTGATAACCTTTTTCCAAAGTGGACAAAAGTCTTAAATTATGAAAGAATTTCATAATTTCATTAATACGTACGGTATTCAGAGAATGTCTTATAAAGGACTGTCACAAAGTGCATAGCCGGGCCTCAAATTTTAACCAACGTAAAGAATGGAAATTATTGCATCAGCTTGTTATCATAATATTTTCGACTAAATTGTTGGATTTTTGTTTTGCAAAGATAGGGCATTATTATTTGCATTTTGAATTTAGCATTTTCATATAATTTATATTTAACTCGCTTCAGTAAACAAGTAAGTAAATATTTTTGTAACCTTGATTCAAGTGGTATTTTTCATAAGACCACGTGTATGAGCCTCAGTATGTGTTAGGATAAATTGGGTATCGTACAATGTTTTTGTCCTGAATTCCACGAGAATTCCCTGGGTTTTGTAATTCTCGATATTGGGTGTGGCAATTTAGCTCTATATAGGTTTGGTTTTGGGTAGTAAATTCGCACACAGACGTAATACGTTGGAAAGACACCACGTTGTTATATGATACGTTAAATAATTATTATGCTCAAAGAATTGAGGTGAGAATTTATTCCTTTTTGATATTTTTGTTTTGTACGTAATGTGATTTCTTTCTGATGCAGGTTTGGTTAGTTTTATGGGTTCGTTCCACAACATTTCGTACGCAGGTCGGATATTATTTGAGTTAAGTTACACTCAGTTTAAGGGTTTTCCTCAGCGTCTCTGGGTTGTTGTTGCATTATGAGGAATCTAATGTGTTTATTATGCTATAGGAATAGTTAGTAAATGGAATTGTATTTCGTTCAAATTTTCACATTGTTGTTTACCTTGGTCTGCATCTATGAAAAGCAGATGTTGGCTTATGTATTGCTATGTAAAGATATATGTGTATAAATTGCCGTGTCATCCGCATACTTTTCGACACAGTCTATGGACACTCACAGGGTAAGGCTGTTATTGTTTGTATCTGGTAAATTAACTTCTTAAATTGAGCATGAAATTACTTTATATTTATCTAAGGTATAAAGACATTTCGTTAAAAATATACTAACCAGTATGCAAAAAGTTTTGGTCGTCAGTTGTTTTATTATAATTACAGAGTCGGTGTACATGTACATTATTGTTGTTGCTAATGTGTTTACACACGATTTATACGAAAAACGTGTTTCTTGGCGAACGGTTTCATTGTAACAATAAAGGGATTAAGAAAAAAGAAGTCACGTGGTATAATTGTGTTCAGATACCCAAAGGCGTGGTTAGTTTTGAGTGAATTTTTCGCAGGCACAATGAAAGGACGTGTTTTGGGAATTATACATTGATTGTTTCAACAACGGGGTGTGTATTATTTAATAGATATATCTTATTCGTCGCTTTATTTTATGAATACATTTTTCATTGTTTGAAACAATTGTTGATATTAATTTGAATGATTATAATTTGTATACATACTCGTGGTGCATTTGTCAATGTGTTTGTAAAATTTGAATTATTTTATCATGTTTGCATGAATCGATACTCCAGTGATAGTCCAGTCTAATTACTTTTTACATATTCATTAAAGGATGGTGATTATTAGGTTAGGCCAAAAAGCTTTATCATGGAAGAAAAACAATAAACTTTAGGTAAACTTGTGCTTTAAAATGTGCTCGATGTATGACATATATTTTTTTCATCCGATAAACATTTTCTTAAGTATTCTCTATTGAAAAGTGTTTCATTAATTTTACCACATTGACCGGTACCTGTGATTTTATTACAAGAATTATTGGACAAATTTTAATTAAACATGCACTATAGTACTTGTATTTCCATTGAGAATGTGTCTGTTTATCTTTATCAATTTATTATTTTCACGAAAAGGTCACAAAGAGTACGACAATGCAGGTAGTTGTAAGCATCACAAGCCTCAAGATCAAAGATAGTGTAAGAGAAATAAATTCGAGGACATACAGAAAAAGAGACAATCAAGGGACGATATTTGCAGTAAGCGAACCTTATATCATTTAGCAATTTTGTCTAAACTGAAAATTAAGCATATCACTTTATTTATTCTATTCTTTTGGTTAAAACAAAACTAAAATGAGAAAAACAAGCATAATACTTTTTGGTTAATTTTTTATCCTTCATTTTTTGAATGATATATTTTCTTGAGGAAGTGATTGCTGTCTGAATGTTTGTGATGTTCTGTATATTAGATAATAACATTTTTGTATATTTCCTGCACTCAGCAATACTTAGAAAGCTAAATTTATGAACGGTTGATTTGTGTCAAATTGTGTATCTATGTTAGCGTTTATTCAGACGTACCTCCCGTGATTCACATGCTTACATATACATCACACACACAAACACTTGCAACACTATAACACGCATTCATATCTCATTTCATCATCTTTTGTCATAAAATGCCTTATTTTGAAAATTCATGGCTTTGATCATAAGGTATTACATGTGTCATATTGCACATTAAATAATTGATTTTATCACAAATGAGTATTTGTCTGCTTCATATTCTAATTGCTTTTCACTTCCTTCTGAAGTCAAATGATGGCACAATGTGGATACTGTGGGAAAATGGCACAATGTGGATATCATGGGAAGATGGTGATATGTGGATGACCTTAATTACCAGCGCTTTACAAACGTTAGTAATTTTCTATTTTTAATTTACAAATATGTTCATTCTTCACCTTTTGTCATGAAATGGACTTACTATGAATATTCACAGCTTTAATCGCAATCTAGATCTGTCTGTGTGTGTTTTTTCTGTGATTCTGCTGCCCCTGTAGTGCACTATATGGATGCGTGCTACATAAGTTCCTTATACACTATTGGAATATGTGTTTGTTGGATGGATGAATGATCCCGCAAACTTATTTACAAACGAAAATATTATTTATCCTGTTTTTAATCACATTCTAATTGCTATTATACATATTTTCTATTTAGCGAGGTCAACTGAGGATACTACATTGAGTTGGCACAATGTGGATACTATGAGAAGATGGCACAATGTGGATGCTATGGGAAGAGGGCACAATGGGAACCAGCCAGCACATGAAAAATGTCAGTATTTTTTATATTTCGTTCAAGTACATAGATTCATGTGTTCATGCATTTTCAGGTATACATTCACATCACTGTTCTTCATCTTTTGTCATGGAAAGCCTTACTATGAATATTCTTTGCTTTATTCACAATCCAGATCTGTCTGCCTGTGGATTTCTGTGGGTCTGCTTCCCCTGTAGTACACTATATAGGAGTGTATTACACAGGTTCCTTACACACAATTGGACTTTTTGTTTATTTCAGCTTGTTGGTTAACTATCCTTCTGCATCCCAATTTGAGTTGTAGGCTCCTTACCGGCCATGTGCTCCGAGTCGCGTATTTAGATTCAAGTTGGACATATAGGGGTAAAAGTTAATATATGTGGTGTGCTCTGCAGTTGGACGAAAGTAGGGAATCTTGGTTAAACTTGTTGTGGACGCTTCCACTAAGAATGAATATTGTGCTGGAACTAGTCAGAAATTGTGGTTTATTTGATGGTTGTCTAGTTTCCTATCAATTATTCAGGAAGTGTCATATTTTAAGGTAGATTGAGCACGTGTAATAATGCATCATTGAATATATTGGCTTCATTGTAAGTTGGATGGATGAATGAGCTCACAATCGTATTTAATGAAAATGTTTATTTATCCTGTTTTAAGAACTTTCTAATTGTTTTCTCTTTTTTCTATTTGCGAGGTCAACCAGGGACTCTACATTGTAATGTAGAGTCCCTCAGTCAAGAGAGGATACTACGAGAAGATGGCACAACGTGGATTCTATGGGAAGATGGTGTCATGTGGATTCCCTTTGGAACCAGGTAGCACATTGAAAATGGTAAGATCTTTTATCTTTCTTTCTGGTTCATGTGAAAATCTATCAGATGAATGCTAATTTGCGGACAAGGAAAGTAATCTCTCCATTCATTCATTTTAAGCATGGCTAGGTTCACATAAACTTATCCTCCGGATCTCGACATCGTCTAAGAGTCAAATTTGGCTTAATTATTTTCTGAGCACTCCGCTAGTGGGATGATTGCGTTATGTTCAGTGTAACGACAGCCGTTAGGCTGCCACATGTTGAATGCCTTCCGGGCGACGGTATGTTTACATACTGGGGAGGTGATTTGGCATGAGGCCTGCCCACTTATCAGTAAGTTATATGTACATATAACCTTTAGTGTACTGGCGTATCACATGATTCCTGCGCAAAAACCTCAGTGGGTCCGATTATGTAGACAAAATCTATAATGAAATTTGCGCGTCTGCATAATAATTCTTCTCTCCATTTTGCTGAGTGTTCTATAGATGGTTGGTTAAAGGTTAGGTGGCTTTTAGACGCTCTGTTTGGTGAAAGTGGTGTAGAATATGTGGACTGATGCCACTATGAATTGAATAGGAGAGTAGGAAAAGGCTGGTGCCGTTACTTTTTCTCCTTTGTTTGTAAGTTCTGTGTTTTCTGGTCCATAGATTCATGTGAACACTACTCTCTTTTGAAATTCTGAAATGCTTATTTTTATCCTGTTTTAAGAACTTTCTAATTGTTTTTTCTTTTCTTCTATTTGCGAGGTCAACCAGGGACTCTACATTGTAATGTAGAGTCCCTCAGTCAACAGAGGATACTACAAGAAGATGGCACAACGTGGATACTATGGGAAGATGGTGTTATATGTTTGCACATTGAAAATGGTAAGTTCTTTTTATATTTCTTACTGGTTCACATGAAAATCTGTCAGATGAATGCCAATTTGCGGACAAGGAAAGTAATCTCTCCATTCATTCATTTTAAGTATGACTAGGTTCACATAAGCATATCTTCCGGACCTCGACTCCGGCTCAGAATATGTGAACTGATGCCACTATGAATTGAAGAGGAGAGTAGGAAAAGGCTGGTGCCGTTACTTTTGTTCGTGAATGATACATTTTCTGGTCCGTTGATTCATGTGTTTATGTATTTTCAGGTATGTTAATCTAGTCACACACTCACACAATACACACCTACACTCACCGTCACATACATTCACATCACTATTCTTCATCTTTTGTCATGGAAAGCCTTACTATGAATATTCTTTGCTTTATTCACAATCCAGATCTGTCTGCCTGTGGATTTCTGTGGGTCCGCTCCCCCTGTAGTACACTATATAGGTGTGTATTACACAGGTTCCTTACACACAATTGGACTTTTTGTTTATTTCAGCTTGTTGGTTAACTATCCTTCTGCATCCCAATTTGAGTTGTAGACTCCTTACCGGCCAGGTGCTCCGAGTCGCGTATTTAGATTCAAGTTGGACATATAGGGGTAAAAGTTAATATATGTGGTGTGCTCTGCAGTTGGACGAAAGTAGGGAATCTTGGATAAACTGGTTGTGGACGCTTCCACTAAGAATGAATATTGTGGTGGAACTAGTCAGAAATTATGGTTTATTTGATGGTTGTCTAGTTTCCTATCAATTATTCAGGAAGTGTCATATTTTAAGGTAGATTGAGCACGTGTAATAATGCATCATTGAATATATTGGCTTCATTGTAAGTTGGATGGATAAATGAGCTCACAAACGTATTTAATGAAAATGTTTATTTATCCTGTTTTAAGAACTTTCTAATTGTTTTCTCTTTTTTCTATTTGCGAGGTCAACCAGGGACTCTACATTGTAATATAGAGTCCCTCAGTCAAGAGAGGATACTACGAGAAGATGGCACAACGTGGATTCTATGGGAAGATGGTGTCATGTGGATTCCCTTTGGAACCAGGTAGCACATTGAAAATGGTAAGGTCTTTTATCTTTCTTTCTGGTTCATGTGAAAATCTATCAGATGAATGCTAATTTGCGGACAAGGAAAGTAATCTCACCATTCATTCATTTTAAGCATGGCTAGGTTCACATAAACTTATCCTCCGGATCTCGACATCGTCTAAGAGTCAAATTTGGCTTAATTATTTTCTGAGCACTCAGCTAGTGGGATGATTGCGTTATGTTCAGTGTAGCAACAGCCGTTAGGCTGCCACATGTTGAATGCCTCCCGGGCGACGGTATGTTTACATACTGGGGAGGTGATTTGGCATGAGGCCTGCCCACTTATCAGTAAGTTATATGTACATATAACCTTTAGTGCACTGGCATATCACTTGATTCCTGCGCAAAAACCTCAGTGGGTCCGATTATGTAGACAAAATCTATAATGAAATTTGCGTGTCTGCATAATAATTCTCCTCTCCTTTTTGCTGAGTGTTCTATAGATGGTTGGTTAAAGGTTAGGTGGCTTTTAGACGCTCTGTTTGGTGAAAGTGGTGTAGAATATGTGGTCTGATGCCACTATGAATTGAATAGGAGAGTAGGAAAAGGCTGGTGCCGTTACTTTTTCTCCTTTGTTTGTAAGTTCTGTGTTTTCTGGTCCATAGATTCATGTGAACACTACTCTCTTTTGAAATTCTGAAATGCTTATTTATCCTCTTTTAAGAACTTTCTAATTGGTTTTCTTTTCTTCTATTTGCGAGGTCAACCAGGGACTCTACATTGTAATATATGTAGAGTCCCTCAGTCAACCGAGGATACTACAAGAAGATGGCACAACGTGGATACTATGGGAAGATGGTGTTATATGGTAGCACATTGAAAATGGTAAGTTCTTTTATATTTCTTACTGGTTCACATGAAAATCTGTCAGATGAATGCCAATTTGCGGACAAGGAAAGTAATCTCTCCATTCATTCATTTTAAGTATGACTAGGTTCACATAAGCATATCTTCCGGACCTCGACTCCGGCTTAGAATATGTGAACTGATGCCACTATGAATTGAATAGGAGAGTAGGAGAAGGCTGGTGCCGTTACTTTTGTTTGTGAATGATACATTTTCTGGTCCATAGATTCATGTGTTCATGTATTTTCAGGTATGTTAATCTAGTCCCACACTCACACAATACACACCCACACTCACCGTCACATACATTCACATCACTATTCTTCATCTTTTGTCATGGAAATCCTTACTATGAATATTCTTTGCTTTATTCACAATCCAGATCTGTCTGCCTGTGGATTTCTGTGGGTCTGCTCCCCCTGTAGTACACTATATAGGTGTGTATTACACAGGTTCCTTACACACAATTGGACTTTTTGTTTATTTCAGCTTGTTGGTTAACTATCCTTCTGCATCCCAATTTGAGTTGTAGACTCCTTACCGGCCAGGTGCTCTGAGTCGCGTATTTAGATTCAAGTTGGACATATAGGGGTAAAAGTTAATATATGTGGTGTGCTCTGCAGTTGGACAAAAGTAGGGAATCTTGGTTAAACTTGTTGTGGACGCTTCCACTAAGAATGAATATTGTGCTGGAACTAGTCAGAAATTATGGTTTATTTGATGGTTGTCTAGTTTCCTATCAATTATTCAGGAAGTGTCATATTTAAGGTAGATTGAGCACGTGTAATAATGCATCATTGAATATATTGGCTTCATTGTAAGTTGGATGGATGAATGAGCTCACAAACGTATTTAATGAAAATGTTTATTTATCCTGTTTTAAGAACTTTCTAATTGTTTTCTCTTTTTTCTATTTGCGAGGTCAACCAGGGACTCTACATTGTAATGCAGAGTCCCTCAGTCAAGAGAGGATACTACGAGAAGATGGCACAACGTGGATACTATGGGAAGATGGTGTCATGTGGATTCCCTTTGAACCAGGTAGCACATTGAAAATGGTAAGGTCTTTTATCTTTCTTTCTGGTTCATGTGAAAATCTATCAGATGAATGCTAATTTGCGGACAAGGAAAGTAATCTCTCCATTCGTTCATTTTAAGTGCCAGTTCTACATAAACTTATCCTCCGGATCTCGACATCGTCTAAGAGTCAATTCTGGCTTAATTATTTCTGAGCACTCAGCTAGTGGATGATTGCGTTATGTTCAGTGGGGTAACGAACAGCCGTTAGCTGCCTCATGTTGAATGCCTTCCGGGCGACGGTATGTTTACATACTGGGGAGGTGATTTGGCATGAGGCCTGCTAAGATATCAGTTATATGTACATATAACCTTTAGTGGTGCACTGGCGTGTCACTTGATTCCTGCGCAAAAACCTCAGTGGGTCCGATTATGTAGACAAAATCTATAATGAAATTTGCGTGTCTTCATAATAATTCTCCTCTCCTCTTTGCTGAGTGTTCTGTAGATGGTTGGTTAAAGGTTAGGTGGCTTTTAGACGCTCTGTTTGGTGAAAGTGGTGTAGAATATGTGGACTGATGCCACTATGAATTGAATAGGAGAGTAGGAAAAGGCTGGTGCCGTTACTTTTTCTCCTTCGTTTGTGGGTGCGTTCCCAGGTTTTCTGGTCCAGATTCATGTGAACACTACTTCCTTTTGAAATTCTGAAATGCTTATTTATCCTCATTTAAGAACTTTCTAATTGTTTTTCTTTCTTTCTATTTGCGAGGTCAACCAGGACTCTACATTGTATATGTAGAGTCCCTCAGTCAACTGAGGATACTACAAGAAGATGGCACAACGTGGATACTATGGGAAGATGGTGTTATGTGGATTCCCTTGGAATCAGGTAGCACATTGAAAATGGTAAGGTCTTTTATCTTTCTTTCTGGTTCATGTGAAAATCTATCAGATGAATGCTAATTTGCGGACAAGGAAAGTAATCTCTCCATTCATTCATTTTAAGCATGGCTAGGTTCACATAAGCGTATCTTCCGGACCTCGACTCCGGCTTAGAATATGTGAACTGATGCCACTATGAATTGAATAGAGAGTAGGAAAAGGCTGGTGCCGTTACTTTTGTTCGTGAATGATACATTTTCTGGTCCATAGGATTCATGTGTTCATGTATTTTCAGGTATGTTAATCTAGTCACACACTCACACTCATACACCTACACTCACCGACACATACATTCATATCACTATTCTTCATCTTTTGTCATGAAAGGCCTTACTATGAATATTCATTGCTTTAATCACAATCCAGATCTGTCTGCCTGTGGATTTTCTGTGGGTCTGTTTCCCCTGTAGTGCACTATATAGGTGTGTATTACAGGTTCTTTGGCACAATTGACTTTTTGTTTATTTCAGCTTGTTGTTAATCATCTTCATCCACTTTGGAGCTCAGATCTCTTAACGTCAGTGCCTGAGTCTGCGTATTTAGATTCAAGTTGACATATAGGGTAAAAGTTAATATATGTGTGGTGTGCTCTGCAGTTGGACGAAAAGTAGGGAATCTTGGTTAAACTGGTTGTGGACGCTTCCACTAAGAATGAATATTGTGTGGAACTAGTCAGAAATTATGGTTTATTTGATGGTTGTCTAGCGTTTCCTATCAATTATTCAGGAAGTGTCATATTTTAAGGTAGATTGAGCACGTGTAATAATGCATCATTGAATATATTGGCTTCATTGTAAGTTGGATGGATGAATGAGCTCACAAACGTATTTAATGAAAATGTTTATTTATCCTGTTTTAAGAACTTTCTAATTGTTTTCTCTTTTCTCTATTTGCGAGGTCAACCAGGGACTCTACATTGTAATGTAGAGTCCCTCAGTCAAGAGAGGATACTACGAGAAGATGGCACAACGTGGATACTATGGGAAGATGGTGTCATGTGGATTCCCTTTGAACCAGGTAGCACATTGAAAATGGTAAGGTCTTTTATCTTTCTTTCTGGTTCATGTGAAAATCTATCAGATGAATGCTAATTTGCGGACAAGGAAAGTAATCTCTCCATTCATTCATTTTAAGCATGGCTAGGTTCACATAAACTATCCTCCGGATCTCGACATCGTCTAAGAGTCAAATTTGGCTTAATTATTTTCTGAGCACTCAGCTAGTGGGATGATTGCGTTATGTTCAGTGTAGCAACAGCCGTTAGGCTGCCACATGTTGAATGCCTCCCGGGCGACGGTATGTTTACATACTGGGGAGGTGATTTGGCATGAGGCCTGCCCACTTATCAGTAAGTTATATGTACATATAACCTTTAGTGGACTGGCGTATCACATGATTCCTGCGCAAAAACCTCAGTGGGTCCGATTATGTAGACACAATCTATAATGAAATTTGCGTGTCTGCATAATAATTCTTCTCTCCTTTTTGCTGAGTGTTCTGTAGATGGTTGGTTAAAGGTTAGGTGGCTTTTAGACGCTCTGTTTGGTGAAAGTGGTGTAGAATATGTGGACTGATGCCACTATGAATTGAATAGGAGAGTAGGAAAAGGCTGGTGCCGTTACTTTTTTTCCTTCGTTTGTAAGTTCTGTGTTTTCTGGTCAATAGATTTATGTGAACACTACTCTCTTTTGAAATTCTGAAATGCTTATTTATCCTCTTTTAAGAACTTTCTAATTGTTTTTCTTTTCTTCTATTTGCGAGGTCAACCAGGGACTCTACATTGTAATATATGTAGAGTCCCTCAGTCAACAGAGGATACTACAAGAAGATGGCACAAAGTGGATACTATGGGAAGATGGTGTTATATGGTAGCACATTGAAAATGGTAAGTTCTTTTTATATTTCTTACTGGTTCACATGAAAATCTATTAGATGAATGCCAATTTGCGGACAAGGAAAGTAATCTCTCCATTCATTCATTTTAAGTATGACTAGGTTCACATAAGCATATCTTCCGGACCTCGACTCCGGCTCAGAATATGTGAACTGATGCCACTATGAATTGAATAGGAGAGTAGGAAAAGGCTGGTGCCGTTACTTTTGTTCGTGAATGATACGTTTTCTGGTCCATAGGTTCATGTGTTCATGTATTTTCAGGTATGTTAATCTAGTCACACACTCACACTATACACACCTACACTCACCGTCACATACATTCACATCACTATTCTTCATCTTTTGTCATGGAAAGCCTTACTATAAATATTCTTTGCTTTATTCACAATCCAGATCTGTCTGCCTGTGGATTTCTGTGGGTCTGCTCCCCTGTAGTACACTATATAGGTGTGTATTACACAGGTTCCTTACACACAATTGGATTTTTTGTTTATTTCAGCTTATTGGTTAACTATCCTTCTGCATCCCAATTTGAGTTGTAGGCTCCTTACCGGCCATGTGCTCCGAGTCGCGTATTTAGATTCAAGTTGGACATATAGGGGTAAAAGTTAATATATGTGGTGTGCTCTGCAGTTGGACGAAAGTAGGGAATCTTGGTTAAACTGGTTGTGGACGCTTCCACTAAGAATGAATATTGTGGTGGAACTAGTCAGAAATTATGGTTTATTTGATGGTTGTCTAGTTTCCTATCAATTATTCAGGAAGTGTCATATTTAAGGTAGATTGAGCACGTGTAATAATGCATCATTGAATATATTGGCTTCATTGTAAGTTGGATGGATGAATGAGCTCACAAACGTATTTAATGAAAATGTTTATTTATCCTGTTTTAAGAACTTTCTAATTGTTTTCTCTTTTTCTATTTGCGAGGTCAACCAGGGACTCTACATTGTAATGTAGAGTCCCTCAGTCAAGAGAGGATACTACGAGAAGATGGCACAACGTGGATACTTTGGGAAGATGGTGTCATGTGGATTCCCTTTGGAACCAGGTAGCACATTGAAAATGGTAAGTTTTTTATCTTTCTTTCTGGTTCATGTGAAAATCTATCAGATGAATGCTAATTTGCGAACAAGGAAAGTAATCTCTCCATTCATTCATTTTAAGCATGGCTAGGTTCACATAAACTTATCCTCCGGATCTCGACATCGTCTAAGAGTCAAATTTGGCTTAATTATTTTTGAGCACTCAGCTAGTGGGATGATTGCGTTATGTTCAGTGTAACAGCCGTTGGGCTGCCACATGTTGAATGCCTTCCGGGCGACGGTATGTTTACATACTGGGGAGGTGATTTGGCATGAGGCCTGCTAAGATATCAGTTATATGTACATATAACCTTTAGTGGTGCACTGGCGTATCACTTGATTCCTGCGCAAAAACCTCAGTGGGTCCGATTATGTAGACAAAATCTATAATGAAATTTGCGTGTCTGCATAATAATTCTTCTCTCTTTTTTGCTGAGTGTTCTATAGATGGTTGGTTGAAGGTTAGGTGGCTTTTAGACGCTCTGTTTGGTGAAAGTGGTGTAGAATATGTGGTCTGATGCCACTATGAATTGAATAGGAGAGTAGGAAAAGGCTGGTGCCGTTACTTTTTCTCCTCCGTTTGTAAATTTTGTGTTTTCTGGTCCATAGATTCATGTGAACACTACTCTCTTTTGAAATTCTGAAATGCTTACTTATCCTCTTTTAAGAACTTTCTAATTGTTTTTCTTTTCTTCTATTTGCGAGGTCAACCAGGGACTCTACATTGTAATATATGTAGAGTCCCTCAGTCAACCGAGGATACTACAAGAAGATGGCACAACGTGGATATTATGGGAAGATGGTGTTATATGGTAGCACATTGAAAATGGTAAGTTCTTTTATATTTCTTACTGGTTCACATGAAAATCTGTCAGATGAATGCCAATTTGCGGACAAGGAAAGTAATCTCTCCATTCATTCATTTTAAGTATGACTAGGTTCACATAAGCGTATCTTCCGGACCTCGACTCCGGCTTAGAATATGTGAACTGACGCCACTATGAATTGAATAGGAGAGTAGGAGAAGGCTGGTGCCGTTACTTTTGTTTGTGAATGATACATTTTCTGGTCCATAGATTCATGTGTTCATGTATTTTCAGGTATGTTAATCTAGTCCCACACTCACACAATACACACCTACACTCACCGTCACATACATTCACATCACTATTCTTCATCTTTTGTCATGGAAAGCCTTACTATGAATATTCTTTGCTTTATTCACAATCCAGATCTGTCTGCCTGTGGATTTCTGTGGGTCTGTTCCCCCTGTAGTACACTATATAGGTGTGTATTACACAGGTTCCTTACACACAATTGGACTTTTGTTTATTTCAGCTTGTTGGTTAACTATCCCTCTGCATCCCAATTTGAGTTGTAGGCTCCTTACCGGCCAGGTGCTCCGAGTCGCGTATTTAGATTCAAGTTGGACATATAG